>OESO01000048.1:174784-304464 GCA_900240985.1 Crithidia bombi
CACGCTCGTGTTCGTCGTGCACAGGGAGCGTAAACGTGAGAGCCTTATCTGTAGCAGCCTCTGTGAAGCTTGGTATTGTTTGGAGTCGGCAGCGGTTCTTTGTGGCTATTAGTTTGAGCGATTCGTGTTGTCTGGGAGGATGGTATCAGACTTGATGTATCATTCGCGGATTTGCGGCTCGTGAGATAATACTTGCGGAGGAACGTAGCGTTCTATGAATTTGGGAGATGACGCCTGCTGGTTCACCTGTCCTCAGCCCACGGTGTGCACGGGAGCCACCACTGAGCCTTTCCCTTGGCTCGCTGACACTGTATTACTGTCGGCAGGCGCTCTTGCCTTGCTCAGCCACTAGCTGTTGGAGAGGCGACTTTCAGCGTGTAGTCTCTGAGGTTTGATGAGTAACGGCCTCTCGCTGCAGGAGTCGTAGATGGATTCGCTTCTTCAGCGTGTCTCAGGCTCGGCCGACCTCTGCGTCTGGTATTACCGGACAAGCGTCCATTCGTAGTGAGAGTTGCACTGCGTGCGACCATCACGCTGATACAGCGTCGGGGATCGTTGTACGATTTGCGTGCGACACCGCAGCGCTGGACAACGCACGATGTAGGCGATCATCCGTCATGCCTACACTTCGCTTGAAACGATGTTGGAGAGGGTGGGAACAAGTGTAAGAGGAAGGAGTCAGGAAAGCGCACGTCAGAGGATACGCAGAGAGCCACATGTTATTTGAAAAAGAAGCGAGGCTTGAGAGTACAAGATAGCCAGAAAGCTGTTAGTCTCTACGAAGGTTCCGTGGGTGCAAATGCACTTAAAGGCTAGTCAAGGCCACGATCGTGAACGCATGCACTAGTGAGTGGGATTATCAAACCCTCCTCTCCCCCCCTCTCCTTCTCTTCAAAAAACTCCGTTCCCGCGTTTAAGATGTTGATGGTGTCACTTCTTCTAACGCTCCCGTCCTCACTATTAAACGAGCTATCGGCGTTTTTCTCCACAAGAAAGAATAAAACGGTGAAGCGCACAAATAGCGACGGCATAATATAGAAGAGAGTATGCAGAAATAAACAATTTGTGATTCGCCAGCACACGAGGCTCGGTATGGCCCGGTCACCGTGTGCGATAGACAGAACCTCTGTGTGTTGCGAGGTGGCAGGGCCGCGACAGACCGTTTGCCATCAGTCCAAGCGTTGACATATGACTGTCTCCTTTCGCGGGCTCTTGTGCGTGGACCTTGTGGGGTATCAAACACCGGGGCCACGCCTACAATCGAAAAAACTCCCCACACGACGGTGGAGGCGATACTCAAACTGAGGTGCAGGAAAAGGAGAGAGAGGCGCCAGCTCAGTAAACAAACGAGAACATTAAGCGGCACGCAACCCAAGGATATCAGCATACCACTCTAGCGTCAGCACAATCTTGCCCCACGCCTTGCCGTCTCCATTCGCGCGCGTGTGCCTGTGCCACCTCTTCGAGGGGGTAGGTCTTGTTCGCGCCCACAGGTACGATGAACCGCTGGTTTATCAGCGGCACCACCTCACTGCTCGAACGTCCCTCACCAGGTTCTCCTTGTACTCGAGCGTCTGGCACGCCGTTTCGAGAAGATAATGTGAGCGCGCTGGCGCAGCAGCGGGGCTTAAGTGCACCTTCGCACCACCCCATAAACAAAGCACGACGATGCGGGCCATCTTCTGCGAGCACCGACGCGTCTTCGGAGATGTAGGGAGCCACCAAAGACAGAGTCGAGTACCAATCATCATGGCACCTTGGCCCAGCAGGTTCTTGATCTTCGGTGCGAAGCACATGCCGGGTTTCATCCGCTGTGCGCGGACAGGTTGATGCTCGCAAAGCTCTTGCACACATCGATCTTCCTCCGACGAGGTCACGGCAGTCGCCTCGAAGTACTTCTCCACCACCTGCGAGGCTGCCGTGCCACGCCACTCGCACCGCCGTGGATCAGCACATGCTGGCCCTTGCGGACGTCGCCGTGGAACTTCAGTGCTTGCCACGCAGTGAGGAACGCCTCCGGGATGGCCGCCGCCTCGATGAATGAGTACCCTTGCGGGATGTGCATCACGCTACCCTCGTGTGCAACGGCGTACTCGGCGTAACCACACCCGGCAGCAAACCATCACCTTATCCCCTCCTTTAAATTCTTCACCTCCGGTCCCGACTTGCTCCACCACGCCGGAAACCTCGAGGCCCCATCACTTCGCAGCCACCCCTTGGGGGGGAGGATAGTGACCACGACGCTGCGCGGCATCTGCGCGGTTCACGCCTGCAGCGCTCACCTTAATAAAGACGTTCCGGGGTCCTGCCAGCGTGGGTCGAGGCACCTGAGACCTGAAGCATGTCCATACCGCAAAACTCTTTCCATGTTACTGCTTGCATGGTCGCCATCGTTTATAAAGCGACATGTGATAGCAAGAGCAAAAAAAAAAGAGGAGGAAGTGGAGGAAAACACAAAGCAGAAGTTGTGTTGGCACACCCGTGACTACGGCGTACAGTGATGCAAAACCACACAGGCTAATGAAAGCGGTTAAAGAGAGTTGATAGTCTGCACGAGTGTATATAGGTGCGTGTGTGTGTATATTTAAGAGGAAGCTGTTTCGAGGCGGCAAGAGAGAAGAATGTGGCTCTGCAAAGTGGAGAATGGCAGAGCAGTGACAGCGTAGAAACTCCTGCTTGACAAACAGGCAAGTCAGAAAAGTGTGCATCAACGCATCGGAGCCGTCGTGCGGGCACATCAGCGACTTTCCGGTGCGGCGGAGAAAACAAATTTGTCGAAAGCAGTGAAAGGCGAGACCTGGTGGCTAGGGAGCACCTAAGCTGCTTCCCTCGTACCACACACGTATCGCATTCCTCTACAGATGAGAAGCAGTGCAAGTCCCTTACCACACAAAAAAAAAGAAGACATTGTATTTTACGTTTCTAAAGCTCCACCATTACGTGCTCTTGAATATAGCGTTTTGTTGCTTTCTCTTCGTTTTTTTTTTCCATCATCACCAAGCGTGCTCTCTCTCTCTCTCACGCCATGGCGAATTCTTGCGACGATACAAGAGTACATACATTGGGTAGGAAAAAGTGGGATGCGCAATAAACGACCGAGCAGTAGGTGGCAGATGCAGCAACCACCCAACAAACAAGATGGAGTGAAGGACTTTGGGAAAGGGGGGCTAGTGTCGTATTTACGAACTCTCTTTTATCCTTCTCCCCCCCCCTCCTTTTCTTCCCACCTTCCTCCTTCGTCCACACTCTTCTCAACGTGGCAGCGTCGCGTACACGCACCTGTACATTCTAGAAACTCACAAGCACACACACAAAAGAACAACAGAAAGAAAACAAAAAAGGGGGGATGTCTGGCTACGGTGAAAGCAAAACCAAAACAAACAGGAAAACTCTAAAAAGCAGAGTGCTGTGTTTTACCTGCGTATTCTCTCTCTTCGGGGAACTCTCTTTCTTTTTTTTTCTTTTGGTTTCCTACTCCTTCAGTCATACACGTGCTGACCAGCTACGTGCGGCTGTCCCCTGTTGAGGACACCGTCGCGTTGGTCAGCTGTGCGCCATCGCGCAGAAAGACAGAGGAGGACGAGCCCACAAACATAGGACGCCCCAAGGCGCCAGAAGCAGAGGCGGGTCGACTGAGACCGTCCCCACGCTGCGCCTGCGCAGGCTCCGTCAGAGGAGAGCTTGTGTGGTTCTGCACAACAAAACGACCACCCGCGGACATCGGCCGTTGCGGAATCAGCGACAGCGAGTTCTGAGCTGCAGCGGTGGCGGAGTGCGGGCGGCTCACGTTGCTGAGGGCGTGACGCAGGGCAGCCTCCAGCTGCTGCAGCTCCTTGCGGTCCGCTTTGTTCACCTCTAAAATCGCCGTGTTCTCCTCCAGCTGCGCGACACGGCGGCGCAGACCTTCATCGGGCTCAATCGCGACGGAAATGCGTCGCCCGCCGGCTGCTACCGCCGGCTGCACCGTCTCCTGCCGCCTCAACGCCTCCACGGTGGGCTGCGCGAGGTCGTTCGACATGCTCTGGCGGCACTGCAGCAAGGAGGAAGCGCGCCGTGGTGGTGGTGGAGACACTTTGGTGGTGGAAGCAGCAGCAGCGTTGTTCGGCTCTTTGGCGAGGTTGGGAAGCAGGCCAGCACTGCCGGAACGGCCAGACGGCGGCCGGCCTCCCTGTAAGCCACGAGAGAAGGAGGGACGACTAACAACGTTGGTGCTGCCGTCCGCACTGACGGCCTCGCCTCCCGCGGCGTCGCTGACAGCATCAGTGACGCTGAGAGGAGTGCCACTGTGGGGCAATCCCTCCACCGTACCCTCCAGCAAAGACACACGGCGTGCTAGATCCACCAGTGCCGGGTTTGCGACGGTGTTGTCAGCCGCACCCTTCTCGCTCGACATGCCCAAGAGGGTGTTGAGGCGATCTTCTAGCAGTCCGAGTTGGTCGTACAGCCGCTCAACATCCTTCTCCGTGTTCGTCGCACGCTCTTGGGCGTTGCCGCGACCCTGCAGCTCACCTAATGCGGACTCGAGGGGCGGAAGACGCTGCTTCTCGACGACCTGGATCTGCAGCTCTAGCGTGTGCACTGTCTTGGACAGCTCCTCCAACTCCGCCGAAAAGCCTCTGCTGTCCTGCTGCGGTACCACCAGCGACGCCGTACGGCTCGTGCGAGCAGCCTCACTCGTCTTCGCCGCCAGCGCATCCGCCGCCTGTCGCTGCATGAGAGCCCGCAGCACCTCCAGCTCCTCACGCATCTTCACAAACGCCGACATGGAAAGCAAGAAGGTGGTACGGTCCTTAAGGCTGTGCTCGATCTCTTGGTTGGCATGGCGCCGGCCCATCTCGAGGACTTGTTCCGGCACCGCACCCCACAAATCTGTGAAGGCCTGCGCCACCTGCACCGACTTCTCTGTTGCGGCCAGACGCTGGTCAACGTTGGTGCGGAGCTCCCCAAATGCCTCTTCCAGCTTTGCCTGCCGCGCCTCGACCTGCTTCTCCAGCGACTCCGCCAAAATCGACTGTGCTGCCGCCACCGCGGCGATCTGCGCTGCGTTGGCGTCTGCCTTGTCGTTCAGCACCTTCACGGTGCCCTTGAGCTTTTCCAAGAGCGCGGCGACGTCGGAGCTCGGACTCTGGTTCTGCTTGAGTGTCTCGATTTCCGACCGCAGCTTACTATTTTCCTGCACGAGCTTGCCCAGACGATCGCGGATCTCGTCGATATCATCCTCGTGCCCATTACCCTGGTCTACAATAACTCGAATCAGGTCTGTAAGACGGCTGTAGCTGAGGGTGAGCTGTGCCTCGATGATGTCCGGCACACTGGCGACATCGACATCAATGCTAGGCATCTTCTCTCTCCCCCTCTGCCTCTTCTGCCCTCGGGCTTTAGAAACGAATAGAAGACTGCGTAATGAAAGGATGAGGCGGGAAAGAAGGAAAACGAAGAAAGGACTACAGCGCTGATGCGCACTGGATGCGCTTCACAGCGTCCTTGAGAGAAACAGCCAGCTGAAAGCCAAATCAGCGCAAGTCACTTTGGCCGCACAGTGCAGGTATTCGACTTTCGTGCGGATCTGCAGAAAAGGTAATTGAGACGACAACAGCCACCGTGCTGCTCGCGTCTCCCTCCACCTGTGAAAGAAATCCAAACGCCCACGCACGCTCAAAGGCAAGAGAAACGGAGAGAGCGAAAAGTGCTCCCGTGCTCCTAAGAAAGAACGAAAAAGGCAAAACAGCTCGAAAGGCTGCAAAGACAAAGAAAGAGGAGAGAAGTCAGGAAGAACCACTTGGAAAAGAAGCATGCCACCACGACACTGTGCGTGTGTGTACGTAAAACAGCCTATGAATGCAAGCACATGAAGCGCCAAAAAAAGATTGCTTCTCCAGTTTTCAAGGGAAAGGAGAACGCATCGGGGGCTTTGTGTGCTCTTCATCCGTTGACGAAATAGCACAGGAGGAGGGGGCGGAGCGGATCTCTACTACTTCTTCCTCTTAACATTGTCTTTTTGCACATTTCCCTCTGCTGGTGTTTCCCATGTTATTTTCGCTTTTGTTTTTCTGCTGCTGTTTTTACGCTCCACTCGCAACAAAGGATCTCAAAGCCATAAAAAGAGGAGCCATATATGACACGCCCCTGTTGGGCTGAACAACGTACAAGGGAAAGGGGAAATGGTGTGCGTATGTATGGGGGAAGGAAGTGAGAATGATACAAGGAGGGAGACACTCACATAAGGAGAGGTGAGGCCTCCATCATCAACTGTATTCACAAACATTGTTCACAAACATACACGCAAGGGTGAAAGGGTTCGGAACAGAGGCAGCGCGAAACGGAAGCGAGTCACGAACGCCTTCAAAATAAACAAAAAAGGAAAGGGTAGTTTCAAGCAAAGATACTGTACATGCATAGCCTCCCCACTCACGCGTGCCACCACCACGAGGGGAGCGTGAGTGTGTGCGGGGGGAGGAAATTTGAACGAGAAACGCCACGGAGACGGTGACGGCCATCCTCTCACGCGTGTTGCGCCACCACGCTGGAAACCTTGGAACTGTGATGAGGGGATGTTGAGTGCGCTTGGCCATCCGCTGGAGACGGGGACCCGTTGGCGTTGCTGACGCGCCGAGCGGCCTGCACCGGCGTGGTTGCCGCAGCCGCATAGCCAGCGTTGCCGTCGCTGACGGTCTTGGTAACTGTCACCAACGGAATCTCCACCACCTCCCGCTGGACGAGGTGCGTGCCGAATGGCGGGATGTCTGGTGAGCGCAGGCGGCTGATCGTCGTGCGTCGCCCGCCTATCCGCACAGAGGTTCGCGGGAAGTCAGTGAAGAGGTTCGTGTCACCGTCGACGTCGTAGCCTAGCTCCGCCATGGACTGCAGGGCAGCACGACGACGCTCGTCGATATCTGTCGATGCAGCGGGCAGCACGGCAACTGCGTTGCCGTCCTCTGCCCGCAGCGTCAGTTGGCTCGTCGTCGAGGTTGTAGGGGGGGGGGAGGAAGGGTGGCCTCTAACTCACCCTGCGGTGCCGCAGCAACAACAGCAACAGCAGCAGATATTTTGTTTCTGCCGCCCTTTGGGGGGCTGAGGGTCAGCGGTATGACGTTGCCCGCCCCTCGCAGCTGCGCAATAGCTTGATTCACCTCCGTCATGCGCTGCTCCACCTCCTTCTCGAGATCAGCGACTTTGCTGCCGTAGGTGTCACGCAGTGGTGCAGACGGCACCGACGGTGGAATGGCACTCGGCAGCGATATTTGGTTTGCATCGTCCGCAGCGGCAATACGCAACTCGGCACCACCAGTGGTAAGGCTGCCTGCACCGCCCGCCGCGTACTGTCGCTTGAGCTGCACCAGCTCCCTCTCCACCTGCTGCAGTCGCATGAGAGACAGCGCTGCGTCCTCGCGGGCTTTGCGGTCCACCGCTGCAGTACGGCCCATCGACTGCGCCATCCCCGCCCCCGCCCCGTTCCCCGCTGCGTTGGTGACCCCCTGCTTCATGGCAGCACGCCCGATAATGCGGAGACGTTCCTCCATCGCCTGCCAGCGGTCCAGCAGCTCCTCCTCCAGCTCATTGACCCGTTTAGCAAGGGCAACCGTGTCATCACGCGCGATTTGGTCGACCAAGTTTGCCGGCGCAGCGGCAGCCGTCGGCAGCACCGGCACGAGCGTGCCAGAGTCGCTGGAATGTTGACGCCCCTTCCGATTAAATGCAGCAGACTTCTTCATGGACGGCGAGTTGGTACGCGAGCTGTTCAGTGGCGCGCCACTTTCTGCCACGTCTGTGTCGTCCTCCGACGCAGCGACGGCGGCCGCAGCGCCCACCTGCTCCTTCGCCTTGCGAGCCTCCTCCGCCACTGGCGGTGTGGTGCGCTGTGGGGTCTTCTCTGCAACGCCACCACCGCTAACGTTGCCACTGCCAGCGCTGCTGTGGCTACTGTTGTTGATGCTACTCTTCGCGAGTGCTGCCGTGCGTGCGGCAATGTTGGCCACCGCGCCACCGAGCTCCTTGAAGCGACGCTCCATCGTAGCCTCGAGCTCCTCCAGGAGGTCCAGCGAGGCCGCCGCATCCTCACGTGCCACCGCGTCCACAACTTCATCTCCGCGGCCGCCATTGGTCGCTGCACGTGGCAGCGGTGGTGGAACCGGAGAGGGCCGCTGGTTCTTCTTCCCGACCGCCTCCCCACCCCGTACGGCCTCCTCGGTCTGCCGCGATGTGTTCCGGTCGTGCTGCGCCGGTGCAGACGCAGGCAAGGCAGAGTGCGCGATCATCATCGCGGTGCGCGCCTCCAGCTCATCCAGGCGCTGCATGACGTAATCACCCAGCTCCTCGATATCTGCACGCGCCTCCGCGTCGATTGCGGCGCCGGTGTCATTGCTGGTGCTGGCAGTTATTTTACTCGCCGGCTCCGCACGCCTCGGCTTCGGCGCGGCTGCAGGTGAGGCTCGCGGGATGGTGTTGTGCAGCTCCGCCAGCAGCATCTCCGCCTTCTTTAACGCTGCCGTCGCCTTCTCCAGCGTGGCCTCCGCCAAGCCGTCTGCTTCGTTAGCTTTTTTGGTGCCGTGCTTCTCTGGCGCCTCCGACTTCGTCTTCTCCTCATGAGCAGATGTCGTGTTCGCAGTGCCGGCGGAGCTCCCATTGTCTCGTTTAGCGGAGCTGGTGCGTCGACGTGTCGCCGTGTCACTCGCAGCGGCCGCGTTGGCGCTCGCCGCTGTCGGCTGGGTGGCGTTCAGAATGAGCGCGCGCGCCTCCCGACGGGTGAGGCGGAACGCCGGCAGGTCCAGCAGATAAGATGTGTAGGCGTCCGGTGTGATGGTGGGGTCGCCATATTCCTCCACCAGCTCCGCTACATCGTTCAGCTGGACACCCCACAACTGCAGAAACTGTTCCACACGCTTCAGTCGTTTACCGAGATCCGACGAAGCGCCTGCGCCGCCAAAGGACGATCCGACTACGGGCCCGTTACCTTCCGCACCACCGCCACGCTTGCTGAGCTTGAGGCTGCGTGAGCGCAGCATGTGCACCTGCTTCTGCAGGTCTTGAATTACTACATCCTGCTCATCGTGGCGGTCGAGCAGATACTGAATGATCGACTTGAGATTCGTGGACTGCACGGTGAAGTGGCCCTCAAACAGCTTGCCATCATCCGCGAAAGTGATGCGCCGGCTTCCGGCGTTGCGGGGAGCGCGGCCGAGTACGTCGGTGGTGGGAATACGCGCCTTCGGCTCCGGGACGAGCGCGTCGTCACGAACGAAGTTCACCGCTATCTCCGCTGACGTGTCTGCTGCTGGGTTTGACGACGACATCGCTCCTCCCCTCACGCTGTAACTGAATGCACACTGTTTTGATTTACAGTCGAAGAAGGCGGTCGTGGAACACACCCTCCAATAAAAAAAAGAGGTGGAGACGAAGCGAGAGTATTATACAAAAAAAAAGAACTCGTTTTACGGTGGTCCCCCTTTTCTAAGATGAACAGCACCTCTCAGGAAAGAAAAGAAAGGAGATGGTGCGTAAAGGAAATAAAGAAGCGGAATGCCGTAGATTGCAAAAGTGTCTTCCGCACTCGTTCAAGAATAAAATCAGAGAGAGCGAGGGAGAGGGATGAAGAAACACCACCAGGGTGGCGCAATACCCCAGCGACGTTAAAGAAGTGCGGCAGCACCAGCGGTAGCGGCCCGCAAGAGGTTTTTCATAACTATCATTATTCTATTCCTACACAATGGTCGGCCTCACTCCCTTTTGTGCTGCTCTCAGCTTCCTTTTCTTTTTAAATCAACTTGATTTTGTGTGTGTGTCGGGGGGACAACACGGAGGAAATGCGATGCCATTGAAGCTGCTGCGATTGGCAGCAAGCAGCCACGGCTACCCCTCAGTGATGTATCGGTTCGCTCTCCTCCACAATTGATAGTGCCGGCGTGCGGAGGACCAGTACTCGAGACTGACGAGAGAAAAACGCTCTCAGTCCTCGCCACGAGGTGGTGCGAGTGACACCGCGCGGAAGCACGGAAGCCGCCCGCCGCGCAGAGGTGCTCGCCATGTTATACATCTTCGCAGTAGGTGGCGGCGTTTGGGCAGTGCAGGGAATGTCTGCGCTCGAGATAAGCGAAGCCTCGATTCCTGCACCGAGCACCGGTGTCGGTATGGCGGTGTTGCCGCCTTCAGCATGCGCAACAACCTTAGACGACGGCGTCCGCGTCCCTGGGAAGCGCGGCGGGGGACTCACGCTGCAAAACACTCTTTGCTGCGCCACCTCCAGCTGTGAGGCCTCGTTGCACGAAATGGACGGAGGTGGGGGCGTACCGAGTGCAGTGGGAGAGACGCGGAACGCAGACGGCTGGGTCGGCACCGCTTGGCCGGATCTGACGCGTTCCGGAAAGTGATGCGCATCCCAGATGTCCAGCGCCGATCTGCCGATGACTTCCTCGCAGTCCCTCCTTTGCCCTCCAGTGTGGCTTGGACGTTTCTCGGCCTCAAGTGCTGAGGAGGCCACCCAGCGGATCGGCGAACGACGCCACTCAGCACCGCTGCTCGTCAGCTCAGTATAATCACGAGGCGGCACTTCATTTCTCCCGTACGCTTGCCAAGATGACTGTGTGATGTAGCCGCTGCGTCCACTTCCGCCGCGCGAGGCGAGCATCGTCGCGCTACCTCGTGGCACCGCGTTTCCCCGAGGAGACTGCACGTCATCGTTGTCGCGCGGGTGGCGACAAGCGCCGTCTTCTTCCTCGTCAGTCATGTCAAGAACTGTGCTACGCCGCGGCGATGCAGCGCGCTCAAGCGACATTGCCCTCTCTACCTCTGCATCATCGTCACCGCTCACCACGCTTACGCGGTGCGAAGCTACCTTCGTGTAAGGCGGCAAAGGATCGAGGAGCGGCGGTGGTGCGTACACCAGCGTCTCTCGTCGGTCGCGCTTCGCGCCAGGTTCCACTGGGGAACCGTTGACGTGAGCCACGGGTGACCAGCGAAAACGCTTCTCGTGTGCGGAGGCAACTGCCCCCTCCATCTCGGCCTGTTGTGACTTTCCGTACCGCTGCAAGGTGGGGGTAAGCAAGCCCGGACTGCCTTCCTGTCTCGTGTTGAGGTGTCCCGCATCACTATGCAGAGGGCTGTGACGAAGGAGATATTGTAGTCGCTGCAGATCGTGTTCGAGGCTTTTGATCGTGCCACGTGACGTACCACGCGTACGTGCATCGCCCACATCGAAGTCACCCGCTTTGTCCAAGGCAACCGGACGCAGAGGCGACGGCGGAGCAGACGCTTCAGCTGTGGGGGGCGGCGTTGTGTCCCCTCGCGGTGTTGCCTGAACACTGGTGTAGGCCTGATGTGGTGTGATAGGGGATTGGTTAATACCCGACAGCTCGTGGAGCTGCTGGAGCACACGTCGCTCACGAGCTGCCAACTCATCAAGAAGGGCCTGCGTCGACATGTAACGCTGCATCGAGGGAGCGGAAAGAAGAAAACGCCAATTCACGCTATCGATGTGCTTCAAGAAGTCTAAATTGGACTTCGCCTATTCGTGCCGCTACACAGCGTCCCCAATCCTTCGAGAAGCAGCAGATGCTCTACGTGAGCAAAAAAAAAAAGAATCTTGCTTTTTGAGGGAGGTTACGTTGACCGTGTTCTGATCTATAAGTCCACACCAGGGCTCGCTTCTCAAAAACGTCGCTCTCCGCTTCCCGGGAGGCGGCGTGTACGTAACAGCAAAGCAAACCTGTGTGCGTGTGAACGCGTCTGTGGTGCCAGTGACTCCGTACAGCTCTATAGCCCAGAGCCGTGAAGTTCAGCTTCTATGGAGCCCGCTCGTTTGCGCTGTTCCTCAGAAAGAAAAAGCGGAAGAGAATAATGTAAAAGCGAGAGTAGTACACGAAACTGTGAGCTCGATTCATTGAAGTGAAGTGCAGGAATCAACGAGGACACCCAAGACACCGCAGAAGGCCGCCGTCGCTTCTACCTCTTCTCTTCCTTGCAGATGTTGTGAGAAAAAAAAAAAGAATACAGATGTGGGAGGGCGTCCTATTCGTTTGCTTTAATTACTTTTTTTTTTGGTAGCGCAGCAGCACCGCAGAACCACGTGTGGCGCTAGGTTCGATAAATTCAAGATTCCCTCATTTGATTGTTTATGTGTACGATTGTTTTAAGGTCCAAAGGAGCAGTGTACTTCGATAACTTAGGTGACTATCAGCACATAGAGATTAGAAATCGTCCTTTGCGTAGAAAGAAAAAAAGTTGCGTCATCTCGCATTTTCCCCGGACTCCGCGGAGCGAATTTTATTTTTTTAATGCGCATATATATGAAAGTAAAAAATGACCTCTAGTGTTGGTCATGGCAAGCCAAAAAAAAAAACGATGAAAATGAGGAAAGCGTCGTAATACCAAAAAAAGGTGAAAAACAGACGTACACTTCTAATGATGCATTGACTTTGTCATGCGTTACTTCCTTCTTTTTTTTTTCTGCGTTCAAATCTCGCAAGCTGACAGAACATTATCTAACAAAACAAGAGAGGAATGAAGAGGAAGCAGTTTAGCAATCGACGAAAAAAAAAGGGAGAGATACAAAAAGAAAAAAAAACGTCACACAGTTCAGAGAAATGAAAGGTGATCTTCACAAACGATGCTCTTCAACACATATCAGTCGTCCTCTTTTTGACACCGGTCCCTGTCTGCGCGTGTAGACAGAGAACACCAAAAGCGGTAAAGCAAAGCAAAAAAGGGCAATCAGTACTCGTCACAAAAATCTCCTCACAGAGCGATTGGAGCCCGACAAGCGCCTCGCACACATCAAGACGGGTAAATACAAAAAAAAAGAGAACAGTGAAAAAAATTTAAAAAGGCAACGTCTACGGAAGAAAAAAGAAAAAGAGTTCAAAACTCACTTGACTGCTGTCAAGTCTAATATACCCGTGTATCCGCAGCACAGGCACGTCGACGCCTCCTTCTTGTTCCTCCACGAGCACTTCTCACACTCAATCTTGCCGTCATGCAGAAGTACATCAAACTTCTGTTTCCATGTGTCAACCTGCTTCCGCAACGCGTCGTTCACATCAAGCAGGTCCTTTGCCAGCGATCCGGCGTTGTTCTTGCCGCAAATGCGCAAATTATGCTCTTTGCGCAGCATCTCGTCGCGCTCCTCCAGCATCTTCGACAAGTCCAGGTAGTACCTCTTCTGACGCTTGATCTCAGCGTCCTTCGACTTGATGTTGTGCTCGGCATCCTTGTTCTTGTTTACGATGGTCTTTAGATCTGTCTCCATCTCTAGCAACGTACGTTCGCTCGCCTCGGCCGCCGTGTTTGCCGCCTGCCGTTGGCGCTCCAGATCCGCCTTGCGTATCTTGGCCTTTTTCTTGGTCTCCTGCTCAGCGCGGCGCAGCATCGTCTCCTCCGCGCGAGACTTTTCCTCCGCCTCCAGTGCCTCTAAGTGGTACTGTCGGGCGAGATCCCGCACGGCGGCCTCCTTGAACTTTGCCTTCGAGAGGCGCTCCTCCGCCTCACGCATCAGCTCCTGCCCCTGCTGCGAGAGCTCGTTGCGGCGGATGTCCTCCTCCTCGATTTCGAGCAAGTAGCGGTGGATCTCCGCCTCCTGCTCCGCCAGCCGCTGCTTCATGCGTGTCTCTTCCTTCTCCAACTTGCGAGCGCGGAGCTTCAGCTGCTTCTTCTCTGACTCCACGTACGCCTCGTGAAGCTGCAGCAGTTGTTGCATCGCCCCTGCGTCACCGCGCTGCGCCTGCCGCAGCAGCTCCCGTTCCTGCTCCATGTACTTCGCACGCTGCAGGCTGACACGCTGCATCTCCTCGTGGGCGTCTGCCAGCGCAGACTGCTGCTCCACGGAGCGCTGCAGGAGAGATTCGAACATGCCTTGCGCGTTGGTGCGCACTTGCGACTGCTTAGCCCGCAGCCGCTCCGCCATCTCCACCAGCTGACGCTCACGCTCCGCAAACTCGCGCGCCTTGCGCTGGTCCATCTCCTCCAGCTCCAGCAAGTACTTCTGCACGGCGCTCTCCTGCCGAGCCACCTCCGTTTTGTGGCTTCGCTCGTAGCTGTCGAAGTCCAGCACCCGCTGCTCGAAACGTTGGCACTCCGCGGCTAGACAATCCTCCTTTCGCGCAAGCGTTTCCTCGCGGGCCACCAAGCTGCGCAGCCGCTGTGCCTCGTCAGCCATGCGCTGCGGTCGGTTTGCGTCGTCCTTCGCAATGACGGCGATGTCGCCTTCGTTGCGGCGGCGATACAAAGATTGCCACTTGAGAATGGTCCCTTCGCGATCCAGCACACGTCGGTCGGATATCTGCAAAAGACGTAGGGACTGGAATTCGTTGTTGTAGTGGTGCTCAATGAGGCTGCGCTGAGCCTCTTCGAAGGAAACTAGGAGACGCATCGCGTTCTCGCGCGCCGCCACACACGCGTGCCGCACTGTCTCTGAGTTGCGCTCCGCCTCCGCCACCGCCATTTGGCATGTCTGCTCGCGATCACGCAGTTTCCCTTCAGCCTCGTAGGCATCAAGGCGGAGTTGACGCACCTGCACCTCCGCGAACTGCGCCGCTGAGAGAGCAGAGTTCATCCGCACCTTCACCTCCATCGCCTCCCGCCGCTGATTCTCGAGCTCCTGCATGAGCGCGGTGATCTGCTGCGACGCACTCGCCTCCCTCAACTCCGCTGATTTTCGCTCCCCCACGGCGGCGTCAAGCTGCATCTGCAGGGCACCCACCCGCTCGCTCTCCTGTGCCAGCTGTGCACGGCGCTGAATGTCACGTACTTCGAGCTGGTTGTTGCGGACCAGTCCGCGGAACTCCATTTCAGCCTCGCGGATGATGATGCCGCGGTACATGCTCTCAAAGGCAGCGAAGTAGCGCTGCTCGCGGAGGTTGAGTGTCTCCGTCGTGATACCGCCGTTCTGGCCCTCGGCTGCCTTGAACTCCGTTGACATGCGGATCGTGCTCATCTCCTCCTTTCCAAGCCCGGTGCCGCTGCCGCTGAGGTTCATCTCAAACTGCTGTAGGCTGGCGATGAAGTCGGTCTGCATGCGACCGCGATTCATCCCCGCCTCGTGCGCACGGCGGCGCAGATCCCTCTGCTCTGTCTTCAGCCGCTCTTGTAGTTGGTACAGCTCCACCTCCTTGGTGGTCGCCGCGTCCTGTGCAGCAGCCACGGACGCCGCCTTCTCTCGCAATACCGACTCGCGAGTCTGGTACGCTGCCTCGAGCTCCGCGCGACGCTCCCGCAGCGCCGCCTCCTGCTCCAGCCGTCTGCTCTCCGCCAGTTGGCTCTGTGCCTCATTGCGGTCTTGTGCGAGCTGCACCTCCTCTCTGGCGCGCAGCATCGCATGTCGTTCACGTTGCATGGCAGTCTCGAAGTCGTTTTTCTGCGCCAGAAACTCCATCTGCTGCTTTTCCAGCTGCATCTCCTGTGCTCGCAGCTTGCTGGCCATGGCGTCGGTCTGCGTCCGCAAGTCAATTTCCTTCTGCACAAATTCAGCACTGCGCTGCTTCACTTCGTGCAAGGCCGCCTCGTGTTCCATCTGCATCTTCAGCTGCTGATCCATGCGCTGCTGATTCCAGTCCCTCTGCATCTTCATCAACTCGTCAAACTGTCGCTTGAGATCCTCCTCGCGTTGCTTCAGTTGATTTTCGAGCGCCTGCAGCGCCTCGGCGCGGAGGTTGTGCTGCTCGTCAACGGTGCGCTCCTTTGCCTTTGCCGACTCCGTCTGCTGCGCGGCCGCTTGCTTAAGCGCCTCCATCTCCACAAGGTGCTGCGCTGATTCTCGCTCGCGGCGGCTGAGCTCATACTCGGCGTTGCGCAGACGCTCGTTGAGCTCCATCTCGCGCTGCTGAGCACTGCGCGTGGCCTCGAGCACGCGCCGGTTCAGCTCCACCTCCTTTGCCGCGACCTCGGACTGCAAGCGGCGGGCTTGGTTGTCGGCCTCACGCCACTTCTGCATCATCTCCTCCTCCATACGGCGGGCAGCTGCTTCGGCCTTGCACAAAGCCCCCTGCGCCTCCCGAGTGCGCTGCGCCACCTCCTCCTCGCGCTGCTTGGCGGCAGCCTCAAGTGTCCGCACTTTTGCTGCCCACTCTTCCTCCATTTCGAAGATGCGCTTCTCGACGGCCCTCGCCTCCTCCTCAGCAAGCTTGTGTTTCTTCCGCAGCTCGCGCTCATGCATGGAGGCAAGGCGCTCCTTCTCTTTCAGCTGAGCCTCGAGAGTCTTCTGTTGACGCTGCAACTCATCAATGCGGCACTTGGCCGTCGCATCGGCAGCCTTCATCCTTTCCTCGATGGTGCGCTGCATGCGCAGCAGCTCATCTTCCTTTGACCGCAGCGCCGCTTCAGACGCAATGCGCTGCTCCTCCAATTCCTTCAGTCGTTGCTGCGCGTACTCGTCGGCTAACTTGTGTGCCTTGCGCAGATCCGACTCGCGCTTCTTCTGCTGGAGGCGAGCGCGATCTGCCTCTGCCTCGAGAGCCTGCATCTGTGCTTCGTAAGACTCGCGCTGATCTTCCAGCTCGCGCAGCCGCGCCGCCAGCTCAGCCTCACGCTTCTCCATCACCTGTCGGCGTATTTTGGCGTCCTTCTGCTCATGCCGAAGGCGGGATTTTGCTTCCTGCAGTTCAGCTTCGATGGACGCGTAGTGGTGACCGTTGCGCTGCGCCTCCTCGAGCTGGCGGCGTAGCTCCAGCAGCTCCTCGTTGGCACGACGCAGCTCCAGCGCGGACGGGTCCTCCTTCACCCGGGGCTT
The DNA here is from genome assembly GCA_900240985.1 of Crithidia bombi. Taxonomy (NCBI): domain Eukaryota; phylum Euglenozoa; class Kinetoplastea; order Trypanosomatida; family Trypanosomatidae; genus Crithidia; species Crithidia bombi. The sequence goes on from OESO01000048.1 coordinate 191,496, forward strand.
GTTTAGTACTCGCCGCGCCTTCGCCGCGTAATGAAGTGTTTGAATGGTCTGCGCTCGGTACGCCTCGCAGGGACCGATAGTGCAGATCATCGTCGTCTTGCTGTTGCCGCCGAAGGCGTCTCGCAGAAGCTTTGTGAGGACACTGTTGCGGTAGGGTGGTTTGATGCCTCGCCGCTTTGAGTCGGAGAGGCATTCGATGACGCACCCCAGTGTGAAGAGAGAAAGGTTGATGTCCTTCGCCTCCTTCAGCTGTGTCCCTTGCACGCCAGTCTCGCTGACGCGCTCGCTGCCCGCCAAGTCCACCAATCGAATGGTGAGACTTTTGCTTGGTGCGCTGGCTACCGTACCGTCCGGCTCCTCAAAGGAGATGATCTCTGTGAGGTCGATCGAGAAGATGGCGTGGCTGCGACTGCTGCGGTCATTCGACTTCGTTGCCGCTGTGCGGCGCCAACGGTTGCCCATGGTGAGTGCCTGCAGGAGGTCCTCCGTAGTTGTCACGGGAATTCGTCGCGCTCCGACAAGCGCGAACGCTGCGCTGTGGGGTGTGATCTCCTCCCGTATGCCGACGGAGGCGCCAGAGTTAAGCAGATCGCTGATTTTCTCGCAGTACACCTCGACGTAGCGCACGTGCACCTCCCAGCTGAGGCGCTCGCCGGTGGGAGCCGTGAGGGTTCGATTTGCCAGCTCGATGAACAGCTCGCGGCACATGCGTGGGATGATACCGGCGCCTTCGCCGCCCTCGCCCTCGCGGTTGTCCCCCATCATCGTGTAGGTTTTGCCGCTGCCGGTCTGCCCGTAAGCCATGAGGGTGCTGTTGTAGCCCTCCAAGGCGTGGAGAAGGAGCGGGCGACCGAGGGTCTCGTACACTTCGGACTGTGACACAGGCGGCGACCCATCCCGTGCTAATCCAGTGCAGGACCAGATAGGGATATCAACGTCCCACGGCGTGGACTCTTGGTTGAGCAAAAACACATGGCTCGACAGCGGGTCCATCGACACAATTACATCATCGCTCTGCTCCCCTTGCATTGGGTTCGGCGGACGACAGCGCACCGCAACGCGGACCTTCTCGTCCTGCGCTCCTGGAGTGCTGGGAGAGGGCTGGAAGCTGCCAGATATACTGCAGCTGGGCCTTGAGGCTTCCGCTGAGGAGGGCAAGCTGCGTGGCGAAGGCAAGAAACCTTGCTTTAAAGGAAACTGATTCTGTGAGAGGGGGGTAAGCGGCGTTACGCCCGAAGGCGACCGCAGGTTGCGCGGCCTCTTTGATTGTGAGGCGGACATCCCTCCAGAGCCGATACGAAGCGGTCTGATCAAATCCTTTGGCAGCATCGATCCGCCAACAGTCGTCTAATTGTTTTCCTTGAAAGTAATGGAGCAGCAAACGTAATGGAGACAGTAGCGTGCTGTATTCTCTTTTCTTCGGCGGAGGAGGAAGGTATTGGCTGTTTGACGTCTAGCGTGTTGTAGTCCCTTCGGTAAAAAAAAAAGGAGCAAAACTTGAGTGGCGTACGTTTAGCGTTGAAACGAGCGCCTTAAACAAGCTTCGCAGGTTAAAAGAAAACAGAGTTTGATAAAGGAAGAAAGATCGCGACCTATAAATGCGGATGTGAATCTAAAAATGAAAAGTCTATATATATATGTGTGTGTTTATGTATGTGCAGGCAGGCGTCGCTGAGTTAACTATCAGTTCAATAAATCTAAAACTCTTGCAATGAAGGATAGTTAGAAGAAAACAAAAGTACCTTCAGTGAGTCCGGTTCCACCCTGAACCAAGCCTGAGGCAGCGCTGATGTAAGAAAAGGATGCAGTATCAGCAACGAGGAGGGGAAAACGAAAACAAGGAAAGGTACAGAAAGGGAGTTAAGCATGGCAAGAGAAGTGCGCAGCTTCTGAGTGCGTTTTTATTGACGAAAGCGAGCGTCAGCGACTCTGTCTACGCTAGAAAGTGTCTTTTTGTGATGATCAGCTCCTCCGCTCCGCTGCACCGCATTTCAGTGAATGAGCGAAATCGTCAGTGACTGATGGAGAAACGTTCAAGCGACCCGACTCTTGCAGTCCCTGCTTTTCCCGGTGTCCTTTTGCTTGTTGGTTAGTTAGTGTCTCGTTCACTCGATCATTCAGTTGCGTTTTCTTTTGTTTGTTTTTGTTGAAGAGTTTTGTCGCAAAGAGAAAAACAGAAAAAACAGAGCTGTAAATAAAACTGCACACACACCCACACACTCACTCACCTAGGAAGCACACAAAAACAAAAACGCCTTGTGAGCTGCGCCGTTACTCACTTGGAAAAAAAAGTCTGCGTTCTCTCTCACAGAGCAAAAAAAGTGACAAAAACAGAAAAATAAAGTCCAGCAGCGGAAAAGCAAAGACACAAAAAAAAAACCAGAAACACCTCAGCGAGACCAAAGTAGAAGTCAGTACACGAAAAAAAAGCCAGTCTGTTTTCTGTTATTTTTACGTCTGCTCAGCAAACGATAAGAGAAGTGATCAGAAAAACAGAAAAATAAGAAGAAAAAAGAGTGAAAATCAAATCACGGAAGGGGAAAAACGTAAAGTGCTCTTTCAATCGCGCAGAGTACGGGTCATGCAGACACGCACGCGGAAAAGATGCAGTCAAAGCGGGGCATCGCAGTTACTACGGAGATGAAGTCAGAGCCCAGAAAAAAAAAGCGCCGCTTTCAGTGCTAGTCGTCAAGTATACATGTACACGCAGCGTAGATTTCCTCTTGTTCTCTCCAGAAGATGCTGGATGCGACTGGTAAGCGAGTCAGTATCCGCATCGCCTCTCTCTCATCTGTTTGTACTCGTTACCTCCTTTTTCGCTCCCAATGACGTTTCCCGACATCTAATTGACTCATTAGAAAAAAAAAACAGAAGTAAAAGAACCTTCGCTGCCTACACAACGCTGAACGATCGCAAAAAAAAAGACCAAAATCGACACAAAAGAAACTTGGGTCGTTGGCTTGCTTGTGGTAAGAGAAAAGAAAAGAGAGAAAAACAATACGCTTCGAATTCCTCACGAAGAGCGAGAGATCGCAGTGAAGTATAAACGCAGGCTGAGACATCGTTGACGGTGCTACAAAGTGAAGCACGTAAACTGGGGCGATCACAGCGTGCAAAAGAGGTGGCAAACCTCGCATGAATCGACAGAAACCGCAAAAAGGGAAAAGCACAGCAGTAGGTGGTCACTCGAAGGATTATCTTGACTGTAGTTGATACCAAGCTTCGAAAAAAAATAAAGACCAGGAGAAAAAAAAAAGGAGCCCTTACAGAAAACACAAACAAATCTGTCAGCTACTCGTTGGGTATACAGAGAGAAAGAGGCAAAAACGAGTCCCAAGCGGAAAAAAAGGATATTGAAAAGCTGAAACGAAAAACAAAGCGCCTAATGGGGTAGAGAGAACAAGAAAACAAAGCGTGAAAACAAAAAGAGTAGTTGTGGCAACGAATGAGAGAAGGAATGCGAAAACAGCGAGAATCAGCTACTATCATTCCAAACAGAAAAACAGAAGAGCTGAACAGCGTTGATTTCAAAACAACCGACCCTACCAATAATCGGGGGGGGGGGAAGGGGGGAAGACTGAGGTTGCCAGAAAAAAAAAGTGAGAAACCGCAAGCACAACTGGAGAAGGGTAAAAAGAGGATGTGCTGGTACACAAAAAGTGCAACCGGGTACTTCACTTCCCATAAGAAGAAAGGTGATAAAAGCAGCAGTATGCAAAAGAAAAACACGACGCTCTTTGTGGCTGTTATGGTCTCTTCCTGGTTGACGGCCATCGACTAACTTCTAAAAAATGATCTGTGTTTTTTGTTGTCTTGAGTTTGTCGGCTTGTTGCGATGATGGTGGCTTTGATGCCTTCTGCTGTGATGCTTTAGATGTTTCACTCAGCCCCGCCTTGTTTCCTTGCTGTTCTTCAACACCCTCAGCATCGCATCAGCTGTAAAAAAAAAAAAGAGATCGTACATAATTGCTTTTAACGTGGAGAAGAAAAAAAAACAGCGAGTTGAAATGAGGAGCAAGTGAACTGCGACATCCAGACTCCAACACGCACATCTTGTGCGGTATAATCATATCAACCATTTTTTTTTTTGCACAGGAAGGCCTTACTTTTTATTGTACGAGAAAACAGTTCAAGCGTGTGTATAAAGTGTTTCTTCTTGCATAGAGCTAGTTGACAAAAAAAAACTCGCATACAAGTCATTCCAGGGCGCCAAGAAGGAAACAAAAGAGAAGGCGAAGAAAAGAGCGAGAAAACGCGCGGTCAATAAATCAAAAAAAAAGTAGTTAAATAAATGGAGAGTTAAATAAAAAGATATATACGTGGAGAACATGAGCACTTCATACATATATATATATATAGATATCAAGAGATGAGAGTGAAACGTGCCAATTGCAAAGATACACAGCAAAGAAGAAAAAACGCAGAATAGAAAGAAGGTTTGTGTGTGGATATACAAGCATACTTGTTCTATTCCATTGAAGGTAACAGAGTGCTATTCTGAACAATGGAAAACATGAGGTCGCGAAAGCCCCCACAAGGTTCAACCAGTTGATAAAAGACCACTTTTAAACAAAATAAAAAACTAATAATAATAGGGGCAAGCTTAAACGAGGAATAGCAGGTACGTAAAGTCGAATTGACAACGCAAAGGACACATGTTTGCCAAGACGCAGCACAACAAAATCCTCTTAGTTGAGCGTGTTTTTTTTTTTTTTGCTTACGCTAGAAGAATGCACACAGCGCCTACTGGATTGGTCGACCATGCAAACGGGGCCATATTTCATCATCAGCAACGCGCACCGCCGGTGTGTTCAACGCGTCAGTGGCTGGCGTTAGCAGACGATTCGTGCTCTGCGACGGCCCCATCACTGGCATCTCGTGTCCATTGAGATGCTCCGTGCTGACGGAGGTGTTTGAGTTGCTGGCACCACGAGAAGACGCAGCATTCACCACCGTGGTGCGGATTTGAACGTTACTCGGATTGGTTCCAATCAGAGACCCTGAACCGCCGTGGTGGCGTCCCAGTATGGCACGCCGCGGTGTCACGGACTGCCGTGGCGAAGGAGATGCATTGGGCGTCGACTGTGTTGTGCTGGGGGTTGATCGCTCGCCAAGCGAGTTGGTGGAGCTTGGCATTTGCTGATTTGCGGCACTGTCGGATCTTATGGTGGGAACGTTCGCCCGTAGAGGTCCGAACGGCGAGCTTCTACCGTCGTTACTGTCCCTCCAGTTGGGCTCGTCTTCCCGCAGCGGGTGTGTCGATGGCTCAACAGTGAAGAAGTAGTGTGTTGTGCTCTCATGCGAGCTCAGTGCATGCGGAAGTGCTACTTCGAACGTGTGCAGCGTCTCTTCATCTGGTACGCGGCCTGGTTCTGCCTCACCGCCGTGTAGCAGGGGACTGAGCACTGGCACCAGTCCCACCTGCTCCTCAGTTCCTAGGGAGCTTGATCGACTGCTACTGCTGTCAAGTGCATCTTCTTTCAAGAATACAGGAGGGAGCTGAAGAGGGACTACTGTGGAGAGTGAGCTAGGCGGGGCAGCGCTGTCCACGACGTGTGCAGGGCCGCCATCTGCAGCTGTAAACCGTTGCGGCCCCCCCTCCGGCTTCGCGACCGCCACCGATCCCGAGACGGGGACGGAGTTGCGCTTCAAAAATGCTGTAGGAGTGTGGGCGACCACCTCGTAGCCAAGCCTACTCGCCACACGTGCGATGTCCTCGCCACATTGCAATGCGCGCTGTCGAAGTGCATCCGACTCTGCAGCTCGTGCATTCCACGCGCGGTGCTCATCTGCTGTCATTGCCGACTGCAACCCCCGCCGTCCTGCAGCGCGGCTGGAATGTGGTTTTTCGCCGTCGCTGATCTCCTCCCCGTCAAAGAAGAAGGCAACGTGGCGCCGCGGCTTGGCAGGGCAGCGCCCGGCCGACGACGCCTGCGAGGCTGGGAGGGAGGTATCACCGAGAGTGGCGGAACTCATGGTTTAAGCAGAGGTAGACGAATCAATGATGCCCCTGCGTAAGAGACAAAGGTTGAGGCCCAGCTTCGCGAAGTCTACTGCGAGTGCTGCGCCAACACTGAAAAGGGGGGAAGGCTAAACAAATGGCAAAAGGAAAAAAAAGCTGAGGACGGAACCCAAAAAAAAAGGGAGCAAACCCCAACTGTTGAGAGAAAACGCAACTTTTTTTTTTTGAGATGTCGCACCTACTGGTAGCGGTGTAATTGTTCAATTAAAAAGGGAAGGCAAAAATAGATGCACTCGATAAGCAGGCAGTATAGCACTGATGCGAAGCAACGTTGCGTACTCGCAGGCACGCCAGTTTGTTGTCTCGCGACCCGTACGCAAAGCACCACAACAGAGAAAAGAGAGCAAAAAGACAGAGGGGCAGCGTCACTGAGGTAAAAGCTGCGAGGTTTTCTTATATGTGCTTCAATCGGAGAATGAAAAGAAAAAGAGAAGTGCGAGTGCGAGTTGGGAAACAACAGCTGCGCTGTAATAATCTGTCTGTGGTTTCTTCCTTTTTTTTTTGCGCCTATGAAGAACGACGCGAATAGCCAGTCAGTAAAAAGGGTTTGCGCGCGTATTTGGAGAGCCAAATCATGAAAAAAGCCGTTTTTTTTCCTATCCACCCGTTCTGTTCCACTGTGAAACCGTATGAAAAACACCGACAGCAACGCAAATATAGAAAATAAAAGAAAAAGATAGCAATAAGGGAAAGAAGAGATGGAGCTTTTGCTTCGTTTGCGTAGCGTCGCGCAACCACACACAGAGCAGCTTGCTTTGAAAAGGGTGAAAGCCCACTATTCCTAAAACACGATAAGGAAGACAGACAACCGCGATCAACGCACCAACGGGAGCGGGGAGAAACAAAGCTCAAGAGCTGAAGAGCCGCTTATAGAGACAGTGAAGATGATTCTCACAAGGAAGGGTGGAATGAACCACACTCACCTGGTTGTCTTGCTTGCCGGTTTTGCTTTGCCCAGTGCGATTACACCATGTGGAAACAGTGTGAAGACAAACAGAGATCAACGGAAGAACAATAGAGGGGAGCAAAAGGGGGTTATCATTGTTTCTACACACACACCTTTGCTCTGTAAGAAACATATGTGCATCACCACAAGAAGAGTACTGTAGCTCGGGACGCGGATCAGCACCGTTAAAAAGCGCGACACTTGCATCACCGCAACGGAGGTGAAAAAGAGGGCTGCATTGTACTGCGCTTCGTAAGCCTCCTGAGATCCCCTGCGCACGAGCGCATAGACAAGAAAACAAAACGCCTACGGTGGGCCGATAGGACGTCGCATGACGATGCGATAGGCACGCGTCGTTGCGATGCTGGCAACCAGCAGCGGTTGGAAGAGGAGAAAAACCATCACCACTACTGTAATACCGGTCAGCACCGGTTTCTCAAGTCGCGGGACCTGTCGCAGGTCCAGTCCCATGTACTCGTCGTAGAACTCATACGCCCCATAGCGCAACTGTAGTTGATATAAGCACCAGCCCACAAATACCATGTAAAACGCATGCAGCCAATCCGTGTACGGATACGACATCATGACGTGGAAGGTTGTGTGTCGGTCCGCATGGTCAAAGTCGGTGAGCATGTAACGCATTTGTCGACGCTGCACCGCGTCAAGGCCAAGGGTGCGGTACACCAAGTGAGTGTCCTCCTTCGACTTGTCCTCCACCGCCACGTAGTCGTCTCGGGCATCCTTTCGCCCGATTAGCGCGTTAAAACCTCTCCGCACACGCGAGACAAGTGGATGACTCTTGTGTGCGTCATGCAAGGCCTTCAACTGGTCCTTATTGCCTTTTAGCTTGCCCAGCTCCACCGTGGGAGGGAAGGCGTATCCTTGAAAACGCATGACACCTTGTTGTTGCATTATTGTGACGGGGTCGTACGCGCGGGGTCCAGAGGCAAGCTGGGCTTGGAGTTTGGGGCTGCTACGCAGGTAATCGATAGGCTGCGCGTCGAGACCGCGGTTGATCTCAGAAGCAGAGTAGGTGCGACCATCAGCAGCCTTATTCGCTCCGTCACTCGCATCGCTGGTGTTGCCGGTGTTTTTGCCTTTCGCTTCGCCCTCCCCGCCGTACTTCAGGCGGAAATCTGCTAGCAGCTTCTCATATTGCGGTGTGCCGTAGTAGTACTCTAGTTTCTTGATATCTGTCTCAAGCTGTTTTACAGCAGGCCTCGGTGCCGCACGCTGCTTCTCGTCCTCGGCCTCTTCGACAGACTTGTCTACAGGGACGAACTCACGGGCTGCGGCGAAGATGCTGCGCTCTTTGGGTGTGCTGCCGCCGCTACTGCCCAGCGTCGCCGTGGTGTAGTCGTGATTTGGCGATGTACCCTGCAGTGTGTGAAGACGACTGCGGTGAGAATCCTCTACATTCGCCGTCGCGTTGGCCTGTCCTTTCCTTAAGTCAACCTGCGGTGCGCTATAGTAGTAGCTGCTCGTATCCACCACAGAACTCTTGTTCAGTAGAGACTGTCCGGCGTGCACGCTAGTGCTCTGCACGCGCATTGCGTCAGCGTCCATGTACGTCGGCACCGCTTTTGCGCGGGTGGGAAGGAAAGGGGCTCGGTCGAGCTCCTCGGGGATTGGTGCGTCGACCTGGTGGCGTGTCAAATGCTGCAGCGGGCTTCCAGGTTTCAAGAATGCAAGAGACTCGTCAGCAGGATCTCGCTCCGCTGGTGGAACGTAGAATGCCGGTCGCGGAGGCGCTGGTGTATCGATGATGGGTGGTAGGTCGTTATTAGAGTTCTCTTGCACTGCTTTCGTATTAAAGCCCTGCGTCTTTAGGACCTTTGGAAAATCTCTGCCGGCACTCGACCTGCTGCTATGAAAACGCCGTCCATCCCGCACAGCACATGCAGTCAACGCGCCACTTGCGCATCCCGTAAGCAGCGAACCGTCCCGTACAGGGAGCCACGCGCGGATGCTAGTACAAGGACACAGGGTTCCGCTGCGCATTCTCGATAGAAAGAGTATTCGAGGGAGTATCCAAAGTGAAATAAGAGAAAGGAAAATGACAGCCTGATTTTCAGCCCCTCCTAGCTCCTCGTGCCACAACGTAAGAAAAAGAAAAAACTCCGCGGGGTTGAAGCGATTCACGGACGCACTTTAATAGCGGGAATACACCGGCATGCAAGATTGCGCCCCTCTGCGTGCTCGCGAGAAAAACCTTGACGAGGAAATAGGCCTTGGCACACTTCACACCAGAAAGAGACGATAAAACCAAATCGAGCCACTTGGAAAAGCAGATGCAAGATGCAGCGCGTGGTGTCGAGGGTTCGAATGGAAGAAAAAGGGAAATAATGACAGTAAAGGCCAGGAGAAATAAATGCACACAGAAAGAAAGACGGATGGAGTATATGAACCACATTGTCGCGTGCTTATCACGTTCAAATAGTCGTAGTGGAAGAGGAAAGGTGCAGCGCACTTTTCCCCAACGTCTCCACGGAAACGCCGAGCACCCCTTTGGGCCGCCCCTCAGTGCGAAACAAAAAACAGCACTCGTAGCTGTTCACTTGCGTTTCTGCTCAACCACATGGAACGACATTCCGCTTTACCTGTCTTCACAAAACAATCTTGAGGCCCAGCAGAATGAGTGTGTCTGTGTGCGTGTGTGCGTGTGTGTGTGCGCGCGCGTGTGTTTAAGAAGGAAACGGAAGGTTCTTTTCCATTTTTTGCTCAAAGGCGTTAACTCAAGTGTTGTAGCTTTTTCCATTTTGAAGGATGCATAACCAGCTCAGAATGAAGCAGAGTCGTGTACTCCCCCATAAGTGGTTTTCTTTTTTTAAAAGGAAGTAACAGTGGAAACCACCTATATATGAAAGGTCGTAATAATAATAATAATAATAGCTGTAGTAAGAGTAGCGCCAGACTGAAGTGGGGATGCAAGAACGTGCACGTAAAAAAAGGAGCTCCGTGTAACAGGCAGCGTTCTCGCCATTTGTTCATGTCTTGAGTAGAATGCGCAACGCTTGGTGTCGTACCACGTCAGCCGTGCTGAAGCCTCTTGTGACAAAGCAACAGTGAGGATTCTTCGTGCGCTAGATAGCCTCAACAGCTCAGCTCGGCGCAGTTATCTGTATTGGTGTGGTGAGCAAGCGCTTGAAACAAAGATATATGTGATCAGGTACTCGCTTGCCTCTGCAAAAAACACCCATACAGTATAATCAGATTTGCGTGAAATCGACAAGGTGGAGGAAAAACGACAGAAAAGAGAAGAGAACAAGACACTCTGTCCAAATTTGATGTTCTCAATTCGGAGAACGTAATGAGACGTATAATGCCGCAGACAATAGTTTTTGTTTTCTGTTTTGTGTGTTTGTGTGTGTGTGTGTGTGTATTCAGAAGCAGGACCACTAGCGCCTGAAAAAGAATAAAAGAAGAGCAGTTGTATACTTGTAAAAAGCCCATCCACTTCGGCGAAAAGAAAGTTCACTCATCAACGCTGTGTATGTGTGAAGTGTATTAGTCTTTTTGTCTTCCCTGCCGTTTTCTTCAGCAAGTATCTTGCAGCAATACCACAGAGGAGAAATGTGGATGTTGACGAGTTGCTCACCGCTGCCTCAACTCGAATCTAAAGCAAAGTTGGGTAGCCTACGCTAGGCGAAAATGGCACGAAAAAAGAGATGTTGAAGTGTTAGCACAAGAAAAAAGCACATTGTTCTTTCGCCACTGCCTCAACTTGATTGACCTGTTTTCATTGACTATCAAGAGAAGCAAACTATGGTGATTGAAGCAGAACACACGTGGGAAAAAGAAAAGCGCGTTCTAATCAGCGACATCAAAGCGGCTCTTTGACTTTTCATCAGCAGCTATGCACGTACCACATGCAGAGAAACTGACACGAAAAAAAAAAGGAGCGAAGTGAGAGTCTTCCATTGCCCAGCATTCTGGCTCCGATAGCTCGACACCTCGCGTGTGTGTCCCTTCCTCATGTTTCTGCTGCTGCGACGCATGCAAAAGTAGGCTGTAGTTACGCGCTTGTGTGTGTGTGTGTGTGTTACAGAAAAGGAAAAAAAAAACTGGGTGCCAAGGTCTGAAAAGGAAAGCTGTAAGAGAAAGAGGAGAAAAGCTACCAGGCAAGAGAAAACTGGCGCGGACGATGCTTGCTCTCCTCTTCCTAGTTGTGAGAACCTTCCCTTCAACGGGGAAGAGGTGCTTGCGTCAAGTCAGAGCAAAGGGCACACCGGAACCACTGTAAGCCCATGTCCTTCGCAGACTCTGTAAAGGGTGAAAGCACGTCTCTTCATTTACAGAAAAAGATGCACGGCTTGCTTTGTGTCGTCTTTCAATGCCACGCCTACTTCTTGCGGTATGTGGTAAAGTGCAGCACACGAATCGCGCCAGCGTCCTCTGACGTTGGAAACGCCACTGGAATAGAAATCTTCTCGCCCACCTTCTCCACTGCAGCGCTGCCACCGAGAAGGTCAAAAATCTCCGCCTCGCGATCACCCTTGCTGGCGATTAGCCGGTCAGTTACGTAGGTGTTGTCCATCTTGCCCGCATCCTCGGCGTCCTTCTTGATGTTATCCCAGTTGTAGTCGCCGCCGACAACGAGGAGGCCGCCCTTCGCAACGCGGCTCAGCAGGTGTGCCGGGATTGCGCTCGGGCGGTAGCTGCGCTCCAAACAGTTCCAGCACACCACCAGTGAAAAGTTTGACAGGTGAGCGTGCAAGTTGGTGGGGTCTGCCTGGAAGAACGTGGCACGCTCGCGTGTCGGCCCCCAGGAGTAGGTCTCGCTGCGCACTATCCGCGATATCCGCTCCCCAGTCGCCGCAGTTTGCACACTGTACTGACAGTCCCCACGCTCGCGAATGGCGAAGGCGGGAATCAGGCGACGGGCGGTGTAGTCCACACCGATCACCTGCTGGAACGTTGTGGTCAGCTCGAAGGTGATACGGCCGGCGCCACAGGCAATGTCCATCGCCCGTTCCGCAGGGGCCTTTGCATGCTCGGTAAACATCCGGCGCGCATACTCGGCGATGGCGACACAGCCGTTCGGTGTGCCCTTGAAAGAATCGCGGAAACAGGTGTCGGTGATGGCGTCCACCTCGGGATCGAGACCGAGGGCCCCACGCTTGCTCAGCGTCGTGTCAACCTCGGAGCCTTCGACGTAGCGAACACCGATGTACTGGAAGAAGTGACGGCGGAAGGCGAAGCGGGCATCACGCGTGGCCTCGTTGCCGGTGCTCACCCACGCCCCGCCTTTCATGCACGTGTGGCGTCCGTCAAACGTTGGGAGGGAAAAGTCGTCATAGAACGGCTGCACGCGGAAGCCGCAGTACGGGTACACTGGGGTCACGCAGTGCTGCCACACGTTGCCGACCACATCGTACAAGTCGCCGTGCTGGAACTTGTTCACGGGACAGCTGCTTTGGTAGCGTTCCATGTTGAGATTGCCAGGCGCCTTCGGACCCCATTCCGGCATGTCCTTCCCGACGAACCGGTCAAACAGAAGGGTCCATTCTGCCTCCGTCAGCAGACGAACCTTCTTGCCGAGCTGCTCGCTTTTGAATGCGCAGAACGCGTGGGCCTCGAGGTTGTTCATTTCACACGGCCAGTCCCACGGAAGGTCGATCAACTCCGTCTGCAGGCGTAGCGCGTAACCGCTTGACCGCGACTCATCACGGACCCAAAACCACGGGTGCTCCGGCTTCTTCCACTGAACCCAGCTCCACCCCTCCTTATCCCAGTACTTTTGCTGGTTATAGCCATCCGCCTTCATGAACGCGAAAAACTCCGCATTCGAGACGATGTACTTGCTGGCCTTGAACGGTGCCACTTCAACGATGTTGTGCCCGTCCGAGTAGTCGCAGTCCCAGCCGTACATGTTCGAGTCCGGCGGGCGACCCACCTGCACCTTGCCGCCGTCGATATCAACCAACTCATTGGCCGGGGCTCGCGTGTTCGACTCCGGGCAGCGCTGCCAGAAATCAGACATGGCGGTCGAGACGTACTTCATGGGCAGCTCGCGGACGTGCACCGAGGCTGTCTCGATGTGGATGCGCTCGTGTTCCGCCCCCATCAGCATCACCCACCAAAACGCGTTGGCGTCGTTTTTGGTGCTGTTTGCCAGCGTTAACGGCATCTCCAGTGGGAACTTGCCACTTGACATGAGTTCGTCAATGCGGTCCCGCACCAAACGGCGGTACTCACACACCTCCTTCACGCTGGGCCAGTTATAGTGCTCCACGTTAAGATCGTCCCAGCTCATCTCATCCACGCCGATCGCGCACATTTCCTCGAGGTGTGGGTTAATGCGCTCTGTCAGACCCGCCACACAGAGCTTGTTGATGTAAAACGTGGCCGTGTGGCCGTAATAAAAGATCATCGGATGGCGAAGTTTATGGATCGGCTGCACAAGGAAAGATTCCTCATAGGAGAGACATTCAAAAACTTTTTCATACAGCTCCATCGTGTTGTGAACGTAGTTGCGGATTTCTTCCATCTTTGCGACGGCGTCGCCGCCGTCGATAGTCGGAACGCGCTGCGCAAAGAGGTTGCGCGGGGTAGCCAGGTTGTAGCGCTCCTCCGCTTCCTGGCCGCTGTAGTGATGGAGGTGAAGCGCCTTCATAGTTTCACGTTGTAAAAAGGGAAAGGAGACTGGCACTTTTTTGGTGAGGTGAAGGGTGCAGAGTGAAAACAGCTTTACCAATCCAGATGAATGGAAATGAATGGAAAGCAATAATCGAAGTAGCCACTACGCGACAAAGGACCAGAAAAAAGCTGTGAGTGATGAAGATAAGGGGAAAAACAGAGACAGTGCAGAAAAAGGACCCCTGGAGCGAAGTACGGTTCGCACAAGAGCAACCAAAAACCACGAGCAAACTCTGGACGTACATAGATGCGAGGCAGCGAAGGTGGAAGGGACAAAAGACAACACAATGGCCACCTCAGCGTTCTGACATGCCATGTGTGAGTTTAGAGCAAAAGTACATATATATATTGTCTGTACAAAGCCAGCCTTCAGCTGACTTCTCTTTACTCCCACCGGCAGCATGTATACTTTTTGTTGTCTTACGCTGCGTATCCAGCATTCATTGTTTGTTTCATTTCGTTGCTGTATTTGCTTTTTTGCGCACGATAATTGAATCTCAAATAGCAGGGAGACACTTCCCCTCTAAAGGCCTCATGAAAGAGAAGTATATCGGGGTGAGCGAAAGCGATAGCACATGACAGTCGTGATGTACGCATCGCGGCATTGTTCTGAGCGCTGCCCATTGCATAGTGCCGCTCAGTTCTACGTTGTTCTGCAAGCCTCAGGCAAAAAAGACATGAAGCAAGTAAAAAATGCGCACAGCTCGCCAGATAAGAGCTCTTTATGTTCCTCAAGAGAAAGAATGTCGTTGGTTTGTACGGATGTCTCACGTCGGTAAAGAGGTGCCGCCGCTTGCGTTGACGCAACATCTTGGCTCAGCGACAAGATTCCTTTCTGCAATATGGCGTCGGGTACGTGAGGCGACGGGGCACGATGGAAGTCTCTCAATGCCCAGGGCACGGTCAGCGGATCACCTTCCCCTTGCTCAGACACGGTTTTAAAGAGGGAAAAGGTCGCGACACCTTGGTCACGCTTCGGTTTGAGTTTTGCAAGCAACACCGCGCTTCTCTCTACAAGCGCCACATAGTCTTTATCTGCGTGTGTTGGCATTGTAGACGCAGAAAGCGATGAGTTGCAATCGTTCCTTTTCGGCTGTCGGAGATGCGGTGCCGGCGCCCCTGCGCTTGCATCGCCATTCCTGTCTACAAAAGCAGCGTCAGCTGAATTGCTCCTTCTGCGCTTCGTGCTCCCTTCCATTACTTCAAAAAGGACATCAACAACTGTGCACGCTGAAGATGAAAGAAAACAGGCACGCACACGGTGGGGAGGTTCGGGAGAGAAAACGTCGTTTGCCCTCCTTTGCGTGTCTCTCTTTCTGCAGATAATGCCGAAACGCATAGCATTCCGTAAGTAGTATCAAAGCCCACGAGACAGAACAGAAGAGGGGAAGAAATAGAGTGGCAGTGCGTTCTCTCTTTGGAGTTTGCCAGCGTTTTCAAGCGTTGTACAGGCTGACGGTTCTGAAACTCTAAAAGCACCGGAAACGTCTACAGCCGCCTTTTCTTTCCTCAGCTGGAAATCGTTTTCTTGCGTGCTGTATACAAACTCCAGCACTGCCTGAGAGCACGAAACCGTGGAGCAGCTCGTGGTCACAAAACGTACTCTCAACACCGTTGAGCAAGTCTATGTAAAACAAAAAAAAAGGCTCTGCACTCGCCGTGTTGGCTCGCCGCGTTTCCTCTGTGTGTGTCCTTTTCTTTTGCAACAGTCAACACGCACGATCAAAGAAGAGAAAAAAAAATGTTTTCAAAGTTGTCCTTCACACAGCTTTCCTGTTGAGGTTTCCTCATCACTTGCTTTGAACCAAAAAAAAATCAGCGTCTTGAAAGAAAAGCAGAAGATGAACACAAACGACAGACGCAGTTCGCCACACCGCGTTGGATGGGCCGAAGCAGCGAGGAGAGAGAAAACGCTAAAGGAGCAAACATGCACGTAAGCAGGGTCACAGTGACTTCAAGTACAAGACGCACCCCAACAGTGTCATCAAGCCGACGCTGTACAGAGCAAGAACACGACACGCACCTTCCACAGAATCGTGTGCGAACCCTTGTGCCTTCAAATAGTCGTCGCCCGTGTAGCAGTACGACGTGTTGTTTGCGCCGTCACACTGGAATTTGTTTCCATGCAGCCACGTGTGCAGCACCGCACCGTAGCCCCAACGAAGAAAGCTGAGGCCGCTAAAAAGAGGGGGGACGGTATGCAGGTTTAGCAAGAAGCCGGAAAAAAAAATGTTATACCCAAAAGCGGTATACCAAACCCGCATTGTCCATCGCCGTGACGAGAACAACGCGGCTGCCACGTAGTGAAAAGCAGCGTTGGAGCAACCCACGCACCACACCAGTAGAACGAGAGCGTACGAGGACTGAAGCACAAAAATAACGAAGGGGATGAGTAGAACGAGGTAAACGCAGTGGATAAGCATGACGCGCAGACTCAGACACACAATAAACCCCGTAACGCCGTACAGCTGCCGCTTGCAATGGAGGACAGCGGTGCGCAGCCGGTCGCCTGCGTACTCCATCGTTACCAGGTTGGTGAAAAGAACTAAGGTGAACGCCATGAAGATGAGTCCGCGAATGTTGAACATCCCACCTTGGCTTTCCGGCTGAGAATGTGCAAGTGCAGAAACGATGATCATGCCGACGGAGAAAAAAAGCACTCCCGCAACGAGCTCGACATCCGCAGTAATCTGTCTCAGTGAATACGCCAGCAAAACACTTAACTTCCACAAGCTGTTTGGCTGTGCTTGGGGCACAGCTTCCGTGAGCGTGTTTGATGAGAGCGGAGGGTGCGTAACGTCTCTCTCCAACGCAGCAAGCAGAGCGGCGTGCACGGGAGAATCGTAGTACTTCGCGGCGTAGTACAGCGTTTCTACTTTGCCATCGGCCCACTCTGCCGCAAGGTCCACGAGGTCGCCGCTGGTGGCCACCTCGACCACCGCACCAGCTGTCAGATGCCTTGGAGAGTCATCTGGCTCAATCATTGGAAGAAGATGCGAAAAGCCGTCGTGGACGCGCGCAGAAAGGAGACGAGAAGAAAGTCGTGGCGGGGTGCACATCGTGGAATACAAGCGGCTTTCAGATCCCGTGTGGTCGCGTTGCACAGATGAGCTTAGTGAGCCCATTGTGAGCGGCGGTACAATCAGAGAAGACGCGTCGCCGTCGTCGTCGTTGACGGAGACATCTGGTGGTGGCGTCGGCACCGTTCTCCACGCCGGCTCGGGAATACTGGATGGAATTCGAAGGCTGTTGAAGTATGGGATGGCATCCTTGCACCGACCAGAGTAGAGCACGACTCCTCCAGATCCTAGCAAGAGCAGAGACTCGGCGGCAGAGAATAGGTGCATCGAAAGAGAGCGGGTACACAGCACTACAGTTTTGCTGATGAGCTGCGCCAGTCGGTAGAGGAGGTCGTAACACTCCACCTGCTGCCCCAAAGTCATAGAATCAAAGGAGTAATAAAAGAAGAGTGCTGGTGGATCCAACACCAGCTCAACAGCCACCTGCAAGCGAAACCTCTCCATCTCCGTGAGATCGCATACTTTTTGGTGAGTATCGAGGTTAGTGAAGTTGGAGGCTGCAAGCACCATCTCACGTTTCCAGCTGTGCCGCTCTTTTTTGTGCAGGTGCACCATGCCCCAAAGGTGATCCTCGACGGAGAGATGAGGGAAAAGTAGCATGCCTGTTCCAATCGACGCGATGCGATATCTGCGACACTGTTCCCCAGTTGCTACCCCGTCGATCCAGACGGTTCCAGACGTGCACGCCGTCCGCCCTGCGACGGCATCCAGTAACGCCGCCCCAGCAGCCCCGTCCAGGTCAGCGACTAGGTGAAGCCTTGCTTTGCAGAATTTTGCCGAGACGCCCTGGCAGAAAATGCACGCGGGACACAGTCTGGGGAAACAGCGGCGAAAAACAGTGCAACGCACTACGGCGACATCGCGTAACCCAATGTCTATTCCGCCAGCACTGAAGACAGAGTTGTAGTACTCTCTCATCCGCACCGCGCGGGCGTCGGACGTGTGCGGAAAATTATCATTTCTAGCAATACTCCATCTCCGATACGGAGGTGTGTAGGTCAGCGGTGACGAGCTGCTCGCCAAGGGCGTGTTTTCGCTAATCATTCGTGAACACCAGAACCCCCGACAAAAATGAGCTGGAAACAGATGTATGCTAGACGACAAAAAAGCACTGTTAAGCGAAAAGATGAAAGTTATATTTGCATTAGAGCAGTACGCAAGGAGAAAACTCAGACGAAAAAGGAGACGAGAGAAAACGAGACAGGTGGAGACAGCACAGCGCTGCTTTTCTACATCTGCTTGAAGAGTGAGATGTCGCTGACGTCTGTCTGCGAGTTCATGTTATACATTAACCGGCAGCACTGAGATGACATCGCGGACTTGAGCACGCCGACAACGCAGACCTGAGTCAAAAAAGAAAAGAAAAAGAAGCGTCGTTCAGAACTGGGCGAACCTCGACAGCGCTGAAGAAATGCTGTTCAATGGCTTTGAGCAGCCAGCTTCTTAGATGACTGAAGGGTAGTCTTCCACACCCACGGCAAGCGGTCCAACGTCTTTTAGTACATTTTTTGGCCAGCGAGGTTTACGAAACGTTGTAAAGGGAGATACTGCACTAGGAAAGTTAGCATCGGTAATAATAATAGGAGAGGTGAACGGTTAAGCGCACAGCCTGGATAGTTGCACTCAACAAGACAATCCGCTTCGCCTTCTTACTACAGTAAAACACTTTTCATATAATCGGAGTGTCACACAAAGAAAAAAAAGACAACGCACCTTGTTAACCGTTCCAACAAGACTAAACGAGCCAGAGATTGAACATAATGATAACGCAGGGCAACAAAAACAAATGTCCAGAACCGTCTTTCAGTCCGCGCCTTAACTCGGTGCCGTTCAGACGGCGCTTAGTTTCATCAATAAAGAGGAGAACGTGTTGCATCCCCCAGAACAATTTAATTTCTCGATCGCAGCCTCCACTTCATAGCGTGGCAACGGAAACCAAGAGCTTTAAGAACGGTCGTAATCCGCTGATCCGTCCACGTGTGATGACATGTAAAGGTGGTGTCGACATGCCCGGTGCACCGTCATCTACAGAAAAAGAGAAAAAACAGAGCGGATAACAGAAAAAGAATGCACGGGGCTGAAACGTGATGCGCACCAGGCATCTTTGCACTCCTCATTCATGGGGAAGATCGCCACACAAAAAAACAACACTAACCTCCTGCTCCGCCCACGTACATACGCACAAACATACACAAACGCACACACAGTTACATGAAGAAAACGTTGTACTCAATAATTCAGTCGTAACAGGAATCGAGCAAAGCACTGCGTAGATATACTAGGCAGAGTTGACTGTTCTGCAGAAGCAAATAGAGGGGAGTGCATCACTATTAAAGCTGAACTGAGAAAAAATAAGATGTGCGTAGATGTGTATAAAGGAGAAAAATGAGAGCTTCACTTCGAACGAAACAGCCTCACAAGACGCTTTACGTGTCGGCATTACGCAGCACCGTAGCACGAATATATACGTGCAATCAAAAGGGGCAAAAACAAAAGAAAAGAAGTAACTCGCAGTTCGAGTCCCAACACCTCTTGTCACACTGTGCCTTGACAGTCTGGCGAGGTGGCCTTTCAACAACAAAACTACGTACGAAAGAACGCCACTTAGACACCGAAACAGAGAGAAACAAACAGCTGAAGCAAAAAATCCCACTGCGCAGAGGAGCCGGAACAACAAGTTTACAAAAAAGCTGAAACGAAAGGAGAACCAAAGATGCTGCACACCGATCCTTAGTGTCTGGTTCCTTTCTCCGTTATAAGCACCAGCTACTTGTTGGATGGCTGTGCCTTGACATCAGGAGCTTCCGTTGCCTTAGGAGCTTCCTCGTGCTTCTCCTCTACCTCCGGCTTCGGCGGTGGCGGCGGCGGCGAAGGCTTTGCAGCCTTGCGGCAACGCGCGCCGATACCGACGAGGACCTTTTCCGTGATGGGCTTCGAGCCTGCGCCGTAATCAAAGGCATCAAACAGCGTTGACACGACGTGACTAGAATTGTGGGTCTCCTGACCAATGTACTCAATTACGTCAGATACCACCACACTCTCCTCAGGCAGCTTGTTCTTGCGCAACTTCTCGAACATCCTCGTCACGTTTTCCTCCGTCAAAAACGCACCAACGGCTTCCTGGACGCCTTCGAAACCAATTTCAGAGTCGCTCTTTTCGGCAGACAAAGTAATCTTCTCGATCTTCTCTACAAGCTTGTCCGCGCTCTTGGCGTCATCACTAATAGACGGCATTGCGTCCACCGTTTCGCACAGCGTCTCGAGACTGGCGCGCACAGCTTCCGGAAGGTTTTGAATACCCAGCAACTGGCGGCGTTGCGTCACCGGCAGACTGTTCATTGATTTGCGGATGCTGTACCGACTTGGTTTAATCCACCACAGCGTGTTGTATGGAACGCTGCCGTCCTGTGCAAGAGAGTTCCACCACTCCAGTTGAACGCGAAGCGTCTCCGTTTCCTCCGTCCAACGCATGCCACGAGTTTGATTAGCCTTGATGAGCTCACTGTTCGTCATGATGTCAATGCCCTCGAGGCGGATGAGGCGATCGTCTTCGCGCACCTCGTGGTAGCGACGAATCACAGCACGCCGCATGATGGACGCGGAGAAGCGCGTGGGGAGCAGCCCGTGGTACCACTTATAAACGCCAACAGAGCGACCTAAGCCGACAGCAATGTTGTCGGGAACTTTAAGAACGCTAAATGGACCGTCACGGCCGAAGTGCTGCGCCACAGAGCGAATATCCTTTGGCGCGATCGAGTCTCCGCGCACGCTACGTCGAATCACCTCCTGCTGGTCTTTGTCGAACGTTGCCAGGGCCGTGGCGGACAGATAGTCCATCACCCGCTGCCGAGCTCGCAGGGTTGACATTGCATCGCTGTACAGCCGATTCCGTCCCTGCGATTCCGATTCAAAAGTTGACGGAATTAGACCAGGAAACATCTTCAGCGCCACCGGGAGAAGAAACTCGGCGAACGGCACGATAATGAAGAAGCTAAAAGGCACCAGGCGCAGAAGGTCCTTTGTGGAACTCTCAAGCAGAAGTCGCTCACGTCTGGTAAGGGCGACGCCTCGCTTTAGCTGACGCGAATATTTCCACGCAAGCCGCGTGTTGATAAAAAACAGGCGGAATCCGTGGTATAAGTGGCGCAGAGCTTCGTGCGCAGCGTCCGCGTAGTAGTGTAGCTTCGAATGTTCCTTTTTGGCCCCCTTTTGTAGAGACCCACTAGCTGCCTTTGCAGCCGCTGATGCGACCACTGCGTCAACGCGCCTCACAAAGGAGCTGCGCAGCATCTTCGGAGTTTCACGTTCACCAGCGCTTCAATAGAAACACCCGAAGCCCAACAGAATGAGGAAGAAATTGAAATACACAGCTAGATTAGAGCAACGAAGCAATACCGTTCAACGGAAGAGGAAAAAAAGGGGGAAAAAAACGTATATGTAATGAAAGTACTTATGGAAGATAAGCGCACGCTTTTAATCGCCTTTCCTTCTTTTGGGAAAAAAAGCACTTCAGCCAAGAGAAATGATAGTTGTTTTCAGTGAGTTTACGTGTCGGCGCGTGCGCGTATTTATGACAGGTGCCACGGGCGAGGCAGCCGAAGAATTTTTGTTTTTGTTTGTTTGTTTTGCACAACAGAAGCACAATTGAAGAAAAAGAAGGAGGTGCATTGATATCTCTTTATAAGAGAAAAACCGGTCTGGTTTTCAATTCGGCACCGGTTGTAAAAGCAGAAGCACACAGAAGCTGGGTCGTGCTTTGTGTGTCTCTCCATTTGATTCCTTTTATCAACTTCTCAACTCACAAAAGAGAGAAAACTGAAACATCCGGCCAGATAGTCCGCCGTTGGGCACCATATATTAACGGGGGAAAAAGCGCGCCACAATGAGCAAAAAAAACAGTGTAGATACGATGATAACTCTCACTGATGTATACGCGTGTAACATGTTTGTTGTTACGTTGGAAGGCACTGGTTTTTGCTTCGCATTTCATAGACGCTACCCTTACAATAAGAAACGTGGCAAATAAGAAAAAAAAGTCACCTTGCTCGCAATGCAAGGGATACGCCGGAAAAAAAAAACATCCCACCTTACGTTCAATATTAAGCCTCCTTCTTTGCTCTCAACGTCGCCGCTTCACTCTCTTGCTTTTCCTCCTCCTCCAGCCCGATGCCAAATAAGTGCAGAACGCACTCCCATAAGTACTTCCCGAGAGACGCATCTTCCTCGTGTGAGGCTTCGCCACCGTCAGGTCTTTCCTCGTTGGAAGTAGAAAATACAGTAAGAATGTCAAAACTCCACGCGGCGTGCACGTCACCATGGTAGATGGCAATAGCGCAGAAGGAGATGAGCAACCATGGAACAATAAACAGCAACGCCGGCTGACCATGCTGAAAGACGATCATGACAACCATCGTGTTGATGAGACTCAGCGTGTATGCTATCATCGCGGTTGTGAAGTATAAGCTGCCTCGCTTCACGTAATCTCTCGAAAAAACTAACGTCTGGCAGATGAAAAACCCCGGAACGATTACGTCGCCGAGCCCGAGCAGGCTTTTCTGCTTGTGATCGCCGAAGATGGTTTGCGGAAACAGAATCTTGATGGGGCCATCAATACCCGTCGCGACGGTTAGCATTACGTCGGAGCCGAAGACCCAAAAGATGTCGTAAAAAAACAGACCGATCAGCAGAACGAACGAAGGCAAGAAGCCACCGACTGGTAGAGACTCGAGGGCCGTGACACCAATAGCAAAGGCCAAAATGTCGTTGGCGATCCAGTTGCCCGTCACGTAGCTAACGGTGGCCGTCCCCACACAGAGGAGACCCGTCAGAACGCTTGGTCTCACGTAACCTTTGAGGAAGGCGCCTAAAGCAAAAATGCTCAATACACTCAGGTAGAAGGAAATCAGTGCATTGAAATACTCTTTGGGGATGAAGCGCAGCAGAACGTAAGCCGAGAACAGCACAACGGAGCCATTCAATGGCATCGACAGAGCTTCGTCAGTCTGCAACGCAATCTCCGATTCACCGCGCATCAGTGTTTTCCGGCATCGGTGCGAAGCAATCGCCACAACACTGACAGCACATGAAATCAAGAAACCTAAAGCAATGTAAATTTGAGACATTCTGAAAGCTTCTCAGTAAAGACACCGTGCATACAAAGTGTGCTTGTAATCTAAAGGTCTTTTGTGAGGCGCCAATTTTCTACGTGTATATGTGAACGGGGGAAAGGAGAAGAAACAAAATGCTAACCACAGAAGCGAGGACACAAAAGAGGGCTGAGGTAACCTTTCGGGGAGAAATGAGTTGTTTTTCATTCTGCTAACAAATACTGGTGAAGAACAGTCACAATAACTCTAGCGGGACTATGTCAACCATGTACAACAAAAGAGTCTAAGCCGCTGGTACGAGACAGCTGCCTCTTTAACCATTGCGTCCTCTGGAAGTCAATCGTGTCATAGTTTTTTCTAATGTCCGTAGCAGTAAAAAGAAAGCAACCCTTACACCGCAGCCCGCATCCAAGAAAAACGAGAAAACACCGTCATCGATTGGATCGCCTCCTTGCTTTTGCTTTTGTTTGCTTCAAGTGCCCCGCTTTCTTTTCGGCGGCGGTAGTTCTCGACCGTACACTTCCCTTTGCTCTTTCTCCAGTGCAATACGTCTAAGAGCACCGCGGTGCCGCCTTGACTTGAAGTGCTGCTCCATTGGCTCCCTCCCGTAAACAAGAAGTCCACAAATGTCGCATTTTTCTTGACAGACAGGATGCCGCGTTGCTAAAGTGTCTTTTATAGGAAAATGAAAACCGGAACCCGTGGTCGAAGAATCAATGGATGACGCAAAAAGCGTCTGAAGTGCCTTTCCAATATTACACAGAGCGTTGCTACCTTCGTCCGTGGGGAATGCAATAAAATGTGTCCATTGCTCTTTCAATGGAGATAGAGCCAAAAGCCTGACAAGGCGGTTTTTGATCCATCGATCTTGCTGCCGCGCGTAGCGTCTCGTGTTCGCTTTCACTTGCTCTGCTACACCATTAAGCTCTTCTTCTGTTAACTGTGATAACCCGCGATCTGCAAAGAGGTGCAAAAACTCTTTGCAGCCGATAGCTTCCGACAAGCTGCTATGTGGTGGGCTTCCTTTGTAATCAGACCAAAAAGCCTGAGCCTCGCGCAGCATTCCACGCCGGAGCATCTCATCCACTCGCCCATCTAACGAACGATCTAAAGCTACACGTTCCTTCTGCGTCCAAACAACAAAGACTCTATTACTATCGAAGCGCAGCTCTGTTTCAGTTTCTCCGAATACGGCAGAAGGCTTCCGGCCGGTGTGCTTGTGGATCTCGAGCATCCGTTTAATTCGACGAGAGTCGTTTGGGTGGTACCGAGAAGCGACGTCCGGGTCTACAGCATTGAGGCGCTCCCAGAGATTCTCATTACCGCCGTCGCTGCTGTTGTCACCGTCACGACTGACAGCATCGCTAACATTCACAAGTGTATTACAAAAGAGGAGTGCTTGGACGTAGTAGCACGTTCCGCCACACACAATAACAGCGGCTTCGTCATGCAGCCGAAAATACGTTGAAATGAACGCCGTCACCATTTTTTCATAGGTGTGCACATTAAAAAGCTCCCCTTTTTTGAGCGTGTCTAAGGCTTCTGTGCGAGCAGCCTCCTCCTCTGGAGAGCTGCACGTGACAGCATTGCATACCCTCCCGTCACTCTCAAGAAAACCGAAAAACGCATGAGGCACATTTCCTAGATTTTCCCTGGACGGTTTATTTGTGCAGATGGGAAGAGCGTTGAAGCACTGATAAACATCGCAGTTTATCACCACAACATTTTTGTACCTATAGCCGCTTTTCAGTTCCTGAGCAATTCGTATCGCCACGTCTGACTTTCCCGAGCCAGTGGTCCCAATTACGAAAAACACCGGCTTTGAGGGTCTTGGCATCCTATAGACGGATTAAGAAATTAAAGCTAAGCTAGAAGCTAAGTGAGACCGAGAAAAAGGAGTGAAATTACGAAAAGGATAGGTAGCACCCGACAAGCAAAACCGATTTTTCATTTGCTTGAGAACATTAACATCTTAACAGCTCTGATGCCCACCCAGGCATATGAAGAGCATGTGTGTATGTGTGTGTGTAAACAGCAAGAATCGAATAAGAAGTCCCCAAACAGCTTAAATCACTTTCATTTCATTCGCAGTATGCCGAAAAAAAAACGGTGGTTTTGTATTAAATCGACCAGTGCGTGGTGCTTCTCGTCAACATGAACATATCTTATAGCTTAACGCTGAGGTACTTAAAACGATTGCATACGAAAAAGAAAAAAAAACTTTAAGCAATTATCTTCTTTTTATGCACGCCTGTTTATTTGCAAAATATGCACGTTGTGCAGTTACGTCCGAGGTGTAGTACAAATGCGGACTCTTGCAGTAATACTAGCATTGCATTCTTACGCGAAAAAAATCAGTACTCTCGCAGAAAAGCATCAACCTGCCCGGTTGCGTCACGTCGCAGCTTGTCCGTGTCATTGCGCTTTTCGATGTCGCCATCTCCTTCTCGGAGTATGCTAAGTTGCCGCTGGGGGTGTGGAGCGGCAGAATCCTGAAGTTGCTCGTCCCCGTCAACGTCCGCTCCGTCACCTTCGTCCTTAAATGGGTCTCCACATGGATAGTTCCAGCGCGCGCAAAACGGGATGCGGATAACGTCCGTGAGATTGTACAGGAGGATACCAACAACAATGATTATATAAGAAAGAAAAAACAGCTTTGTGGGGTAAATTCTGAAGATCGTCACGTTCCAAATAATGCCGTAGATGTTGGCCGTCAACAGCGAGATATTTGCAAAAGCAGCACTAGAAACAATAAACAGCAATGGCATCAAGGTGTATAAAAGCAGCATGGAGATGCCGAAAACCATCTGAAACAACCAGTCCTGATTGGTCCACGCGCCTCGGTTCGCTTTAAACGTCTTCCACTCGGCAGCAAAAAACTGAATAGTCGCGAAAACGGAAGCAAATAGCGACATCATCGCCAAATTCTCCACTACTGGAACGTACATGGGTACCTTGGGAAGATCTCCCACGGCATCGAGTTCCCCCTCTTGATTGATCTGCTGCACTGGCTCGTCACCTCGCTGCTGTTGGAGGACAGGGGTTTCATCATTCGCCGCAGACTCCGGTTCCGGCTTTCGGCAACGTGCAAAAAGATTCGCCTGTTTAGACGGCTTCACAAAAAGCTCTGTGAGCACGTTACTAGTGGCATACAAAGCACTAGAAATCAAGCAAAGAATGTCACCTAGAACTTCTTTACTTCCCCCGCTTTCATTGCGCGACAAGCCATCCGCATCAAGAGCGATGAGGAATACGAGGCCTCCAATAGCAATTACGCCGCCAGCAATGTGAGTCAAAGCGAATTTCATTTTCAAAATGAAGAAGCTCAGCACCAGCACGCAAGGCACCGTGAAACAGCCAAGCAGCTGCGCAGACATCATATTCGTATACTGGTACGCTAATACCACAACGTAGTTTGCCTCGAGGTCAACAAAAGCCAGGATAGCGTATTTCCACCACATGTCGAAGAATTTGAAGTCCGAAAACTGCCGGTGGCGAAACCTGTACAGCAGAAAAAGTAAACCAGGACCATAGAACGCCAAAATAAACAAATACGACGTTAAGCATTGAAGGACAGAGTAGCTCGCATTGTTGTTCGCAAGCTCTGTCGTAGATACACCAGTAAGAGAGTTGAGGAAGGCGACTGCTTGTCCGATAAGAATGCGCTTCAGCATCTCCTTTGTCGCCCCAAACCCGCAGCCTGCAAACCCGACCATCCTCGCGCAACGGGAAAAACTTAGGATGAAAGTAGACGTCCTGTTTCAGCAGCTAACGGGGCCTTCAGTATTTGCTTTTTGATACAATCAGTTACATAAAAGGCGAGAAGGTGAACGACAAGAATAAGTGAAACATGAAAGAAGAGCATCGCTTTCCAAAAAGAACGGGAAGGATGTGTGAATTTCATTGCCGTAAAAGCTAGGGCAGAAAAAGCGTGCCCACCTACCTTCGTGAAGAGGGAGCGAAGCTGAATTCGGGTATACGCTGCAAGCAAACTCCTTTTCTTTCCTTCCGTCAGAAAGCCAAGTTAAGTAGGAGCCATAGATGTTCACAAGCACGCAAATTGGTGATCATCAACAACTTCTTTTGCTCTCCTATTCTCTGCAACAGCAACAGCAAACGAGGAGCTATATCGATCGAGACAGAGTATTTAGCCTACCAAAGAGGAAAATCCAAATCTCCGGTACAACACGTTAGCCGCCATGGTAAAAGGACAATCTTCTCGTTTTTAGAGACGCGACTACGCTTTGCACCCTTCTCTCGCTGCGCAACTCCAATCGCCGCTTCTGGCATCGTCCTTCTTTCCGACCACTGGGCCAGCGTGTTTTGACAACCACAGCAGTTCTGTACCACCTTCACGTTCACTTCAGAGCTCGCACACCCTCCGATGCATCTAGAGGCAAGCACACTTCCCTCTGCCGCCCACCTTTCGCAACTGACCTTCCTCAGAGCTAGCATGCCCCCTTTCGCTCCCAGACGATGCCACAGAGTAACGGCAGCCACCAACCGTTCCCCACCCCAAGCAAAAACGAGGATGATCACAAACCAACTCGAAAGGGAGCAGCTCCTCTCTTCCCTTCCCCCCTCTCCTCCCGCGCTCCAGCACCAGCACCTTCCCACCACTCCAAATCAAGCAGCTGCAATTTCGGGTAGCACATGGATTCCCTTACACATTTCAAGCATTCGCCACAGTTGGCCCAACTGCGCGTGCCACGCTCCTCAACACGCAGCACCAGAAAGCAAAACGCAACAAGTCAACTCATCAACCGAGAGCTCAGCACAAACGCAACCCACCAACCACCGTCACAGTACAAACGCCCCACTTTCTCACGCGATCACAAGTTGATATGAGCTAGTTCGACGACAACTGCCCTTTGCGGAGCCAAGTTACCTCTTGGTGGAGAACTGTTCACAAAACATGAAAACAGAACCTTCAGTGGGCTGCACGTTTTGTGCTCGCTCGTGACGTGCAACTCACTAGGAAACTACGGCGGTACAAGATGTACCAACAGTGTTTTCCGGTGCTTTTACCCTGCCGAAGCCGCAAACCATGCGAGAGCGCTAAAGATCGCAGCTACGACGGCGCTACCATCGGAAGAAGTTATCGTGGATACGGGAGAGGTCGCGATAGCTGCGGTTTTTTTGGAATCAGGGAAGCCCACCAACCCGCCCCCGCACCAACAAGAAAAAAATCGCATCTTTTGGTGTGACTATCTCTCCGGAAACCGAGCCCGCAACACACCTGATTAATAAAAAGTGCAGGCCCCATTTGGAATCCTAGTAGAAAAAAAACCTGAAAAAGCAAAAGCGACGTTGTTGGAAGAAGAAACAGAGCACTCTTTTACTGGCATCACGTGGGCCAGGTCAGGACCAGCCGGAGTTGCAGTGCAGCTCGCCTTTTAACATACCAGTAATACTGGTCGGAAGTGGACGACCACCACTTCCTTATGCTTGGTGCCATCTAAAAATGTGATGGGAGAGTGCAGGTGGACAGTGGGGTAGGCGTTCTGGGATTGGCGGAACCCCGTTACGCTTCCCATCCGGGAAGTACGAACAAGGCGTTCTGATCACGGCGGAGAACCTTGGCATGGCGACGCCTCATCCTCTTTCCGGTAGTCCCGGCGCTGCTTGTGGTTGATGGGACGGCTTAGTCCGCTTAGAAAACCCAAGCGGTGGATGAGCCACACGACATCACGTCTACAGACGTCGTTCGATGCACCTTTGCAATGGCACAGGCCGCGGCCGGGTGACGCGGTTTGGGAAAACGGATGCCAGTTCTAGCGCCACACCGGGGAATAACCCTTCTGCGGTTTTCTCGGGAAGTGATTCCCCGAGAATCTGGCGAGGGCGGCGGGGCGTCAAGAAAAGCTGCGGCCCCCGCTGTGGTGAAACGTCTGCTGCCCGGCACCGAGCCGATGCCATTTTACGACGCCGTAAAGATACAAATTACTTACGCTTTAATCTTTGACACTCTACGGGTAGACGTCGGCGTCCTCTACCCCCGATGAAAAAGAGGACGACAAAAACGGTTGGTGGGGAAAGGGGGGGGCGCCACCTGCCAACGCCAAAAGCCACAAGAAAACAACCCCAACCACCCAACGCAGACGCGCGGCCAGCAGAACCCCGCCCCTTAGTATAAAAATGTAGTTTTCGGAGCGCAACTTGAAGAACATGTACTTCAGGACGTCGAAAAAGAAGCCCGGTGTGGGGGGGGGACGGGCGCCAGGAGCGTCTCCTCATGAAGGGTGAAAAGTTGAGTGCTCAGAAGGGCGCCACATTTTCACTCTTTCCATCTCTGCAAACGTGACCTTTCCAGAAGCCTAAAAAAAAGAAAACAGCTTTTGAGGGGACGTTCTCTGGGTTCGGCTGAGCTGCCTATATGCCACCGGTTTATTTTCCAAGGACACCGCGGAAACAGGTGTGCAAGGATTTCGGGGTAGCTATCCCCTCATTTTGACTCAAACCTCGCATGACTGCCGCTCGACCTCTCGGCCCGGGTCAAAAAACTGACCGCAGCCTCATTCTTTTCAGAGTCAACAGCGTAACAATTGCAGCTAGCGGATCCCTGCCCTTTTTTTAAACACTAAGTGGTGGTCTTTTCTGCGTTCTGTAGAGTTTGGCGCTTTACTATTCCGGGGTGGCGGAGGGAAGGAGGCCCGTTTGCTTCAACCGTGGCGCCACGGGCGGTTTTACCACGAATGAGTAAGAGCCTAGAGTAAAAGAGCTTATGCTAGGAGCGGGTTTCTTTTGAGGGGCCCTGGCTGTGTTTAAAAAGACGTCCCCTTGACGTCTGGTTTGAAAACGGGTAAGACATGTATTTTCTACATGAGTGGGCCGGTTGGGTTGGGCGGTGGGGGCTGCCAGGAAAACGGCGCGTGGCCATCGAGACGGGCGCGTAGCAGCGGTGGAAGGGTCACCCCGACTTCTGCCTCAACACCCTTCCCGGAGAATCTTCCAGCGAGGGGTGGCGGTCTTCAAGAACCCGAAACGATCGCTCTCCAAGTTGCTGGAACTCATTTCATTAGCGTAAAGTAGGATTCCGTGACGCAGGTGGAGGTTGACACTGGTTTGGTTTGAGGAAAGACGAAACCCTCTTTCACCTTGTTTCTGAGCGCCTTTATATTTTCGGCAGTGCGGCCGCCTCTGCCGTTGTAAAAACGGCGGTGGGTCTTCCGCAGAGTGTACCAGTTTGAGACGCGGAAAAGGTAAGCTTAATAAGGCGGCGACGCAAATGAAGGCTCTTAAACTCAGGCAAGGCAGAGTCTCGCTTGCCGCGTGCTGCCTCTGGATGGGATGATGTGGCGCCGGAAAGCACAAGATTTGGAAGGGTGGGAGACATACTGCTAGCGCAGTTTGGTTGCAGTGCCGGTGTGCATTTAAGTTGACTTAACCAAGCTGTTGATACCTATTTACGGAGAGCCCATCGAAACCTACTGCTTGTACTTTGCCAATGGGGGGAAGGAAGGGGCGGTTCCCTTTTCTAATGCGTTTAGGGGATGCATTGTGGTATTGAGGCCGCTGCTTTAAGTCGCGGCACCTACAAGCAACACAACCCCTCGCGTCTATGATTTTCATCTTCTACGACGAGGGCTGCGAGGCCTGCGGCGTTCTGTAAATGCAGTAGGTTTTGTGCCGCATCCGATCCTCTCAGCTGCGACGTTTCGCGTTAACACCCTGACCCCAACGATCCCCACCCACCTGTTTCCCATAGCGCGATCCCACACCGCCGCGCATCCTGCCCCTTACGGTTTCGCATTTGCCCCCCGTACCTAACTGTCACATTTACCGCGCGCGTCTACTCAGCAACCACATTTTTTTTTTTTTGCTTACAGTGGTGACGCCGAAGTCCCTGTTCAAGTCTTGCCGAAGCTGCGCAGTGGTTTCTGTGTCCGTCTCAGCCGTCTAATGATCAAAAACTGCGCAGATGTAGTATAGAGTCGCGTAAACTGCGTGTGATCCGCAGAGGACTTTTTGACAGACAGAGGCCGCGTTTGGAGAACAGCGGGCGCCTCTTAATGTACCCCGCAGCCGCTGCACCCCGAGAAGTTCATAGTATCAGCTGGGTAAAACGAAATCAAGTACTCCGCGGTGCGAGTCTCGCCAGCCGACAGGACCACATGCTTCTATTGCGGTCGCCTGTCATGCTCAACTCCTCCCCGTATGGTAATGGAAGGAAAGAAATCCTTCCATCGGAGAAGGGCGGCCTTGTTTCTTCTTTTGCTCCGCGGTCGGTCGCAGAGCGTTACAGCACTCCAGGGCTACATGCTCCTTTTGTCAGTAGAGAGAGTCACCTATCTATCCCTGGACCCACAGGGTCCAGAACCTCCTCTTCCCAAGAGAAGGTGGGGAGGGCGAGAGACCTCACGCTGATGCTGTCCTGGTTTGAAGATCTGGAGTGGACCCCTTCAGATCAGTTTGCGTGTGCACGCTCGGCCTAGTCGGCGGGGTTTGACGCGCTCGAAAAACACGCGGAGCTTCAGTTCGGTGTCGCTTTTTTATTTCGCCTGTCTGCAAAGGTGCTTGGCTGTTTCAGTTTCGCGTGAAACGTTGGTGTGGGTCGCGGCAGAGGGGGGGGGGGGAGGGGAGGGGGGAACGGAAGATTGAAGGAACAAGGTCGTGGGAGCAGTGGTTACCGGAGGGAAGTGTGTGTCACCGCAACGAGGTTGGTGTAGTTGCGACCGTTAGGAGTTCCGTTGAAGGTTCGGTGGGTGGGAACGTATTTTTCCTAGATCGTGACGTCGAAGCGTTCGTGACGTTGGGTAATTGTAAAGTTGTGTGTGGAAAGTGGCGTTTGTCTGCAGCGGTAAGTGCTGGTGGCGGGAAGGGGTGTGGGGAAAGCGGATGCTTCGTTATGTCCATACACGCTCTCTGCGTGTTGCCGTTAGTTTCGAGGTGGTTACGTTTTTGATCTATGTGTGTGGTTTGCGTGAAGGAGGTGCTATTTAAGCACTGGGAAATAAAGAGGGGTTGGGTAACGGTTGCAGTGCTTATAGCTTGTTAACTTGAAACGCAAAAAAGAAAGTGATTTGGCGGTTTCTCCGTGATGCTAGTGAAGCTGAGCGTAGAGAGACCCACTGTGGATTTCACGCATCGTTTGGATTGCACGTAACTTTGTGGCTGCGCTATAATTGGATGTGAATCTGCTTACCGCGACGGTACGTGGAAATGTTCCTGCTGTAACGCCTAACTTTTTCGAATTGCCTTGCCACTTTGTTGCTCTTCTTTCTCTTGGGGTTGCGGTTTGAATAGGCATCTTTTTTTTTTCTGACAATGTCTATTGCTCTCGTAACGGGCTGCAACAAAGGCATCGGGTTTTTCATCGCCCGTGGCCTTTGCGAAAAAGGGTACGCTGTTATTATGGGATGCCGTGATGCAGCCAAAGCTGGTGAAGCAGAGAGCATTATAAGGACTGACTTTCCTGATGCTGTTTTGTATCATGTGACAATTGACCTCTCTAAGCCATCCACAATTGGCGCTGCCGCTGCCGAGATCAAAGATAGGTTTGGCCCTGATCTGGACGTATTGGTCAACAATGCAGGATTTGCTTATACGACGAATTCAACCGTACCATTTTCGACGCAGGCGGAGGTGTCAACGGCTATCAACTACCGAGGGACTCGCAATATGTGCGACACTTTTGCTCCTCTTATGAAGAAAGGGGGCCGTGTTGTCAATGTATCGTCCACATTGGGCAGATTAACGATTATCCACAACGACGTACTCAAAAAGCGGTGGCTAGCTGCAGCTTCTGGTGATGACATCGATATTCTGGTTGGTGAGTTTGTGGCGCATACGAAAAAAGGTGATTTTGCGAAGCTTGGCTGGCCTGAGTCTGCGTACGGCGTGAGTAAGCTGGCCAACACCACGTATACGCGAGTTTTCGGAAAGACGCATCCTGAAATTCACGTTTTTGCGTGCTGCCCTGGGTGGTGTCGCACCGAAATGTCGGGGAATGAGGGTCCTCGTAGCGCGCAAGAAGGTGCAGATACACCATTGTGGCTTGCAACGAGCTCCGAGTGCCTGGAACACATTCCACAAGGAGGATTTGCAGCAGATCGCAAAGCCGTGTAAAGAGTTCATTTTTGAACGATTATTATTATTATTATTATCTCTCCTTTTTACCTTCGATTTATACGTCACGTTGAAGCGTTCCACCTCTTTTTTTCTTTCAACGAAAAACAGATAAAGTGTTCCTCTCAGCTACTGGGGAAGGAATGTGAAAGACGAAAGCCTTCATGGGATCCTAGAAGCTGTCCCTGCTGCTTATCAACCCACGTACGCACGCGAAACGAAACGGTATCTTGAGAGCTTTGCGTTGATGTGTTCGCTATCAAACTTTAGAAAACAGTTTGTTTCGTTTTAATCCTGCTGCCTTTTCTTTCTTTTCAGCGTTTCAGGACAATGAGCACCGATGAAACTGCTGTTTCTGCAAGCTGCTCCCGTTGCGGAAAGCCTGTACTGGTAGGTGGTCAAGTGAAAAATGTCCAATGCAGCACTTGTGGAAGGTTTTATCACAAAAAGTGCTTTATGGCGGATGCTGGGGTTGAAGTCGTTCTAAACGGCACAAAAAGCCAGATGTGCGTTTGCTGCCTTTCTACTCCAATACAAGAAGCGAAGTTGATGCGTTCAGGTTACCCAAACAAGTTCTCAATTGATTTTCTGAAAAACGGATACTGTATTGTTCCGCTGAGCAGCAACCGTACAGCTCAAACGCAACTCGTTGCGAAACTTACGGATTGGAGAGCGGAGGTCGTGACTTACTTCCACGCTCTTATGAAAACATACGAGTGTCAAGCAGAGCTCGGACGGTCTGTTCCGACTTTAGAAAGCGGCTACTCAAATTTCCGCCAGCGCTGTCCCGGACGGTTTGAGATAATTGCAACGTTCATAAGCGACGAGGTTGTACCGCTTGTCGAGAATTCTCAGGCGGTGCAGGAGACACTGAACTTTCTGTTGTGTAACCCCAAAGCACGTATGAACAAGAAGGTCATGTCGTCGGGATGTTTTCTTTCGTTAATGGGGAGCGAGACTCAAAACTATCACACCGACGGCCCTGCACTCAGTGACGTTGTAGATTTGTTCCCATACGCAGTCAATGTTTTCGTTCCTCTTGTTCCCGTTGACAGCCGCAACGGGACCGAGTTTATCCCTGGATCTCAGGTTGTCGGCGAGCATGAGAAAACGAAGTCGGTACGGCCTTCCATCCCCCTAGGCAGCGCACTTCTTTTTGACTACCGCGTTGTCCACCGCGGGCTTCGCAATTCGCACCTCGATCCGCGTCCCTGCTACTATGCTACGTACTCTCAGAGCTGGTACAAAGACACATACAACTTTAACGAGAAAAGGTACAGAAAACAGCTAGAGGTGAGCCCAGTTTTTCTCGAGCCTCGCAGTGAGCGGATGGCGAAGAGGGCTAAAGTGGAAAAGTCAGAGTGACTTTCTTATTGACCACAGCTGCTTTTTCTTCTCTTATCGTTGTTTGGCTATTTTTCTGTAATTTCTTGCTTTCCTGTTCTGTTTTTCTTTCCTCGGTTGCTCACTTCATTTTTGTCTCCTCGTATGCTCTGCGCGTAGTTTTTGTTTTTGGATGTTTGAGCTACCGAGGTGGCTTTTCAAGATTCCGATGCTCTATAGAGTTTATTGTTTTTGGGTGTCTTTCAGCGGTTATTCTGTCTAGCTGTACACAGCTCAAACGTGTTTTTGTAACGCTGTGGAGAAAGAAAATGCACGCAAAGGCAACGTCAATAGAAGCAGTTGTTCTTCAAGAGCTGAGAACTATATGCCCTTGACCTCTTTTTTTTTTCGAATGCTCTTCTCATGATTAAACAAAAACAAGCAAAAAGTAAGAACTTGCATTCTGAGGTTTGAATGACAGCTGCTCTCTTTCAATCAACAATCACTACCCTCCGCTTTTAAAAAACCCTTCAACTGTCGAAAACCACCACCACAACAAATATCTATATTCATCCCAAACGGCGCCCCGCACCTTCTATTACCTAATGTGCACAATGTAGATTGCTTCGATTCCGCTATCAAAGAAAAAAATGGGACTTCTCACTCTCCTCCGCAAGCTCAAGAAGAGCGACACTGAGCCTCGAATCCTCATTCTGGGACTTGACAATGCCGGCAAAACCTCCATTCTCCGCAAGCTTTCCGACGAGGATCCTACCACGACGCAGGCCACGCAGGGATTCAACATCAAATCCATCAACTGCGAGGGATTCAAGCTGAACATGTGGGACATCGGAGGCCAGAAGGCGATTCGCGCGTACTGGCCCAACTACTACGACGAGGTCGACTGCTTGGTGTACGTGGTCGATGCAGCTGACCGGCGGCGTCTTGAGGAGACATCGGCAGAGCTTGACGCACTCCTCCAGGAAGAGAAGCTGCGGGAGGCTCCTGTTCTGATCTTTTCCAACAAGTGCGACTTGGCAACTGCCCTCTCTCCCGAAGATGTCAGTACGGCGCTAAACCTGCACAGCCTGCGCGACCGGACGTGGTCCATCCAGAAGTGCAGTGCAAAGACTGGGGAGGGGCTTAACGAGGGCCTCGAATGGGCTGTTAAGAATCTGAAGTCTAAGTAGCTCCTTGACATCAACTCTGTTTTTCTTTTATCTATTAAAGCTCTTTTCTTTTTTCTTGTTTCACCGGTGCTGTATTAGGAAAAGTGAAATGATGAATAGCTTTTACGCTTTCATCTTGGACGTATCCAATGGTATTTATGAGCTCCATCTGTTCTGGCCTTGTGTTTTTCAACGATCATGTACATGACCCTAATCAAAACTATTGAAGGGTTTTTTCTTCGAAATCTAGCTGAAACAGTGACAATTCAAAACGCGTACCCCTGTGAAAGGTATTACGAGGCGGGACGCAAGCTCTGTCAAGGGGACATACAAGAACATCTGGCATTGCCTTCGTTTGGAAGGAGAGAAAGGAAAAAAAAGGAACCTGTGGCCGCTTGCTTTCTTCCGTGCATCCATCACAGTTTTTGGGAGCCTTCGAATCAAGGAAGTGAATCGCAAATGCAAGCACCTTTTCACGACCTGTGTACAGGCAGACGAATAGACGGTGGAAACGGCTGCGTCCGTTGACTTCTGTAGCAAGCACGCTCTTTCTTTGTTCCCCTCCAACATCTTTCTCTTTTTCTTTTGGCGTTTTGTTGTGATTGCGGGTTTCCTAGGAATAAGCATAAACCCGTGTACAAACGGTTAAAAGCAATAACAACACCAATATAGTACACTTTGGGGTATTTCACTTTGCTTCCTTTTTTTTTCTCCAGTCTTTTGCTCACGCTTTACCGAAAGAAGGAAAATGTTTCGCTCGGTGAGAGTTTCTCGTGCCCCACTCGCGGCACTGAAGCCTGTTCTGGCTGATTCCATTGCGACGCAGAATACCATTCGTCGCATGATCGGCGTTATGGTGGCCCGACCGGTCAATGTCAGCGCCATCAACAGCGTTGCCGAGAGGTCAAAAGGTGAAGGATTGGCCGGAACAACCGCGTTAGTTGCGCGTGCTTGGGTTTATCTGCTGTCGCGTAACCCCACCGATGCGATTGCAGAGGTGAATGCGGCTCTCCCCAAGATACAGGATGAAGCCTTGAAGCGTCTTGCCATTGGTGTTCGCCTTCGTGCCCATAACGATTTGCTTGATATTAAGGAAGCGGCATTGAATGTCTCTGGCGGTGCAACCGAGGCCGAAGTGTCGGACATCCGCTCCAAGCTGCAGACAGATTACAAAGAGCTCGTTGCAAGCTCTCCCGGGTGCTGGTTAGTGGAGTTGGCAGCTGCTGAGTATAGTCTCTACACTGGTGCAAACGAAGAGGCATACGACCATTTTGTCGCGGTAGAAAAGAAGATCCAGGATTACATTAAGGCACCTATCCAAGTGGCGGAGGAGGTCGCAACGCCGGAGAACACGAACGAGTTCTCTCTGATTGGGTTCCAGATCCGCCGCGCTCGCCCTGGAGTGAAGCCACAGGATGTCAGCGACACCGTGGCGGAAGGCATGAAAAATGTGATGGCTGATCCCAGCGCGGTGAAGGCACTTGAGGCGGCGAAGAAGGCTCTTGGGGGAAAGCTGTCGGATGAGGAGGCCGTAGAGCTGGCCGTCACGCTGCAGGAGGCTAACGTGCGTCACCACTTCCACGACTTTTTCCCCGTCACGGCTGATCACTACGACGAATGGACTTCGGAGGGTGCGTTGAAGGTTAAACAGCTGATCATGGAAGCCGTAACGCCTCACAACGCCGGACTTAAGCACGAGGCTGTGGAAAAGATCCGCAACACGGTACCCAGCAAGCCGTTCTACGACTCCGAGGACAGGCTTCGCGCTTTCCTCAAATCCGCGCCAAAGGACAAGAGCATCATTACATCCCTTCGTGAAACCTTCGGCCCAGGTCCGAGCACGGCCGTTAGCTCTTCCGACCAGGCGGTTGCCGATGCTGTGATGTCGGTGAACATGGCTGTTGTGTCGTCGGACACCGCTGCGGGGATGGATTACGCGCGTCGTGGAAAGGAGATTGCAAAGGCTTTAGCGAAGCAGATGCTGTATCGTACACAGGTGCAGAAGGCTGTTGCGCTGACCGAAATGAACCGCTTGCAGGACGCGGTCGACACTGTGACCCCAGTGATTAACGCCAACGAGTACATCTACATGTGGCGAGCCCTCTTAGCACGCAGCCGTGCATACAAGGGTCTCGGACTCATCACCAAGTCCGACAAGGACCTGAAGGAACTCAACCGCCTGAAGCACAGTCTGACGGAGCGCACGCCATACGAAAAGAAGTAGTTCAAGGAAACAGCTTGTGCCGGTTCTGATTGAATGGAAGGATATTAGCTGTCTCCAGCGCTTTTCATTACTTAAAATGAACTTATCTCTTATGTTAACGTATGACGTTTTTTTGAATAAGTTTGTTGTTTTGTGTAGGAATTTTCTTTCCACGGTGCTGATGAACCGTTCATCTCTCACCGTTAGTATTTTTCGTTCTCCATCTTTTCTTCACCAGTGCGAAGCAAGCGTGCTGACCCATTTCGCCTCAACGGTTTATTTGATCACCCGCCACCTGAAGTACAAACTTCGTCACGCAACCTTTTTTTTTCTGTTCGCAATGAAAGAAGTCACTGGCGGCACTGATCAGAAAAAAAGCAGCGAAAAACGAAAATAAGCACAGAAGAAGAACTGTTGTTTTTTGTTTCCTTTCTCCCACCTAGCAGCTAGGGGTGAATGTGTCGCTGAGAGCCACAGAATCACTTTTTTTTTTTGTCTATATAGACCTTAAAAAAAAGAAAAAGAACAATCAACGAAAGGTCACAACTCTTGTATCAATTGACTTCTGGCACGTAGCGTACGCGAGATACGTCCAGTAAACCCGTTTAGTAACATGTTCACACGGGAAAATAACATTGTGAACATATTCTGAGCCCAGTACCATTCCATGTGGCAGCGGGCTGGATGGGTTGACACTTTACAACCAAGAGGACAATGTGCGCATTGAAGTGAGCCAGGAGGGTAAACCGCTGGTAAGACTATGATTTCTTGTACGCAAGGAATGACAGGAGCTCTGCTTTTCCCTTCTTTTTGGACTTCGCTCATCAACTTTCCCCCTTTCTCCGTTGTCTTTGCGTTTTGTTTTGTTTTATGTGTGTGTGCCTTCTAGTCGCTGTCCATAATCTTCATTATTAAACAATCGTAAGTGTTTCTCTGCTTTTGCTTACAGCCACGACGAGTGCTTTCGACTGAAAAAACGAAAACTGCAGGAGACAAAGGCAGAGCAGGGGATTATCCTACCACAACACTTGCTTCTCTCAGGTGCAATGTTATTCCTGCTGGATGTTCTGCTGATTGCACTGCCGATGGTCTTCAGCGTGCATCATTATCGTCAAACAAAAGACCTTGTGGATAAGATCCCTATTCATTTCTGGATTGATGGCACACCCGATCGTTTTGCTGCAGCTTCCTTTTTTGTCCTTTATCCCGTTCTTAACGTCTTGATCGCATTAATGGCGCTTATCGGCGCCTGGTATATGCCTGCCTTGTTTAGCGTTTTGTTTTCTCTTACGGTGGGCACTGCGGTCCTTTTACTCTGTGCCACGCAGTACTTTAGTGTTCCCATTTCAAGAGGCGAAATCGCGCGAATTCCAGCGAGTGTTTACTGTCCTGTACTCTCTCTGGTCGGTCTGAGCACCATAGTTTTCACCATTTACTCGGTTTTCTTCACCATTGGCGACTAAGTAATTGGCCAAACAAACATTCAATGCCCTTAGTTTCGTTGCTTTTTTCTTCGCGGCCACTTCAAAAAACTCTTTTCCGTAATTTCCGACGGCAGTCCTTCATTGTCTGTGTGTTGAGTAGAACCCAGCAACGCGTTCTCACTACAACGGAAACAAATGCCTTGTAGCTGACGTTTAATAATAATAGTAAAAACGTGCATCACAGCAGTGAAAAAAAAAAGAGAATAAGGGGTTGAGGACTGCAAGACATGCGATGATGTAGTTGCAAATGAGTGGGAGATTCGGTCAAGGGTACACACTTTTTTTTTGGTGGAGGGGCTTTCGCAGTTGCTCTCCCCTCCTGTGTTCATTGCTGCGAAGACCAACACAACAGCGGTGCTCTCAAAATATGTGAAACCTCAACGCTGAGTTTATCCTTCGTTGTGCATGGCGTAGTTGAAACTGCGTGCTCCTGCCTTAACCAAGTGCCAAATGAGACGCCTGTTGCCTGGTATGCTGTCATTTCTCTTTCTATCCCGCCTTCGCTTCATCCGTCCTGCTTTGTCGCTACGTTCGTTTTGTTGAAAAAAACACAAAGGCTGAAAAGCTACAAGCGCGACGTGCGAGCAAAAGCAAGCGTTCATTATCTGTTAGCAGTTAGCACTCTGCTGTACCTTTTCTTTGCTTTATAAGACCATTTCCTAATAAGAAAACACTGTTCACAAAAGCCAAAACCCTTAACTGTTTTTTTTTCTCTTTTTCTCCCTGTCCCATAATTAGCTTTCTGCTCTTTTTTTTTTGTAGTGTTGCAGCTTCCACGCGAAACTGCGTTGCTAAACTATCTTTTGATTTTAGCCGCGAATTCTAGAAAATTCCTCGCATAATCTGTGCGTGAGCTACCCTGGAATGTTCACTCAACTCCTCCAACTAACAGGTCTTGTGCAGAAATGGCCAACCATCACGCGCGAAGAAGTTGCCAAGCACAGCACGGCCGACTCGCTGTGGATTGTAGTAGGTGATTCCGTTTATGACATCACCTCTGTTGTCGATCGTCATCCCGGCGGCAAAGGGGCGTTGCTCAAGCGAGGTGGAGGTGTGAAGGACTGTACTGAAGATCTAATGTTCCATAGCCGCGCGACACGGCGGGAGGCACAGAAATACAAGATTGGAGAGCTGTCACCGTATGACGTTTCAATCACCTCACACCACGCACCAGAGTCTCCTGTCTTTTCTGCTCGGTGCGCGTCTTCTGTGCCATCTATCTCGAAGGTTGTGATACCAAGCGACGCAGAAGACCTGCCCGAGTATAGTAGCGAATCCGCGATGTGGGATTCCTCCGGAAGAGATCACCTGCTGTCGTCCAGTGATAACGACATTCACCTCGTTAGAGAAGATAACATTCCACACGCAAACTTGGTGAAGTAATGGTGCACTCAACGCAGCATAAAGACTCTGCATTTTCTTCACCTTCGCTTTTTTGTATATTTCCCCTTTCTGCAACGGCGGAGAAAGCGTGTCTGTTTTGAAGAGAAGGAAAACAGCTTCACAAACATCCTTTTCTCTTCCATTCTTCTTCGAACTATGCACTTCAGAAAGTGCATCATTCAGTCTCTCTTAGCTTTTTTTTTAAACTTGTTTGTGATGTACGCAATGCTACAATTTAACTGCCTTAATTGAACTATTTTTTTTCTTTTGAATTCCGTACTGTATCTTTCGTTTTTGTTGTAAAATGTGCTCTTCTTTCTGTTTACGGTAGAGAACGAGCGCGACGGGGAAGTGCATAAAAAAATGATATGGCCGTCGTGTGAATGGTCCGCAACTCCATTCATGCACCTTTTACAATGTGCCTAAAAGCAGTGCTCAACGACAATCGGCCACGGTTTTACGCGAAAAAAAGCTCAACCATAACTAGTTTAGCGAACACGCACCCACTCACACAAGCACGCGAGTCAAAAAAGGAAAAAGCAAGCTGAGGTAAACGCACGAACGAATGCACACGTTAGAATGGTGTGCAGCCCAACTTACAGCTTTATATTTAACAAACTTGTATTTGTCAACAACAGCAAAAGAACTGCAAAAGAAAGTCAACAAGTACCACAACAAAATAGCGCGTGTTACAGCAGCTTTTCTCCCCTTTCTGTTTCTTTTCACCACCTTGTATTTGTGAAAGCACAATGCTCATCATAGTCGACAAGTGGAAAACGACTATCTCTTTTTTGTCTTAGTTTTGTATCACAGACCTTAATCGCAGCTGTGGTGGTTTCTTTCCATTAGAAGACCGGCGTGCTACCTCCTGCGTCTTTTGCGCGTCTTTGCTTCTATGCCTTTCGGGCTTGAAATGCACAGCAGTGCAACGATAGCGCTGTTTAAGGTACCTCTTGCGAAAGAGGCAAAGCTCGCGAACGTAAGCACAGAGCAGCGTCTCGCATGGCTTCTTGCTACTTGGGAAAAGAGTTCTCGGCTCTGGGGTTTGTCCACAACGGTATTTATCACTGTTTGCCGCGGCTCCATACAGGATTGTCACTCTGAAGCCTTCCTGGCATGCTTTATTTTCTTTTTCTCTTTCCATTGTGCTCCTTCCTCTTTTTTTTTCTCTCGGCTTTATTTGTTTTGTTTCTGTAAGTGTTTCCGGTACGAAGAGTTAGTTTTTTTTGGTTTCTCAACTTTTAGTGGTTTTCCAAAAAAAAAAGAAGATTCTAGCGAGCCAAGCTGGATTATTAGGTGGTGGAGTTGCTGTGGATGAAGCCACCACGGTAAACCAGAAACCTACAGTAAACGTACATACACAATACGGCGTCGGCACCTCCTTTTGCTGGTATGTTGCGATGGTAATGACGTGCAACGTTTACTTCCTTACAGACAACGTCTCACACGTCGTTATCTTGCCACTGTGAGAAAAAGGGTCTAATGTTGCAAAGGAAACAGAAAGAAAGAAGTGGTGAAACCCGCAAACATCCCCGCTTCTCGCCCCGTTCCCTCTTTTCTCTCTTAAACTGTTGGTGGACTTTCCTTTTTTTTTCGCTAAGGTGTTTTTTGTCCAATAAAGACCTGTAAGTGCATTCGAGCAGGTAGTAAGATACAACTTTTCTTTTTTCTCTTTTCAAAACAAGTAACGCCTCATCCCCAAAGGCGATCCTTTCCATTTGAACAGTTTGCGGTCACTGAAGTTTAGCATTAAAAAAAACCTGCAACATTCTCTCTCCCTCATTAGTTACACGCCATAACCCGTAGACTCACCGAATTACTTGGCGCAGTCTGCGGTCTGCACGGAACTTAAGTTTCGCAGTGAGACAAAAAGTCTCTCCAGGCTTTTTTTTTTACAGAGCAACTTCGCCATGATGCCTCTGCTGGAGAAAGTGCTGTCGTTGAGCGGTCTCAAAAAGGAATGGCAGCTCTTTAGCGAAGAGGAGGTGCGAATGCACAACACGCGGCGGTCTTTGTGGGTTGTGGCTGGCAACTCTGTGTATGATGTTACCGCTGTGCTTACTGTGCACCCAGGAGGCGAGGCAGCAATGCTGCGCCGCGGCGGCGGGGCAAAAGACTGTGAGGCAGATTATGCCTTTCACAGCCGTTACGCACGCCGGGAATGGGATGCCCGCAAGATCGGCGAGGTCACACCCGAGGTTGCTGCCAAGCTGTTTCCTTCGAGGTTTGCGGATCAAGTAACTGGAGGGCGTGCGGAGGCATGTCGCCAAGGCACTGTGTCTACGACGGCCGGTATCTCTCGCACACACGCTGGTTTCCACGAAGAGAGTCGCACGCGCACTGTAGAGACGTATGCGAGCACCACCATGACACCTGACCAACCTTACAAACAGGAAGATTACGAGCTGTATCTGCAGCGGGTTCATTGAAGTGGGTGTGCCGGAGCGTGGAGCGGTCCGGCCGTTGACCGCATTGCGCTCACCAAGGATCTGTCCCCAGGACTTTTTCATCTGCAGTAAACCACGCTTGCCTTTAACAACAAGCTTATTGCAAGGAAGAGAGGAGGAAAAGGAAAGGCTTGGCTATCCTCATAAATGGGAGTTCTCTTTTGTTTTCTTCGGAAGCAGCTTTTCGCTCTCCTCTTTTCTTTCTTTTCTTTGCGGATAGATTGTAACTCCCACGAGGGCACAAGACGGGTTCCCAGAGATCCTTCCTCTCGCTGTTTTTTTTTCTCTTCTTTTCTCTCCTTTTCCCACTTCTTTTCTTCCAGCTTTCTTCACTTTTCTTTTCTACCTGATCAACTTTATCAGCCTTCTTTTTCTAGCCAGCTTTTATTGTTCTCGATTGCAGACGAAGGCTGTTCACTTGTCAATCACCATGGTAAAATGCTACGTGTTTGTAGTGTGTCCGTGACTTGAATACTCAAAACAGTATCGGTGGAGAAAGTGATAAGTACTTTTCCCTGAATTTAAGTCAGGGAAAACACATTTTTTCCCTCTTTTCTGTGCTTTAACAGTTTTTGTTTTCCGACAACTAAACACAACGCGGCTGGCTTACTACTTCAATTGCTACCACTATGTTTCTCTTGAATGCAAGCATTTTCATTTGGCCCAACTCTCTTTCTTCGTTTTCCTTCACTCTTCTTTTTTGTAAGGTAGAGGTAGCATTTTCAGCTGTCGATGAGGTAGTAAGGGGACACGCGAAGAAGGCAAAAAAGAATGACGACGTTCTGATACCAACAAATGAAAGGAAAAAAAAGCAGTATTTCACACGAGTTGTAGGGATAGGTAGAACGCCTTTCTGCATATGAAAGCAAGACCAGAAGCCGCTGCACTGTTGTGCAGCTTTCCTCTTCTGTCTGCCCAGTAGAGTAATGTGGAGCAGGGCCGCTACTGGAATCTTCCACGGCTGCACCTGCGATGCAGTGTGCTTCGTGAAAGATAAAGACGTCTCTGTGTGGGGCTCGGG
The DNA here is from genome assembly GCA_900240985.1 of Crithidia bombi. Lineage (NCBI taxonomy): Eukaryota > Euglenozoa > Kinetoplastea > Trypanosomatida > Trypanosomatidae > Crithidia > Crithidia bombi. The sequence goes on from OESO01000048.1 coordinate 235,388, forward strand.
GGCTGTTTCTCACAAACTGGTTCGAAATAGCACCCCCTTTTTCTCTCCTCTTTTCGCTTGCCTTTTTAACTGGTCGAAAAAGACTCATTTCCCCAAATATCCAAGGTACCGGATCGGGCTTGAAGCGGCCTCTTGAGCTTTGTGTATTGATAAGAGGATTGCAATATCACCATCTCTCTCTGTTCGAGTTCGAAGTGTTGCGCTGCACTGTCTGGCACACCCCGCCCATACACTTACACCAATAGAGGAAAAAAACAAGTACCTGGGCAGGCAAACAACAATGTCCACCCAGACATTCATCGGCACTGTTTTCGAAACTCCCAATCGTCACACGTTGCATCATATCCCTGATGCTCTTATCGTAGTACAGAATGGCGTTATTCAGCAGGTAATTGATCCGACGAAGGATGCTGCCGAGTACGCAAATGTGTTGCGCACTGCGGAGATGGCTGGCACGCTCACACGGCTGAAGAAAGGTCAGTACTTCATCCCTGGGCTGATTGATTTACATGTACACGCGCCACAGTGGCCACAGCTAGGAATGGCACTGGACAAAACGTTGGAGGAGTGGCTCCAGCACTACACCTTTCCGTTAGAAGCAAAGTACAAAGATATCGTGTTTGCAGAAAAGTCGTACAGCTCTCTAGTGTCGACGTTACTGGCAAATGGCACTACCACTGTGGCATATTTTGCATCGATTCATCTCGAAGCTAGCGTGCTTCTGGCGCGTATTTGCCTCGAGAAAGGACAGCGTGCGGTCGTCGGTCGCGTCGCGATGGATGCACCTGACCAGTGCCCTGAGTATTACCGCGACCCTTGCCCACAAGAAGCTGTGCGGCTGTCAGAGCTGTTTGTGCAGCAGGTCCGCGCGCTGCCTGGCAACACGGAGGAGCTGGTGCTTCCGGCCGTTATCCCACGCTTCATCCCGAGTTGCACAGACGAGTCTCTTCGCGGGCTGGGTGAGATCGCCAAAAAGTACGGGTGCCACATCCAGACCCACTGCTCAGAGAGTGACTGGGAGCACAATTACGTAATTGAGCGATTTAAAAAGCATGATGCGTTCGCCTTGGACAATTTCGGTCTTGTCACTCGTCGCACTGTATTGGCGCACTCGAACTACCTGTCGCACGAGGACATGGAGCTCGTAAAGGAGCGCGGTGCGGCTGTGGGGCACTGCCCTTTGTCGAACATGTACTTCGCCGGCGCGGTCTTCCCCCTTCGCAAGGCGCTGGACATGGACATGCACGTCGGAATGGGGACAGACATTTCAGGCGGCCCGTCTGCCTCTTTGCTCGAGGCGTGCCGCTACTCCCTGGCGTGCGCGCGAGTCTTGGAGAGCGGCACAGATGCGTCTCTTTCCTCGGTGCAGCGCAGCCAACAGAAGGACTCGCGCGTGAGCAGCGTTGAGGCTTTCTTCGTTGCCACCGCTAATGGCGGTATCTCACTCGACCTCAAGATTGGCCGCATTGCTCCAGGATACTTCTTTGATGCGCTGGTGATCGACACGACGATTCCTCACAGCAGCCTCATGGTCTTTGAGGAACTCGACGCGCCAGAGGACGTTTTTCACAAGATCGTTTACAACGCTGCCCCTCACAACATTACTCACACGTACGTGAACGGCCGACTTGTTTCGCAACGCTAGGACAGGGTTATGCTGAGGACGCCAAATGGAAAGGGGGGGGGGAACCGACGACAAAAAAACAACTTCAAAAAGTTGCACTCAGCGACGTGCTAGGCGCATAGCCAGGTAACATTCGCTTTGCTTATTATTAAGGAGACATGCAAGTCAGACCTACATAGCTAACACTCTTCGCCGATCGGGCTTCAGGTGGAACTGTAAAATCAAACCTTTTTGGAAAGAAAAGGTGTGTCCTGAAATCGTGTGGCCAGTGAGGAGAGCCAAGTCACAAATTGTCTCTCTCTGTGTAACCTCTCCTTCTCTTTTGTGCATATGTGATACGTGTTGACCAGTTGAGATCGGCACGGGAATACGCTGTTGAATTTTCTTTTTTTCTGAAAAATCTCCTTTCTTCCGCTGTGGGCAGCAATAAAGCCCTATGAAGCACATGATCGGACTCTCTGCTGTGAAAGCCGCAACAACGAATGCCTGCCTTAATGTCGCAAAAAAGTGTTTTGCTCTGCTTTCCACTATCTGTATAGCGACCAAATTGAGGTTTCAACAAACCCAGCTGATGAACTCTTGTTGCAAAGTACCCAGAACCCATGGTTTGTCCTCGACCAGCTTCGACATGTATTCTCAAATCGTCACTTATGTCTTCTGCCTCCTTCTCGAGCTACGATCGCCTGAATTCCGATTTATGTATACACACACACACCTACCCACTCTCTTTCACTGTCACGGTTGTGTCTTCCATGACACATGTACATACAGCTCCAACAAGCCCTCCAATACATGCAGTCTCCTGCTCCAGGATCTAAAGCGGCAGGACCACGGCGGACTCTCTACATTAAGGGTCTACCGGATAAACCATCTGCCACTGAGGTAAGAAGGGCCCTTTACCTTTATTGCACCCGATTCGGGCCAGTGAAGGCGGTGCTCTACAACAAGTCGAAGGACTTCTACGGTCAAGCTTTTGTCGTCTTCACCGACGTCGGTACAGCAACCACGGTACAGGATTCACTGAACAACCGAGTGTTTTACGGCCGTCAGATTCAGGTCTTCTACGCTAACCGACAGTCATTCTGTGTGGATCCTGGGGAGCGTCGTCGCCGTGACGTTGCTCGTGAGAAGAGGCGGCTGCGCAGCTTGAAGAAAGAGTAGACGCCCCGGCTTCCCATTGCGGGGAAACGTGATTTACGTAGTTTCTCCCCTGTAATAGCACGGGCGGTGCCTGAAGCTGAGGGAGGCTAGAAACTTCTCGGTGCGGAGCAACACGACGTATTTCGTTTTATCTGACTGCTGAATGTGGTGAAAAAAAGTGCTTTGTGGTTGGTATTGCTTCTCGTGAGATTGTCGCCGGATGTGTTTAATTGTGTATCTTCCCGTGTTGCGCAGATGCGTCTCTTTGAGCCACGTAGTAAGCGATTGTGCGCGGGCTGTGGAGGATCGAACGCGGTTCCCTCCTCTCTATCGCCTGCTTCTCCGTCTCTCACGTAACATTGCACCAGTACCTCGGCGTTGTTGCGGTCAAAAAAGAAAAAAAAGAAAAGGTAAAACCCTTTGCGTTGAACTGCTGCCACTCTCGATTAAAAAGAAGAGAAAAAGAAAATGAGGAGCCACCGCATCGCGCTCACTTCATAATTGCTTATGCTTTTTTTCATGGCGATGCTTTCGCGCGCTTTTGTATGGCTTCGCTGCCGGTGAGGAAGTGGTCGGACAAATCCACCTCATGACAGCTGGCAGAAGTTAGTGCTGTGAGACGTTGGCGGCGTTGCATTATTTCTTTCTTAGCTCTCTTTTTGTGGAGAGAAAAGACGCCACGATGACATTGTGTCCCTCTCTCTTCCTCTCTGCCTTCATTCATCCGTCTTTTGGCATTCTCACTGTTTTTTTCCGTGTACTTGGTCTCCTTCTTTTCCCTTTCCCCCACAACAACAAGACCATCTAGAAGGCGCTTCGTCTTTCCGACGCTGCATTATTATTTAATGGATACGAAGAGAGAGTTCCAGTCGTTTTTGTTAATCCTCATTGTCCATGGCTTTCCACTATGCTTCATCTGAGCTGAACATAGAGGGGGTAGGGTATCCGGCTGATACGCCGGAGCGTTTCTCCGCCGCCCTTCTTCAGTTTGTATGGAGCAGTGAACGACGTCTGGAAGAAGAGGCGGAGTGGAGTTTGGCAGAATCGCATGCGGCTCACGCATCAACAGCGATGGAGAAAAGGGATGCCTCGATGCCATTGCCGTCGTCACACGCTGCACAAATCCTGCAGGCGCTGCGAGACCTTTTGGACTCTGCAAGACCATGCCCCTCCTGTCCACGAGCCGACTCGGTGACAGAGGCTGGGGTGTTTTTGATGCGTCTCACGCGATTATTCGAACAGAAGACCCTCGCGAAGGTGCAGGAGGAGGTAAACCTCTCTTCGCTTGCGGCCACGACACCGACGTCCGTTTCGCCGCCAGCGCCTATCTCCACTGCGTGTCTCGGTGACTGCAATGCACTGCGCAGCGATAAGCGAAGTGCTTCCCACGGTTCCGGCACACTGCACAGTCGTGGTCGGCGATACACGGTACCCGAGGCGTCCTTCTCGTACTCGCCTTCATCTTCCTCCGTGCTGGACGTGAGTGCGCTACGTGACCCGAAAACTGAAGACATTTGGGGCATTACACCAGCACGGATGTGGCGCTTCCATGCTATCCTGACTTTGCAACTACAGCAAAGCATGCTCCGGTGCATGTGTCTCCTCGACGCCGCCCTTGCCAACTTTTCAGCGGACGATGGGGGGCTCTGCGGCGTCCTCACTCACCCCCGTGCCTTGCAGCTGCAGGAAATGTTCATAGACGCGATCGCTACTACGCTCTCCAGCGCCGAACAGCGATGGGCAGCGGACACCACTACTGCTGACTCAACGGAGACTTTGAGGGAAGTGTCCGTGGTGCTGGAACGCCTTCAGCAGGCGGCTCACGCGCAGCACCACACTGGCAAAGCACCGCAGCTGCACGTTTACGAACTGTCCACCGCGGAGCCCTCACGCTGCAGCCCTCCGCCCTTCGCTTCGTGGAGGCGGAGCTCTTTTTCTTTCCTCTCACATAGCCGTAATGATGACACCGACCTCGAAGCTGCTTGCGCACCGTCTGCACCAGGCAACTGTGTCGACATCGAACGGTGCCTTGGGGTAGCAGGTTCTGATTATGTGACAAAGCTCGTTGCCCAGCATCTGTGGTGCGCGCAGAAACTGCTCTCGCAGCGCTTTCCTTCGTACGCCCCCTCCTGGGACCTCCTCGAGCGCGCGCGTTTTTTTGTAGAGTCGACGCGGAGTCCCACACCGACGGTTCCACGCAGCGACAGCAACGAGCACGTCGGGAACTTTAGCGTTCCTGCGACGATGCAGTCGGCGTCCGTTGCGCCGAGCCCTGAGCGTGGTCCTCGGCACGACGGGGAAACGCCACCGCCGTGCGTGACGGCAACGCAGCGAAAGAGCGAGCGGCCGGTGGATGTGGTGAACCTGACATTGTCACCTTTCCGCAGCCTCACGTACAGCGAGAAGCGGCCTGAAGGGGCATCAGGGCCCGAAGGTGGTGCGGCAGAGACGCTGCTATCGTCCAGCCTTCGTCTCACCGCATCGCCCCCTGCAGTGCTGCACCACGGCGCTACAGTACCTCATCTTCTACCCGTAGCTCGATGTGTATTGTGGGAGAATCTGCTTGCCAGCTGCGGTGTTTCTGCTGGATCCGCCGTGGCTGCCATTCAGCAACTGACGGGAGAGAAAGACCCGCTTCAGCTGCGCGCGCTCTCACCCCAGCGACGAGAGAGGCCGGGGGAGACTGATAGGGCCCGTTCTCTGCAGACGGTGCCCGTGAATCAACCACTTGTCAAGCAGCCGATGGGCGAACGCACAAAAATGACAAGCATTGAAACGGAGTACGGTGCAGAAAACCACCAACACCCTTTGTTGTCAAAGCGACTGTTCGCACAAAGCACATGAACGACTGTTTTTTCTCTTCCGTTTCCTAGTGTTTCTCTTTGCTGAGGTGGATGGCTGTTGTCATGTCTGTTTTTTTTTTTCGAGACGAAGGAATATGGTGCGTGGGTGTCGTAAATGTACCTCCCTTCAGGTGTTGATTAGATGAATTGCGTACTCACGTGCGGTTTGGATGGCGTCCGTCGTGTTGAGCCAAGACGTACAGCTGTTGTGGACGGGGCATTGCAGCAGTTTTTGAGGCAGAGATGCATGCGTTTTTCTCCCATTCTTTTACAGCAGCAAAAAACGTTGTTTTCACATTAAAACTGTCTTTTGTTTCCTCCTAGATTTCGCACTTCACTTAGATAGAATCCTCTTCTTGCGCTTCTTTTTTTTTCCTTCTGTTAGCTCCCGTACTGTAGTGTGCAGCTTTGCCTCATACCCCACCAAAGGCAAAGAAAGAAATCAGTGCTTTCAGTGAACTTTCTCCCTCTCTCCCCTAAAAAGAAAGACGAGAGGGAACGGCTGTCATTGAGATGTGGTTTCCACCAAAGGGAGAGAAAGAGAGAGAAACGAGCTGGTGCTCTAGGAAGACGTGTGATGCCTTACTGACAGGGAAGGAGATCCGTAAGGGGAGATGCCTGTGCTCGACAATGCAGCAATTGATAACTTTTTAACATGCACTTAACCTGACAGAGAATAGGCGGCATGGTGTATCAGGATCGGAAAGATGGTGGTTAAATCAGCACATGTGCGAACGCTGCGCCATTCCTCTTCTTTTCTTTTTTCAAGAGGAAATCCCCCCTTCAACAGAATTCATACTACGCGCTGCGTTCTGTTTTCATATCCTATTCCTTCCCGTCTCTTCCCTCCCATGCCTCTCATTCGACATTTGTTTTCTCATCAAGGGATCTCCTTTTTTATTTTGAGCCCTCAAGACCTTTTCTTCCTCGTGTCGCTAACAGAATTGTGTTCACGTACATCTCCACGTTTCTCTGTACAAGGTTCTCCCTGGCTATTCGCGTTTTTTTTTTCGTTTCCAGATTCAGTACAACGGTAAGCTAAACATGTCCGAACTTCCTGCCGGTCCTCTCCCGACTGATCTGGAGCAGTCGACACTGCAGATCATGCACGATGTCGGCCTGAGCTCTCTGACGAAGAACATTCTGCGCAAGCGCCTCGAGGCGAAGTACAAGATTGAGTTTGCGTCTCACGCTGCCGAGGTGGACAAGGTAGTGAGCAAGCTCATGATGACTCCGGAAATTCAGCGCGAGCTTGCAAAGATCCAGCAAGAGAAGGAGAGCGCAAGCACTCGCCGCGCTGGTGCGAAGCGCAGCTCCAGCAGCGACAAGAAGTCGAAGAAAGAGTCCAAGAAGGAGAGCAAGCGCGAAGTGAAGGAGAAGAAGCCAGAGGATTACCCGAAGGCTGCTCTTTCCGCGTACTTTATCTTCGTGAACGACAACCGCGACAAGGTAAAGGAGAAGAACCCCGACATGAAGCTTACTCAGGTGCTCTCCGAGGTGGGAAGCATGTGGAAGGCCCTTTCCGAGAGTGAAAAGGCTCGCTACGAGAAGCTGGCGGTCGAAGACAAGAAGCGCTTTGAGGCGGACATGGAGGCCTACATCGCCAATGGCGGCAAGGTGTTCAAGCGCGGCGGCAAGTCTTCGAAGAGCGGGAAGTCGAAGAAGGAGAAGGACCCGAACGTACCGAAGAGGGCCATGTCTGCCTACTTCTTTTTCGCTGGCGAGTACCGCACCAAGCATCCCGGCACCCCTGCCAAGCAGCAGATGAGCGAGGCTGGCGCGGCGTGGGGCAAGATGTCTGAGGAGGAGAAGAAGCCGTACGAGGAGCTTGCTGCGAAGGATCGTCAGCGGTACGAGGCGGAGCGCGCGGCGCACGGTGGCGCCAAGTCGGCCGCGAAGATGGAGGAGTCGGAATCTGCATCCTCTTCAGACTCGAGCAGCGACTCCGAGGAGAGCAATTGAATACGAGAAGTTCACTAGAGAAAACGGTCTCGCCTTGCTGTTGGGCTTGCCTTCTGCCGTGTGCCTCTCGGTCTCCTCGCCTAATCCCTTTCTCCCCTTCCTAACAGACTCAGAAGACGCCGTGCTTACCTTGTCTTTGCCTCGCCCTTGTTTCTTGTTTTCTTTCCCTCTCCTACAACCAGGAGACTCACACTGCTGACGAGGAGATGAAGCAGGACGAGCAGTGTAAGGAGAGGAATGACGATGCACTCAATGAAAACACACATACTAAGCAAGGGGATGGGTCGCGGCGGCACGCGTGCGCTTGAGAAAGAAGGCTTGCGTGTATGTACGCGCACAGAGACTTTTGTTTTACCCATACAGTAGTTTTTTTTTAAATATCTCCCCGGTTTCTTTTGCTGTCCGCGTTTCAGACGGAAGAGCTAACCAACATTTTTTCTTTCAATGCACACGTGTGTTTGTGTGTGTGGTGTGCTTTTTTTTGTTTCTGTCTGGCGATTTGTGTGGCCGTTGCCGCGTCATGTTTTCCCTTCGGAGACATGTAGGCTATATTTGCCATAATGACTTTATAGATTCCGCAGAGTGAATGAGAGGAGCTGAGCTCGCATCTTTCAATGGGTTGGGTTGGGGCTGACAGAAAATGCGCTGACTTGAGCAGCTGCGGCGCACCTGAGAAAGGCGGTTAACAAATCTGTGCGTGCACGAATCGCGTCAGCTTCAGCGCTCTTCAAGCAGGAATGGGAGTGCAGGCAATCAAGCAGGTGAAGCACAATGTCGCTCAATGACCGCATTCACCAAAAAAAAAAAAGAAAGCGGTAGAGGAAAGTGATTACGGTCTTTTTTGTGAAATTTCTCTGTACGGCGGTGTGCGCTTTCGGGCAGCTGCTTCTCTTAGACCCAAACTTCCAGCTGCTGAAACGTGGCAATGATTCTCAGCGCTTTTTTTTTCCCGGTTGTACGAATGAAGCAAACTAGAATACCTAACATTGCAAGGACCTATTCTGACTGCGATTACGTTCAGCTTTCGGTCACTGCGCAAAGAAGGCAAGCTGCTTTGCTTTATTTGTTGCCTTCTGGGAGGGACTGCCGTCCCTCTAGGTAAGCTTGAGGCGTCCAATGTGTATGTGTGCCATTCCGCATGTTGCTATGTCGCTGGAGGCCACTACGGTGTGGGTACCACTCAAGCACGCGGTGATTTCACACCATCCCGAACAAGGACGAAGCACTTTTGCGAGACGCTGTTCTGTTGTTATTGCTGTTGTTGGTGCAAGCTTAGTCACGAAATATTGGCACGCCTTTCCTCCGGATGGTTTGGAATGCAGAGTTTTTGGGAGAGCCAGAAACGAATGGAAGAAAAAGGACCCACAATGCGAATTGAAACCGCCTCCACTCTCCCCTCTTCGTCGACTCCACATTTTGTGCGCCTGTACGTGCTTGACAACGGACGCGGGGAATGCCTTTCGAGGTTTTGACTTTCCCACGTGTCTGTGTTTTTATACCATCACCTGCTCCACGCGTTGACCTCATTTCAGGAAACACCAGCGAAGCGCCACCTCATTGTATTCCCTCGAACCCGAACTTTGGGACGTTCTTGGGCGATCGGGACGACTGCCTTTCAGGGATCCGCACTGCCTGCCCCACATGACACAAGACCAAACGAAGCTCTCCTTCTAGCGTCTTTGTTTGAGAAAAGGGAAAGAGACCACAATTGTCGCCTTCTTTCCTTTACTACCGCTTTGGCTTTCTTGCACAGCACGCAACACAGATATCAAACCGCAGCAACTCCCCCTTTTTTTTTCCTCTTCCCTTTCTTAGACCTCAAAATCCAGACAAGTAGATAGTTCCGTTTTCTTATAGTTGTAGACATTTTCGTGCTTGTGGTCATTCACCATGTTGTGCGAGCGCATCGATCCGAAGGACTTTCACGGTCCTGCGGCTACGCAGTACACGCTGAACAGTCTAGATGAGCTAACAAGGAACCCCAAGTTCCGCTCCTATGTGCGCCATATTGAGTACAAGGAGCGCCTGTACCTCATCTGGTTCCTCGCACCCTTTACATTATTTGCGATTCTGTACTACCACCTTGCTATATTTGGCAGCGAAGGCATTAATCTCTTCATGGAGCCATCCGCCAGGTCTGAGCTAGCCCTTCTCGAGGCTCCTGTTGGGCTGGTCACCGTGACGGTGATGCTGCTGCTCTACGCGGTTCCGTGCATTGTGATTGGCCCTTTTGTTGGCTTCTTTGAGGAGCCGAGTCGGTGGGCCAGCCTCATTGTCCTCCTGTTCATGACGTGCACAAATGTTGTGGTGGTGTCCTTCGGCGGTCCGCGTCTGCACTACCCACCGTTCCTGATCACCTCACCAGCAGTGACGGAGATGATCACGTTGCGGGATGCAGGGGACATCGCCACTGTCTTTGCACGTGACGTTTTGTTGCGCCGTGCGCTGTGCTTGGAAGGCTTTGTCCTTGCCGGGTACGCGGTTGCCTTGTGGCGGCAGAGCTTCTGGAGGCGTGCATGGCACCCACCGCTGCCGTTGCTGACCATCCCGCTGAGCGTTGGTCTTGCAGGAATCGGCTGGTGGGTGGTGGTTCAGAAAACTGTTCCTCTCTTCGTTGATGCGAGTGGAGCACCGACGTCGGTGGCTGAAGGCCTGCGCTGGTCGTCGGTGGTGGCTGACCCCGTCGGTGCACTCGGTCTCTGCGGAACCGTCTCGACCGAAGTTGGACGACGGCTGTGGAAGGATGCGCAGACGCTGTGGGAAGGACAGGAGCTTCCCTTTGCCTTGCGGGATGTTCCGTCATGCCTGTCATTGTACCTTGCAGCCGCTTCGATGGCGGTGCTACACCTCCTCCTCCTTCTCGCGAAGCCTGTGCTCGATTTCATTGCCGATACGTTTTTCTTTCTGCTGCCCATCGACCCGACGATTTGGGGATTGACGCTGGTGGCCTGCGTAGGTTCTTTTGTGTCACTCTGGCATGCGGCTGAAGGCTCTGAGTACGCGCTGTACTTGATTGGCTTGGCGTGCTTGACAGCTGCTCTCTTGTTCAACGGCTTTGTTGCTTGATGAATCGTGTCTTAGCAACAGAGAATGCGCGAGAGAAAGAGATAGAAAGGAAAAGAGGCAACCGAAATGTGGGACTAACTAACAAAGATAAATAAAAGGTGTGCGTGCTGGAAGTGGTGCCTGCATCATGCGCCACAGCTGTGGTGTGGCTCGTGAAGGCTCAGTGGCGACACGCTGCAGTGTGTTTGCCAATGCTATGTGCGGATCCTGCTTCGTCTCACGCCATTGCAGCTGGTCTCATCTTCTTGAAGTACCTTTTCTTCGGCTTCAACCTCTTTATATGCAACAATTTTTGCTGTTGTCCTGCTTGAACGGGAAAGAAAAAGGGTTGACGTGCGAAGTTCACGTGAGCTGCACGCGGAGTGGTTGGCAAAACTCATGCCCGCACAAGGCAGCAGTGATCGCTGCTGGCAGAAGGAATCGAAAGAGATTCAGAAAAAGAACGTCTTTAGGTCAAATGCTTGACATCCGACTTTCTGTGTTACAAATGATGATACAAAGAAGAGAGAAAGAGCAAAAACAAAGAACAAAAAACAAGCAGACAAAAAGGATATAATAACCGCTGCTACGTTTTAACGAATAGAGCAGTGTAGGCAGACAAATGGACTGTTTTGGTCGGCGCAACTTTTCTTTGCCACACGTGTAGAACGGAACCGTTAGCTTAGTGAGCGGTTGACTACCACATCTTGGTTGTCATGAGTAGATGCCCTTCCGATTCCCTTTAACCGCATCCTGATTCTCTTTCTTATTTTGCTTTGTTTATGGTGTCGAGTGCGCTGGCTTTGCAGGCGAACAAGTGCTGTGAAGCGCGCTACTCGTAACTCCGAGTGGTGCGCCTAAAAAAAAGAAAAAAAAGAGGACTCGTGCTGTCTGTCTCTCATTTTTCTAGCTCTCTTTTCAGAAAGCAGAGCAATGGATCCCACACAGTCAGAAGCGGCGAACAGCGGTGTGGAGGCCGCGGAGGCTGCTGCTGTCAGTGAGACGGCGGCTCCGCCCGTTGCGAAGCACGCGACCGTCTCTGCAGTCACGGAAACCACCGATAAATTAATGTCGGTGCAGCAGGGCGAAAAAGGAAGCACATACAATGGTGGTGGTGCTGACGGGGACGTCGCCGGTGACGAGAAAACTGCAGGTTCTGCTGATAGGGAGAGGGAAGGGCAGGTTGCAGAGGAAGAGGTAGACGGGGACAGGGAGGCTGAGTATGAGGCGGACGAAGAGGAAGGCGAGGACGAGGACGAAGGAGAGAGCAGTGAGGATGGCGAAGAGTACGAGTATGAGCCGGAAGTGAAGGAGAAGGTCTCTGCGGCTGCCTCGGGTCTCAGCGGCGCCGCAGCGTCCAAGCCGATCACCATTATTGTGGGAAACCGCGAATACAAGCCGTCTGCCTTTGTCAAGAACAGAGGATTGTCGTACGTGCCAGGCAAGCTCAAGTCCAACCCGGCAGCCACCTTCACTCCTTGTTCGACTGCTGCACCGCACAACATCCTCGACTGCCAGCAACTTCATCTCAACAACCGCGGCATTCTCGTGCGCGACCGCTACATTCGACTGAACATGTTTGTCGACAACCCAGGGAAGGAGGCGATGCTGCGCAACCCGGAAAGATCGCTAAAGATGCGTATTTGCCGCCGCGATGTGGAGGGGAAGGAGAAGGACACGCACGACTCGGCAACCTGCTCTGACTTGCATCTGCTGCCCAATATCGTCTTCATCGGCATCCCTGGGTTGAGGACGGCGTACTTTGAGGCTGAGCTGCGTCCCAATCTCGCGCTGACGAAGTTGAAGGAGCAGCCGTGGGAGACGCAGTGCGGGACGTGGTGCCGCGGCATCCGATCGCACGTCGTGACCACCTGCAAGTTCCTGCATTACAACCGAGGCGACAAGTACACCGAAAAGCCAACGCCGCCGCACCGCCCGTTGGCAGCCATCCCCAACCTCACACCCAGCCGCCCACCACAGGAGACGGACGGCATGACACGCCGCGGTCGTGGAGGGCGTGGTGGTCGCGGTGGCAGATGGGGCCACGGGGGAAGGGGGGGGCGCGGCGGTCATGGGGGGCGTGGTGGTCGCGGTGTCGTCCGTGGACGTGGCGGGGCTGGACGAGGAGCCTCACGCGACATCCTCCCAGAGGCGTTTCGGCCCGGCTATGTGGTACCCAGCGCAAACGCCGTTGCTGCCAAGGTCGCGGCTGGTGAGACAGGTGCGAAGAATAAGGTGCGGACGAGTGGTGATGGTGCTGATGTGGTGGCTGCTGCGTCAGCGCCGAGTTGGATGCTGCATGAAGAGCAGGAGGGCGTCAAGGTGAACGGTGGGCTGTGGAGTCTTCTCTTTGTGCTTTTAGCGGTTTTTGGGCTTCTCATAGCGGTAATGCTCGCCCGACAGAAAGGGTACTTACAGACCGAGGAATGACCCTCCGGTGAGATCACCGAAGGATCACAGAAACGCTTTGTTGCATTGCAACCCACCTTTTTGTTTTGCTTTTCTCTTCCATCCTTAAGTCTTGTACGATTAACGAGTCACGATACAAAGTGTTAACGAGTGCATACGGCATCTAACCACAGTGCAGTAAAAAATGAAAAGAAAATCACTTTTACATGCACTGGCTGAATGACACATGATCAAAGGGACCTGGCAAGCACAAACCAACTGTTAATGCGGTAAGTCAAACTTGGAATATTGCTGCTTGCTTTATCTGTTGGGTTTGCTGAGTTCAGCTCTCCTCAGCACTTGAAGCGCCTCGGCAAGTGGGCTTGTGTTGGTGCATCGTTTTTTTCTTTCTCACACCCACCATTCGGGCTTCCCTCGCTTCAAAACTCAAAAGCAACAACAATATAAATAATGAAGCTATCAGGACCTCGCTTCTTATTCTCATCATTCTACACTTCTTCCCTTCCTCCATCCTTTTTTTTGTGGTGTGCCGCGCTGCTGTTACCCGTGGGGGTGCAATACTCCGCACAACTCCACCTCCTTCTCCTACACTTCGCGCAACTGCTCGGAACACAAACTGACCACTACTACTGATAGTATTTTACCTTTCTTTCTTTCTCCCTTTATTCTATTTGGACAAACAACACTGCTGCTTTACCGCCCTCGTTAAGTCGAGCTAACACTTTTTTGCTGTTCTGTACGCCGCTCACTCAGACGGAAACAACACTCGCATGCCCTCTTGCTCCAAGTCTGGCGTGTGCCTGGCGGCACTGTTCACTGTGCTGCTGGCCACAACTGTGAACGCTCTCTACGCTGCCCCAAAAGCCGGCCCGCTGCTGAATAGCGATTTCATTTCCGAGATCAACTCCAAGACGAACGGCCAATGGATGGCCTCCGCGGAGAACGGCCATCTCATCACCGGCAAGAGCGTCGATGAGCTGAAGCGGCTGATGGGTGTGCGTGACATGCGCACCGACGCCGTCGAGCGCCGCGTCTTCACGGCGGAGGAGCTGTCGCAGGAGATCCCCGAGTCTTTTGACTCGGCGACGAACTGGCCGCAGTGCAAGACCGTCGCTGAGATCCGCGACCAGTCAAACTGCGGCTCGTGCTGGGCTATCGCCGCTGCGGAGGCGATGTCGGACCGCTACTGCACCGTCGGCAACATCACCGATCGTCGTATCTCCACCGCCAACCTGCTCTCCTGCTGCTTTGTGTGCGGCATGGGCTGCAACGGCGGCTACCCGACGGCGGCGTGGACGTGGTGGGTGTGGGTTGGTCTGACCACCGAGACGTGCCAGCCCTACCCCTTCGCCCCGTGTGGCCACCACACGAACAGCAGTAAATACCCGGCCTGCCCGAGCACCATCTACGACACCCCCTCGTGCAACTCTACCTGCGACGACTCGCGGAATGACCTCGTGAAATACAAGGGCGCAAAGACGTACTCTGTCAGCGGTGAGGAGGAGTACCAGCGCGAGCTGATGGCGGGTGGCCCGTTTGAGGTGGCTCTCGACGTGTACGCCGACTTCACAGCCTACAAGAGCGGCGTGTACAGCCACGTCTCCGGCGACCACCTCGGCGGCCACGCCGTGAGGCTGGTCGGCTGGGGTGTGCAAGATGGAGTGAAGTACTGGAAGATCGCGAACAGCTGGAACTCCGATTGGGGCGACCAGGGCTACTTCCTCATCAAGCGTGGCAGCAACGAGTGCGGCATTGAGGGGACTGGCGTCTCTGGCGTTCCCGCCACGGACTAAGAAGCCTCAGCAGCCTGTGTGTTTGAGTGTGTAGTGCAAACAAGAGAATCGCTTGCTTCTCCGCTGCTCTTTTTTCCACCTCTGTGTTCCTGTAATTGACAATACTAGGGGAGACACTCACGCTCATACAATCAGACACACACAAGCGCGCACACACACACGTGCAAATGAAGTGCATCGATGCTCCGTACACAACGTCCTTGAAAGGTGCTCTTGCGTGTGAGAAGTTCACCCCACTGCTGATATATAAGTACATGTGCTCTTTATTTTCCTCAATGCAGGGAAGGAACCGGGAGAAAAAACAACAACATCAATAACAAATGCTGATACCTTTTTCTATTGCTTCTCCTACTGACGAGATTTTTTTTTTTTGGCAGCGCAAAGAAACTCACTCGATGCTTTTCTTTTCTGTTTTTTTTTCTGCCTTTACGTATTTATCACCACCTCTATTTGAAGGACTGTTTACTGTTGTTACTCGTCTCTCTTTCCTTTTTTTTTGTTCGTGGTCAGACACCCCCCCTCTGATGTGTCACGTTTATATATATATATATATATACGCGCTACATATACACTGATAACCTGACGCCGTACTCCATTTTTTTTTTCCTCGTGTGTCTGCAAAGGGAATGGCTATTTGATACATCACTGAGGGAGAAAAAGAATCAAAAGGGTCCAAGTAGGAAGATACCCTGTTAGATGCTCCGTCACCTAGCTCACTGGTGGGGACGCGCTTTCTGGACCTCGGATGATGGTGCGTATTGTTAAGTAGGAGGGTGGAAAGCCATGCGGATGTGGTAGCTTCTGTTTTTGTCGCCAGGAGGAATAGCACCTCGAGCGTCATCGCAACGGGCGACGATACCCGTCACCATCGCACGCGCTGGAAGCGGTGCCGCGGTGGTAGGAGCCTGACACATACACACGAAAAAAAAAAAGATCGATTTGTCGGTTGAAGTGGGTGTGTGTAGGCTGTGTATGTTGGGGAAAATGAACGATTGCTTATTTTTGCGAGATGCTTAAAAGAGTGATAAGAATCTTTTAAAAAAGCAAGCTGCAGTTTCCACCTTTATTGACTCCATCTCTCTCTCCCTCTCTTTTTGGTTTGTCTTCTTTTCGTTTGTGCAGGTCAGGTAAAGGTCAATCTGTAGGGTACAAAGGCACAAAAAGGCGAAAAGCAGCCAAAGTGGTTTTGTGAGGGTTTTTGTCTCTCTCTGTGTGTGCGCGCGCCTTTTCCTCTCGCTTGCAGGTAGCCGCATTCCATTTCTTATAATAAAAAGAAAGGACAAAGGAGCGTAGTGGCAAGTGCCCCCTAAACGAACAGTAGTTTATCACTCCCGTCTAGACCTGCATCTTTTTTTTTTTAACTGGCAAGATTGTTTAAGCAGCTGCAAGAGATCATGTTCAGCTCGTCATCTCCTGCACTAAAGATGGATTTAAGGCGCAGCTACGCCTCGGCTGTGGAGGGCGCCACCGCGAACACACCTCGCAACCACCGCACTTTGAGCCACACCAAAGTCGTTGCGGGTGTTACGGCGGCCGTGGCTGTTGGCGTATCTGTCCTTGTTGGCGGTAGCCTCTTCTATGCTGCTGCACAACGCAAACCCCACGGCAGCGAGGGCAAAGCCGCCCCCGCCGCAGCTGCGTCCACCGCTGCCTCCAAGCCAGCACAGGGAGGGGAATCCACGCCCTCGTGGTGGCGACGCACGCTGACTCTTCTGGGGTTCCTCATCCACCGCCGCCCTGTGGAGGACGATGACGACGCCTTCGCCAGTGGCACCGGTGCGGCCAGCCTCTTCGACGAGGAGAGGACGAAAGCGCGGCAGCTCACCAAGGGCAAATCGAAGGCGGCAAGCCGCGTGGGTGCAGCTGCTACTGTCACCACCGCCTCTGGCGTCACTGCTCCGTCCCGCAAGCCGGGGAAGACGGTCAGCTCTGCGCGCACGAAGCCAGATGCAGCAACCGCCATCGGCTTCCCGTCCGACATTGCGGAGCGGGAGCAGCACATCAAACTGGTACGTGTGCTCCTGCGGCGACAGGCCGGGATTGATTACAGTGACGACGAGAGCTCCACTGACTCCGACACCACCGATGTTTCGCTCAACTATCATCTCGCCTCCGCGATGGAGGCGAAGGCGCGGGATGACTTGCTTATGGCGTTTGCCGCCTACGAAGACTACAACGACGGTGTCGTTTTCGGGAGCGCCACGCGTGATAAAACTACGGCGGAAGAGGGGGAGAAGATGCAGGTAGACATCTTAGTCAAAACCCTTGAATACCTCGACATGTCGAATGAGCGCGAGAAGCTGCGCTGTCGCCGCATCGCAATGTACCGCGAGCAGGACCGCTCCACACCAGGTTCTTCCATTGGTACCGCAGAGGCCGAAGAGGTGGATGACGATGACGACGATTCGATCAACGCGGTGTACCGCCAACTGGCAGCACAGTACGGTTCGATGCCCCTGCATGAGGAACTCGATGACGAGAGTGATGATGCAGGTGAGGGGGACGGCGTGTGGCGCGACGAGCTCCCCAGCGCTGCCAGTCGCCGAGCGCGGCAGTTTCAAGCCATTTTTGGCCCGTCCATGTTGGGCATGGGTACGCAAACGGAGGGTAACAACGCCGGCGACTCTGTCCTAGACCGGATCTTGGGGCAGGCATCATCTGCCTCCGCGGCCTCAGGTGGAGGCAACGTCGGCATTCACGCCCACCCCATTCGACCCATTCCCACGACGGCCGCAAACAAGCACCACGATGGTGACATGATGGAGGAACAGTGGGAGGATGAGGATGATGATGAGGAAACAGACTTTATGGCCTATCTGCAGCAGCCAGACGACGCCGCACACTTCTACTCCCGTAACGAGATGCGGCAGGCGCTGCGTGATCCCAGCAACGATGTGCGTGTGGAGGGACCGCACAACGCCATCTTTGACCTCCACGACGACGATGCCGAGGACGCGTGGGAGGACGATGCGGAGGAGGACGAGGAGCCCGCTGAACCGTGGAGTCGCCAGGACAAAGCAGAGTTTGAGCGAGAGCTTTTCGCCCGCATTCATCAGCTCGCGAGCACGTACACTCTCACGGCTGCGATGGCAGAGAGGGAGGTAGAGGAGGAGGAGGCGCGAAAGCTCGTGGAGCGGCAGCAGCAGCGTGAGCAGAAAAAGCAGCAGAAGCCGCAGGTCTCAACTACCAAGGCACCAAGCGGCAAGGCTGTGCAGTCCCTTGCTCCAGTGGTGGAAGAGGATGATGAGTGGGAAGACGAAGGGGACTGGGAGGATGATAATGAGGACCTGTAGTGGGTGCACTGGGTGCGCAGATTCGACTTGTGATGCGGCACATCGCTTTTTTTTTTTTCTAGCCCCCTCATCCTGTTTACGTGCGTGTCACACAATACTTTGTGTATGGCAGGAGAACTGGCGTGCCGAAGCGCAGGGCACCATCTTACAAAAAAAGGAAGAAGAAAGAGAAATGAAGAAGACTCCGCTAAAAACCAGCAACACCAAACAAGCATCAACACATGTAAGAAAAGCTCGTGATTGTTCTTCGAGTATAAGGCCCTTGTGCAATTGGGCTTGGAAAGAGAGTTAGCGGCATCACGGAGGCCAATGCGTGCGATTAAAGTTCCAGTCATGTCTCTTTCTCCTGCAAAAAAAAAAAAAACGTATCACCTGTCGTCTGTATTTCCTGCGTACTCCACACAATGAGCTTTTCTGTTCAGCAACGACACATTCTTTGCGATTTATTCACTACAGGAGCTTCCCGTTCTTTGTGCTGCTCTCCTTCCACTTTACTTTCAACTTCTCACAGTACGGCACGGCATCTAGCTGTTTTTGAGCGACGCCTCAAACAGCACTGTAAAAGTCAAAGGCAAAAATACATACACGCAGAGAGGTTTGCGGCTCCCCCCAAATAGAAAACAACGCCAGCAAAAGCACGTAGCGCGGAAACAAGATCGGATGAGGGAGGTTGAGGCTTTGGGCATCTACTGAGCACTTTGACGCTTCCTTATAGAGCTCCACACACATACCCGCACACCCACACATACACACGCAGGGCTAACAGGTTTTGTCTAGTTTGACAGGGAGTCGTAGACTGCATCAAACCTTTTCCATAGAAAGGAAACAAACACAATAAGGGTCTATTCCCCACTTCACTTCTGCACATTCGTTTCTGATAGAGCTGATCCAGTCGTCCGTGCACGAAAAACCTCGAAGCACACATATCCACACATACACACATACATACATACACGCGTGAAAACCAGCCGTAGTGTGCTCGTTGCCAATACAATGCTGGCCTCACCCGAGGAGGCTTACACCGACTACCTCGAGCACGTCGTTACCGAGGCCGGCGTTGATCCTGTCATCGTACGCGACACGCTACGCCAACTCGGCTACGATAGTGATACAATTGCTGTCATAATGGGCGAGGCGTGCGCGACCCTCTTTCCCTCCTCCTCGTCCTCGTCCTCGACCTCGTCCTCCGCCTCAGCCAAAGTGATGTCGAAGGCATCCTCTTCTGTTTCGTCGTCAGAAGCAAAGCAGCGATCAGGGATGGCGGCAGCGAAGGTTTCATCGTCCGCGCCGTCGGAGAAGTCGCATCTGCCGGTGTGCGGTGCAGCGCACGCGCCGGAAAACGCCATCGAAGGCGGCACCGTCTCAGCCTCTGGTACTGTCTTTGTGCAGCCGCCCTCCATCATGCACGAGAGCAAGCTGGTGGGTCACACGCCCACCTCGGCCTCGTTGTCCTGCTCTGCAGCGTTGCAGGAAAAGGAGAACACGAAGGAAGTGGAGGCAACAGGGAAGAGCGTCGACGGCCAGGCACTGGGCAAGAATGCGACGGTGACCGAGTCGCGTGTGACCGAAGCAGCGTTGTGCCACCCGGCGCCGTCATCGTCATCGTCATCATCAGGGCAAAGATCGAGCAGCAGTCCTTCACAAAGGAGAAGCATCCACTATACTGAATCCCTTTCACGCAGCTCTGGAGGGATGGATAATCAACTGAACCCTAACTCCAGCAGCGGCGACTTCACGTCAGCGGATCGTGATGTTCTTTTGAGATGGATGAATGAGTACAAGGCACTGCTTCTGTCGTCTGCGATGCCTCGTCGAGCGTCCGCCTCACGTAAGGGCCCCCCCGCGAAGAAGTTAGCGCTAGTAGAGCCGTTTGACGAGCGCCACCACGTGCTGCAAAGCGAAGCTGACACGGTGAGCAGCACCTACGACGAAGGTGTTCACGAAGGATTCCCGCGGGGCACCGACGTAGGTCTGTCGCCCACGCGCCCATGCCGTCGCAAGAAGTACTCCGGCGAAGCAGACAGCCCATTGTCCGCCACCACCACCACCACCTCTTCTGGCGGGTGCAGCGGTAGCGCGAGTTTTTTGTCCGCCTCGTCGTCGTCGACAGTGCCTGCTAACACGCACAGGCAGAGGCGAGGTCAAAGTGCCTCTGCTCACCACCGTGTTGGCTATCCTGTCGTCCGCGATACAGGCGTGAATGGCTGCTGGCGCCGCCGTTTATCTGCGCATCCCAAGGCGGCGCCACCTGGTCCTTTCCGCCACGTTGTCCCTAAAGCCAAGTCCTCGCTCTTTGTGCCGACGTATGGGCTGATGAGCCCACGCCGCCGCACCACCAGTGGACAGTGGGCCGTTAAAGAGCGGGATTGTCGGCACCCATATCGTGAGGCGCAAGATGTGCGCATCGTTCGAGCATCACAAAGTCTTGCAAGTGAGGTGGGCCACGGACAACGGAATGACGGGCAGTCGCAGTCGCTGGCGCGTCAACTGGATGTGGCGCGGCAGACGCAACACACGTCGCGGGCTGAGCCAGCGGGTGGTCGCCGCATCCCGATCATGCACGCACCGGTGCAGCCCTACGTGCACCCACGGAGTGGACTCGCGACGGGGCGGCAGACGATAACAACACTGCCGCCAGCGGCGAGAACTGATCGCGTCTCACTGGCCTGCTACTACCGTCGTCAATGGGAGAAGCAAGAGCGGCGCAACATCGCGACATCGCGGGACGCTGCGTGGGACACGCGGTACGCGCTGCTAAGCTGTACCAACGGTCAACAAGGCTCGTGATCAGGGTGGCAGGCAGGGATGCGCAGGAAGCCGTGCTTTCCATTTCGCGCCGCGGGGACACGTTAGAACCTCTCTTCATCCGTCACCATGGGGGAAGGAAAGAGGAACGCATAGAAGTTGTGATAGCGAGGGACGAGGGAGGATACTGATAGGGTGGGGGTGGGGGGAGAGGCAGCTCCAATAGCCCATTCTTCTTTTCTTTCTGCAGCATTCTTTTTGAATTTCGCTTCACCCACCCATGCATCGAGCCTAATAGAAATGCAAAAAAGCAAGGAAACCTCAAGCATAACTGTAGCATGACTACCTGCTTTTGTTTTCTGTGTACATCTCGTGTTGCTGCCCTGGCGTTTCTCTCCTTTCCATTCTGCGGTGGACATCGTTGCGCAGGGAAGGAGAGGGGGGTGGTTGGGGTTGGGGGGGGCTTTCTTTGCTTTTTTTTTCCTTCACAAAGCGGAGTACCGGTGCTTCGCTTTACTTACTTTCGTTGTGGTATTCGCACTGCGGACTTCTAACGCAATGCGCGCTGATGAACGTTAAAGCTCCCTTGTCTTGCAGGCATTCAACATGTCTTCCAATACAATTCTGTTGTCTTCTCGCAAACTTCTCTTTTCATTTGCAGATCAAACGTTTGTGGTTCACATACAATCCCCCTAAAATAGAGGGAGTGCGAGACTGTCGGCATATCGCTGCTAATAAAGGTGTACATTCCGCACCTAAACACGCACACGCACAGCCACGCGGACGTGAGCGACATCTACAGAGTGTGTAAGTCAACAGAGTTACCCAAGAAAAAGCAAGGCAAATGTCGTTTGGCGGCTTTGGCGCAAAACCGGCGGCCGGAGCAACGGGATTTGGAACGGGGCCCGCCGCAGGTGGTGGTTTTGGAAGCACCGCCCCAGCAACTGGTGGGTTTGGCAGCACTGCACCAGCCGGTGGTGGCTTTGGTAGTGCGGCCCCCGCTGCTGGGGCTGGAGGCTTCGGCGCTAAACCCGCGGCCACCACGGCAACAACGGGTAGCGGCTTCGGCTTTGGCGGTGCGGCGGCTCCGGCCGGGGGTGGGGGTTTTGGAAGCAGCGCAGCAGCCGCACCTGCGGCAGGCGTGGGCTTTGGCAGCGCGGCTGGTGGTGGGTTTGGCGGCAAGCCTATGACGACGCTGACACCTTTTGGTGCGTCGGCTGGTGGTGGTGGATTCAGCGCCCCAACCGCATCGACAGGGTTTGGCACTGCTGCCGGTAGCACCGGCTTTGGTGCCGGTCGCGGCGGCTTCGGTCTGGGTGGGGGTTTCGGAGGCCTGGGGACTGCCGCCCCTGCTGGTGCTGCGAACACGGCCCCGACGGCAGCGCAGTTCCCGTATCCCGGCATCAAAGGACCGGGAAATGCGATGAGTTGGACCCGTGAGGTAGACTTCTCGCAGGTGACGGAACAGACCACGTTTGAAAGCCTTCCGCAACCGTTGCAGCAGCACTTGATGGAGCTGCGCAGCTTCATGCACGCGGAGCGCGACGCCACGAAAAAGGTGTACGAGTACTTGAATGAGTCGGACAAACCGGTGTCGGCTTCTGGGTCTGCCAGCGCAGGCAAAGGGACGGCAGTCGAGGCATCTGCGGTGAGCTACCGCAGCCTTCTCAGCAAACTGGCGGTCTTGAAGGGCGGGGGCAACCGTGCTGTAGACATTGTCGCCGTGCAGTGCAATCAGCACGAGGGGCAGGCGCGGAGACAGCTGCAGCGGCTGGAGAAGCTGGAGGCCAGTGTGCGTGATTACGAACGGTACGTGTGGGAGCCGCTGCTGGAGCAGGGTTTGCCGCTGTCCAACAGCAGCAGTGCGGCTGGGCTCCGCGGCGGCTCCTATCGTCCTGCGCTGAGCAGCGATTCCACCTCCCCCTTTGTTGCGCTGGTGGAGGAGCTGAGTCGTCGTATGGAGTGCGTTAACGATGAGCTCACGTCCCTGGAGGCTACCCTGGTCCCACCTGGGCGACCGCTGCGGGGACGCGGAGCGAATGACCGGCCAGGCCACCGCGGCAGCAGCGCCGCAACCCCGTGCGACGCCATCGCGCAGATCAACGCCTCGCTGCTGCATGAGCTGAACCAGCTGAGGGACTTTTCGTGTGTGGCGGCGCACTTGCACAGTCGAACGGACACCGCTCGCGAGCTTTTCACCCGCCGGTACGGCCAGGCGGAGGCGGATGTTCTCTTCACCGACACAGAGGCGCAGCGCAACGGCATGGCGCTTTTCCGCCGCGCGTCGGCGTCGTCCTACTTCGACATCCCACCACTGCCGCAACCGAACCCCCCTCCGGCCGCACCGGCTGCATCGGCTGGCTTCGCAGCTCCGGCAGCCACTTCCACACTGAGCGGGTTTGGAACGAAGCCTGCCACGGCAACAACCACCGCAACAGTCGGTGGTTTTGGCGTTGCGCCGGCGAGCACGGGTGGCTTTGGAGCTGCATCTCCTACAGCCGCAGGGGCTGCCACGGCTGGTGGGTTCGGTGCGAAGCCGGCCACTGCCTCTGTGGGGGCGGGTGGCAGTAGCGGCTTCGGTTTCGGCGTCCCCACGTCTGCCGCACCGGCCACAGCTGGATTTGGGGCTCCTGCTGCTTCGACGGTACCTTTTGCGGCCCCGGCAGGAGTTTTTGGTGCACCAGCGAGCACCGCCGCCGCTCCTGCTGCTCCGGCGATGGGGCCTGCCTCACCGGCTGCGGCACCGACAGCTTTTAGCTTAGGCGGTCCGGCGATGGGTGCAGTGGGCTTCGGTACCGGACCTGGCACGTCTGCTGCTGACGGCGGGGATCGTCCAGCGCGACGGGCTCGCTGATCCGCTGCGCAGGGTTAATGCGAATGGTGGAACTATGCCGTGCTATGTAGGCTCCTAGCTCTCTGAATGTAGGAGGACGTGTTGACGCTTCAGTGTGTGTGTGTGGGTGTATTGTACTTTGATTGCTGTGTTTTGGGCGAAACTGAGGGAAAGCGTGAGTTCCATAAACCTGTACATCTGCACGCTGTTCTACTGTGGGAGAAGCGACATCTTTTTCCCCTTGCTTTGTGGTTAACTCGAAGACGAAGCTCTTGCGGTAAGAGCGAAGGATGCTCTCGAGACCCGACAGAAAAGCCCGTTGCACGCCGTGCAAAACGCCTCGTTTGAGAGGATTGCGTCGCTTTCTGTTTACGTTTTCCTTTTTTTTTAATTAACGGCACTGCCGTGTAACGCAGGGCGAACGGCCTCACGTATTAGATCTGTAAAGCACAAAAACAAAGACCAATAGTGTTCTGCTGCTGTGCTGCAGGATCTGTTTCGGGATCTTGCTATTCCCACTCCCCCCTTCCTCCCTTTTTCCCTTCCTCTATGACGCTGCTCCGCCGTGGACGTGCTTGCCAGCGGGATCGCATGATAACAGCGGAGGGCTAAAAACAAGGAGGACGAATCGAAAAAAAAAAGAAATGCCTACACACTTCTGCAGGGGAAGGCGGTACATACTGGTGGTGGTGATAAGTGGACGCTCTCCTGCGCTTTTTTAGAAAGAGGGCATCATCTGTAGCTTTCCTACCTTTTCATGTGCATACTCTACCGCTCTTTCAGACTCTCTCCGCATGCCTCATCTTCACTTGTTGCGCTTGCGTTGTGTTGATGCGCACTGACCCCCCCTCAAGTGCGTGACAACTTTTTTTTTCTTATTTGAGTGCATGATATATATGTAGATGTGTGTTTCCTCGCACTTCTGCTAACTCGAGCGCATCAGTAACGAGGGCTGCGTACATACGAACGCTCAGACGCACGTCACGGCTTGAGGGTCACGGCGACATTGAAGGCCACCCCCCACCTCTTCTTCGCATGGACGAGTGTGTGTATGGTAACCTGTCTCCCTTACTGTGTATCTCACTTTAGAATCTTTAATTGTGACGCATCGGCATTCCAAAAGAGCGGTGCTCTTCCATACCATTGCAGCTGTCTCGACGGCGACTACCACACACACACACACACACACACACAGCATCAAGAGAAGCGGCATTATCGATACTACCTAGCCTCGTTTTTTAATTTTCGTCACTGTGCTCCTAGCACGTCCTCTTTTTCAAAAAGTACATTCAATACTTCGCAACTCTCCCGTGCAATGCTGAATCGATGGCCGACGCTGAGATCACCGTCGGTACCCGGCTCCTCCGTGTCCATCACGTTCAAAGGACTTGGGCCTTATGACTACCCTTCTGCCTTCACGTGGCCACCACCACAAGGCGAGGAGGCCGCAACTACCGGAGAGCGGGTAGGCAGCCACACAACACGACCCACTTCAGGGACCACAGCTCCCTCTCCCACCAAGGGGTGCAGCGATTACGTTACACACTACCGCTCCCCCTTTTCCGTGTTGCGCAGCCGGCAATCTCGCGTAAACCGCTGCGCCGCCGGCACGCTGGGCTCCTCATTCGACACATCCACCACCTACCTACTCAACAAGCACAGTGCCGAACCTTGCTCGAAACCCTACTGCTGCTGCAGCGCTCTGATGTATCCCCTGACGCCGACGCACGCTTCTTCTGCTTCCACATTTTTTCCACATACAGAGGCGGCGGAGCGCGTCCGCGACGACTTTCTTTGGTCCCTCAAGCTGGGTGGGGTGGAGGACCTTCTGCGCACCACACTCGGGGCAGAGCTACACGCGCGGCTGATGGGTGAACTCGGCGTGACGCCCACTTACGCGGCCGTTCTTGCCTGCAGTGATCCGATAAAAATGGCCCAGCTCATGGCTCGGGGACAAGCTGCCGCAACAGAGACAGACAGCGCTGCCACCGGCGACGTAAGCGGAGGCGCTCCCTCCTTGTCGACGGCCGGGCACGGCAGTGGCACCGCCTTCGTCGCTCGTCTCCTCCTCAGCTCGGATGAGGAGAACCGAATTCGCTGGCTGCAAGAGGAGTCCGCCTCCATGGAGCCCAGTGACTACTACAGCCGTGCCCCTTCCCTGCGCGCCCTCTTCGTTATGTGGTCTGTACTGCAAGACCAGCAGAACATGCGCAGCACCTCCGTCCTCGGTGGCAGTGTCCACCGCGGCGAGGGAGGGGATGAGGGTCGCGGGGACAGCGGCAGCGATATCAGCACAAACGAGAAGTGGGGTGATGCATCGAAGTTTGACCGCAGCGACGGTCCACACGTGCGAAGTTCGGCCTCTGCGCGGTCGCCGTCAGGTCTCTTCCCGCGTCCGACGATGAGTGAAGTACGCAACGTACTGCTGCGCATGGAGGAGCGGCGGATGGAGGTGATGCTGTCGGATCTCGCTGCCTTGGCCGCCATCGGTGCAGGCGGCACCGGCGCCTCCGCAGTCCCAGAAAACGACTTCTGGGATAGTCTTTCGAAGTTTCTGAAGCCGCAGGAAGTGACAGCTGCCTTGCGCACTCTCGCAACACCACCTCCCTCGTTGTCGTCGTCGCCGTCATCCACAGCTGGGCATGGAAGCTCCTTTATGGTAGCAGAGGAGGCGTTGGGGCTGCAACACGTCCTTCTTTTGTCTCTGCTGCTGCGGTACATCCTGCTGGCGCGGGCAGAGGTGGCACGTCGAGACGGCGCAGAGTGGCAGCCGTTGTCGCCGTCGGCGCTTGCGTCGCGCAACAAGCTGCTGCTACCCATCACAGCCTTTGAAGCCGCCAGTGAAATCATCCAGCTGCGCAAGTCGTTGACTGAGGCATCCGCAGGCGAAGGTGATAGCGCCACCAGGACAGGTGAAAGAAGCGCCGGAGAACGCACCTCATCAGTGATCAAAGACGCTGTCGTCACACTCTCCGATGTTGTGCTGCGGCACGCCTACGAGATGGCGGAGACGTCACACATTCTGTCCTCCAGCCCCCATCTACCCGAGCTGGCGACGTGGCTGCTGCGGGAGATGGTCTCCAGTCCCGTGTGTGAGTTCCACTTCAAGCGACTTGTCGAGCGCAGCATCACCGAGGCGCTTGTGGCGCTGGAGAAGAGCGGATTGGTGAACCGCTCCACTATCGATCTAAAGGTCGTCGTTCGTCAGCTGCTACCCCTGCTGGAGAGCTGCGGCAGCGAGGACCTGTACACGTCCGTTCTGCGCAATGTGCTCTCAGCCCTCGAAGAGAAGGCCCGCCGCGATGGGTGTGCTTTCTCTGCCGAGGATATGCGGTATTTGGCGGAGTTCGGCACCAAGCTATTTTCCAGTGGGCCGTCCGACAGCACCGCTGGTGGTTACGGCATCTTTGATGAGACGGCGCGAGGGCAGATGGAGGAGCTGCACGTGATGGACGGCAGCCCGTGGGCGTTGTGCGTGTCGTCTTACCGGTCCCTCAAGGAGATGCTGCAGGGTATCGTGCGAGATCAACGCAGACTGAAGGAGCAGGTGCAGGATCAGTTGCGCCAGCTTTCCAACGTCGACAGCCTATCTGCTGTAATGACCGGTGCTGGCAATGAGGCTGCGGCTGAGGGAGCGGAGACGACTTTGAAAGACCGTCTTTCACCCTCTTCAGAGGGTGGCCCACACGACACCAGCCCCCCTGCCCTCACTTCTGGTTCCCCTCCATCCTCTACGGCAGCAGCTCCGTCTGAGCCAGCGAAACAGGCTACGGGCAAGGGGGACGGCACTAATACGTGTAGCAGTGACGCTACACAGGAGTCGGCGTCGGCCCCTGCGGCACCACTTCGCATTCCAGTACCGCCTATGCTGCGGCAGCGCTTCCTTATCTTGGTCGAGGAATTGGTGAAGTCACAGGTGGACGAAAGCTCCGCGCACTCGGAGAAGCCTATCGTGGTGAGCAGCGAGCTCTTTGCCTTTGTCACGCAGCACGTCCCCGTGCCAAACATCCAGGATGAGTACCGGCGCAAGATTTTCCTCCTGGTGAACGTCGCCGAAGACCCGGAGACGGCGCGGCAGCGCATCGCGCAGCGCAGGCGGGAGCGCCGACGTCGTCTGCGCAGCGAGGCGGCTGCCAATGCAGGCGGGGTGGGGAGTCTGCGACGGCGCAGCCGTGCGACGGGGAAAGGCGATGCGGCGAGTGCCGAGGATGGCGCGACAAACGAGGAAGCTCGTAAAAGTGCCATGAAGTGTGCGGAGGCGGAGTCGGAGAGGGAGGGGGTGGACACGGACCCGCATGGTGGGGCCAACGACATCCCTGCTGAGCTGCGCTTCCTCATCAGCTCCCTCCCCCTCACCTTATCGCCGTGGGCGAGTGTTATGATCTTGCGTGAGGTGCTCGCCGAGTCAGCCGGACGCAACCCTCGCTACACCTACGTTCTGAACGCCGCGATTGACCTGCAGCTGCCAATCTCCACCACTCGCTCTCGTATCGCGACCACGCTGAATATGTGGCGCTTCCTTAACACCCAATCCCACAAACTGAGCCTGAAGGAGAGCCTCGTGATGAAGCAGCGCTGCGCGTGGAATCTGCCGCTGTCCTACATTTTGTCCTCGTACTGGTCGCTGCTGACGTGGCTGGTTCTTGCAAGTATTATCACGCTTAACGTCGTTGGCATCGACTGGGAGTCGCAGATTGTGGCCAACTCGCTCTTCCGCATGTTCGCGCCGTGGGAAGAAATCTGCGCACCGCCTTCTGCGGAGGAGAATGCGGAGGAGGTGTGGATCACGCAGGCCGCAGCAGACTTGGCCGCCGACTACTTTGAGCAGGCAGAGATCGCCGATCGCCGTCGCGAGGAGCACCGCCGCCGCAGCACCAACGTTTTCCTCTCCTCCGCGTCGTATCTCATTCTCGGCTACGACGACCAGCGGCGACCCATGACAGTCATCCCGATCGGCAGTGACCCCACAGAGCCGGCAGGAACGCGGGTTGCGGAGGAGTACGCGGCCGCCACTGCCGTCTTGCGGGAACTTTCTCTACACGCTCCCTTCCCGTTCTTTGTGGACATTGAGCGTGCGCTGCCGATTGATTTGGTGGAGATGCGCATTGCCGAGCGCATCCGCCGCGTCTCCTTCAACAACACGTGGTTTCTCCCCCGCATGATCATTCGCACGTTTCCGCTCGGCCGGCAGTACACGGAGCACAAGCTGATCCTGCACACCTGTACCCAGGCCAACCTGACGCGGCGCCGTGTGACGTTCTTGTTGTACATGCACGACGGTGCGGCGGTCACCCCACAGTTTATTCGGAAGCTCAGTGAGAGTTACCTGTGCAAGCACGCCAACCTCGTCTTGGTGGTGCATGAATCTAGCTTACTGAAGGGCGGTACCAACCCTGCTTCACTGGCGAAGATCAGCCAGGGCGACGGCAGTTACGGCGTGGGGAGCAGCATGGAGAGCTTGGAGAGCCTTGCCAATGCGGCAGCGAACATGATCGAGTCGGTGCTTCCGGAGGAGGTGAAGGAAACAGCGTCGGGCGGGGCCCTTGCTGGTGGTGCAAGGGCAGCAACACCGGACCACCCCGTGCGTGTGCTGCCGTTCTGTCGTCAGTACTACTCCAAGGACGGCACGGTGGCGACTGACGTAGTGAAAGGCAGAGAGAGATCGGCAGAAACGAGTGGAAAGAAGGGCGTTGCGACCACTGCGAACGCTGCTCAGACCCGCTGGTGGTGGACACGACCAATCTCGTACGTTACCAGGTCAGGCAGCACCTCGTCGCAAGCTGCTGCAGATGCTGCTGCTGCCGCTGCTGCAGGGGCCGCGGCGTCATTGCCACTGTTTGCCTCTGCCTTCAGTGCCCAACGGGCCTCTCTCCGTCGAAGCCGCCAACAACAGCAGTGCGAGGTGGAGCGAGAGGCGGCAGCCCGGCAGCAGCAGCAACAGCAACAGCAAGCTCAGCAAGCTCAGCAAGCTCAGCAAGCGAGCGCAGCTACGAAGGCTTCTCTGATGGGGTGGTGGGCACGGTGGTGGAAGCACGTGTTGTCGGGATCGGACACCATGATGGCAGGACGGGCGGTGAGTAACGCCGCCAGCAATGAAAGCAGGACGGAGGGTGGGGCTGCCGGCACGAGGGCCGCTCAGAAGGATAAGGGGGACGACGCTGCAGTGAAAGCGACGTACGAGGGCTCTGGCACCGCCCCCACTTCTTCTTCGGTGGCAGAGAGGCGGTGGAGCGCTGATATCTATCCCAGCAGCTCCCGCGATGACGCGGTGGAGGATGGCGTTGGCAAGGACGTCATCTCCGTCTCCTTCACCGCACTGCGGCGGCTCATGGCTGATGTATCTGCTCCCGTACCCATTCCACACAAGAAGCACTCTTCTTCTACAGCTGGTAGCAGCAGCAACAACGCCAGTGGTGTCAGCGGAGCGTCCTCTTCTACTATTGTGGCAACGACGACGGCTGCACAAGACGCTGTGGATGGAAGGCGTGCCCTTGATGAAAGCAAAGCTGCGCCTCGCTTCCCTTCTACGTCCACGTCGGAAGGATGGGCCGGCCATTTCTGGGCATGGCTCTTCGACACCACTACACCCGACGCGCACGGAACCAAAGGAAAGGATGATGCCCCCGTCGCAGTGTCAGCCTCCCTTCCTGCTGTCCCCACTACGCACTCAACGGCAGTGCGCCAGCCGTACAACTTCAGCTACAACAACACCAGCAACAGCAGCAGCACCGGTGTCAACCCGGAGTCGTCTGGCGTTGCGCCAAGTAGCAAGACTGCTTCTTCCCCACTCAACTCTGCTGTCGGTGCCGCACCAGCAGCTCCTTCCTCATCGTCCCCCACGTCTCCGCTGGCGTCTTCACCGTCCTTCTCTTCGTTGCCGATGGCGGACGTGCGAGGTCAAAGCAGTTTGAAGTGGGAGAGCGAATGGCAGAGGGCGGATGAAATGCTGGCGCAGCTGCGGCGCAGTACTCACACAGGCACATAAAGGATGGGGGGGGGGAGGAAGAGGAAGCCTCTGACGTCTCTTTACTACTTTATCAGTCGTTTTCACAGCCCTGCATCACAGCTGCAGCACGCCTCGTCGTCTTCACGGCGGATGCTGCTGCACTGCGGTGGGTTACGAGCTGCACCATTACATCTTTCCCCTTACTCCCAGACTGCTGGAGTGAAGCTACAACGGGGTATTGTGCGTGATGCTAATGCCTCTGCATACTTACATTAGAAAAAAAAAGGGAGCGTATCTGTGTTAGTATCCCTCCACATAACTGGAAAGCAAGAGTCCGAATTGACGCAGCGTTGAAGAAGGGGGGGGGGAGGGCAGAAAAAGCACACAACCAAAAAGAACTACATCAGGAACGGGAGAGCCCATGCGGACAGCTGTGAGGCTGCAACGGTACTGCGGTTTTTGATGCCTGTGCTCCTTTTTTTCCCTTTCCACTTCACACAAAGCAAGATGAAAACTGCTTCTCTACCTCAAGCTGCTAAGAGGGGCAGATATTAAACCGTGCCTCGCTGTGCGATGGGGACGGCTTTTCCTCTTCTCTGCAGCACTCCTATTTTTCCTTCCATGATGCATCTCCCTCGTCTCTCCCTTGTCTCTTTTTTTCCTCTCCTTTGCTGATAACAGGCATTACCGCCAAATTTTGCTGCACCGTTTTTTTCTCTCTGTTTGTTCGTCGGCTTTCTTCTGTTTGTCTGCGTCGTTCACTGCCAACAGAAAACACTTCTTCGCTGCATATCCACACACCCACTCTATTTCTCGTCGTCTTTCCCCCTCCTTTGCTCTTCCCTGTCGTTTCACGGAGCAATATCATTGTTGTCTTGTTCAGAAAGGAAAGGGCGAACACACACACGAGGTACTTAAAAAAAAAGCAAACAAATCCAACAACAACAAAGGAGACTACATCTTGTTTTTTCTCGTGTTCTCGATCCACTGCACACCTGGGCGTTGCTACTGTCAGCACTCTACTCTGACTACCCACCCACCCATACGTACACACAGAAAGGCATCTCGCTTTCTCTTCGCACGGGGGAACTAAGTAGCCTTGCACGCTTTGGTGTCTTTTATTTTGTTTCTGTTAGCTGTTACAAACCAAGTTTTTTTTTCGGTCTCCTTCCCCAATCGTCATCATGACCACCGTTGAAGCCGTGGATGCCTATGTGCAGAGCGGGGCGCCGATTGACGACGCGAAGCTCGACCAGTGGGTTCAGATGAGCGACGTGTCCAACGCCTGCGGCTTCTTTGTCGGTGGTGATGCAGCCGTGGCGGCGACGGTGCGCCGTATTGCAACGGCGATTGTGACGACGTACCTGAACAATGAAGACACCAAGGCGGTTCCGCTGCGTCGCAAGACGAAGTTTTGCCTGCTGCTAAACAACTTTGCCCTCTACAAGCCGGTGCGCCCGGTGGTGTTCGAATGCCTAGAGAGCATGACGAGCATCTTTGAAAAGTCCATCAAGGACGAGGGCACCATGCCGTTTGACTCCGAGCTGGGTCGCATGTCGGAACACGTGCTGGTGCTGCTGATGCGTGTGATGGACTACAAGCTGAAGGCCTCGGCGGTGCACGAGTTCGCCGAGCACAACACGCAGTTTGCCATCCAGCTGCTGCTGGCCATCCTGCTGAAGGAGCCGCCGTACGAGTTTGAGCTGCGATGCAACTGCATTAGCGGGTTGCTGGGCTTCACGCAGCCTCAGGCGTTTTTTGGTGCCGGGGAGAAGATCGAGGAGCACAGCTGCACGAACTTTACAGAGAAGGTGGATTTTATGTTGAACCTGATGCTCCGTCTGCAGGCGGTGCAGGTAGTAAGCGACGTCCTCGGCGACGCCATCGCAGCCAGCGAGACTGTAACACCCCTTGTGCAGCACGCCGTTAACAACACGATGCGCACCATCATGAATATCTTCAAGTTCTGCTCCAAGGAGGCGACGCAGTGGCGCCAGCACATCCTGTTGTCGACAACGTTCCTTGACGGCACTGTGATGATGTACGTGCAGTCGCTGGCTGCCACCCTGCACACGGCCATCGCCAGCAACCCGCCCCGTGTGGCGGGTGAGCTGCTGCATTCGTTGAACCTCTCGTTCATCTTTGGCGCTTTCGCGACGTACCACATGGAGGAGGCGAGTGAGGAGGTGCGTGTTTTCTGCACCTTCTTCCACGACCTCTTTCAGCTGTCCATCCGACCGATCGTGTCGGATGCGCGTCTGTCCGGGCAGGTGA
Organism: Crithidia bombi; assembly: GCA_900240985.1. Taxonomy (NCBI): domain Eukaryota; phylum Euglenozoa; class Kinetoplastea; order Trypanosomatida; family Trypanosomatidae; genus Crithidia; species Crithidia bombi. Next base: position 268,295 of record OESO01000048.1, read on the forward strand.
TGGTGATGTACATCAACCTCCTACACTTCATGTGCAACGTGGATGCCATGACGGACTCTGCCTACCCAATGGAGGACCTGCTGCCCGAGCTGACCAGCTCTGCGCTGCGCACCACGGTGGACGCCTTCATCAAGAAGGAGGTGGGTGGCTGCGGCTTGCCCTTCACGCAGGCGTGGTACCAGCAGTTCCGCCGCAACACCGCCGACACGCTCGTTGCACAGGATTCGTCGACGTACCAGTTCATTGATAAGTCCTTCGCGGACGTCATCGCCCAGCTGACGGCGCAGCAGGTGCCCGTGGTGGCGCCGAAGCAGACCTCGACTCGTCTGTTGGGTGAGATGCCGGCCCTCAAGCCGGAGAAGAAAAACAAAATCTCCATCGCCAAGGCAGCCGCCCCCATCCACCACAAGATTAAGCCCGGCGCCAAGGCAGACAACGTCGAGGGCGTCGATGCGGACCTGCTGTGTGCGCTGACGGGCCGTGTCATGAAGAACCCGGTGTCCTCGCCGTACGGGCAGACATATGAGAAGGAGGCCATTATGAACTGGCTGGAGCAGAACGGCTCTGTCTGCCCCATCACAGGCAAGCCTTTGACGGCGGCCCAGCTGAAGTCGAACGAGGCGGTGGCATCGAAGATTCTGCAGCAGATGGTGCGCCAGTCCATGGCCACCCAGCCCACGGCGGACGACGACATGTACAACTTCTAAGTACGCCTTCACACCCCTTTGTTGCTGAGCGTTTGAAACTCTGAGCTTGCTTGCTTGTTTGCTGCTCTTTTTTCTTCCAGACACACATAGGGGCTCTCTCTCAGCTCACATCAGACATCAAACTTTGAGTTGTGCTCCATCACACAGAGTGAAGAAAGAACAGAATGTGCGTGTACGGCGGCGGCGTCCATCGTGGTGATAGAACGTTGATGCTAAAAAAAACAGAGGAGCACGCGAGAGGTGATGGGCAGGTGCCCGTAGTGAGAAGAGATTAGCTGCAGCACGTAACGTTTTCTCTCTTTATCCATTGCTTTTTTTTTTCTCGTGTAGTCTGCCTTCTCTCCGCTGGCTTTGTTGTTTGCCTGATTTTGACCTCTCTCTGCGGGTCACAGGGTTTCATCATCACTTTTCGTTACCTGTGTTCTTGTGTTTCCTCTCATATATATACGTACACGGACACCGTCGGCACCGCGGCGAGGGCAAGGAGCACGGAAGAAATGTCGGGAAGGAGGGAAAAGGGGCGAGAGGGAAAGTGTGCCGCTGAATGGCAAAGCCAAATTAATGAGAAGCGTGTTTTTCGACTCGCCTCTCTCCATATAGTTTGCAGGCAAAACAAACACACACAAAAAGGCTTACGTAGCCAAGCAAAACCGCAGCAAAAAGATGCAGCGAGGAGGGTTCACGGCTTACCGATATTTGGAGACTAAAAAAAGTCTTGTTTTTTCCCGCCTCTATGTTTATATACGTCTACACAGACTGGGAGAATGATGGAGAGACGAAGTCAGCGGTGAGGTGCCGTTATTGTGGCACCCTCCTAACGTCTGTTGAGCGTTTTTTTTTAAACAGTATTTATCTCTCTCTCTCTTCTTTTAGCGTTTTAAGATGACAGCAGAATCATCAATAATAATAATAATAAAAAAAAACAGCAGCAACGGCAACAATTGAAAAAAAGAAGTTAATAAAACGTCCGTGATGGAAACAAAGAAAAGTGGAAACGGGTGTTGAGGGCCGTTCTGCCTACTCTCTATCTATCCTATTTGTCTATTCCCTTGTCGTTGTCATTGCTGCATTCAAGAACAGAAAAACCCCAAAGCAAGCAGAAGTGGTTTTTGAATCGTAGCGTGTTTTTCTCTCTCCTTTCCCTCCGACCGTGGAAGAGCGGAAGTGAATAAAGAAAACTCAAAAAAAGGAAGGAAGAGAGAGAGTTGTTGGTGTGGTGATACGGCGTATCGATGTCATGGAAACAGTGTGTTTTTTGGCGTTCTTCACGCTCCCCCTCATTTTTTTTTTGCTGGAACACACTGGGGCTGCGGCTTCTGCGTGTGTGCGTTGCGCGGTGCTGTGGAAATCGGATGAAGGATGTAAAAGACGGAGCTGGAGGGGAAGGTGAACACCTTAAAAAGGGAAAGAAAGAGAGAACAGCAGTTTCAGATAGGGCCAGAGAGAAAAAAAAAAAAAGCAGCAATCCCAAACATGATAAGGGACCACTCAAAGCTGTTTGTGGCGGTGACGCCCACTGCAGCGATAAGTGTTGTGGTAAGGTCTCTCAACGCAGAAACTGTGTTTTTTATTTTTCTGTGGTGAATAAGCCTCCGACAACTCACCAGCAACGGAGGTCATCAGCTTTGTCGGCGTATGCTTCCATCTGCTAGATTATGAAGCCCCGAATAGTGGAAGGGAATAGACATTGCGAGGGTCTTGGCGATCCCCTCTTACATGAATACAAAACTTGCACACAAAAGTTGTTTTTTTTCTTTTCTGTTGACGCTGCTGCCGTCTTTTAGTGGCGCTGTGAACACATGATGAACGTCTTCTCTTTTTTGCACCTCCTTTCCTTGTCAGCTTGTGCTGGCGATCACAAAAGCGTGTCTTTCGCACGTAAGGTGATAACGGCTGCGGTGCTCCTTCACGCCACCGCCTCAGCATCGCAATACAAGCAGACAGGGACCGTGTCACCACTCACTCTTTTTTTTTCATTTAACATCACAGGGGGACTGGCTGTCGAAATAGCGACGGCGCCAGCTGCAGTAAAAAAAAAAGAAGCACACACACACACACACATACACTAAAAGAGAAATTGCAAGTTTTTTTTTTACTCTTTTCGTATCATGCCTGGTGGTGGTGGGTTTGATGGCGGTCAGTCTGCTGGAGGCACCGTCAAGTCAGCTAGGGAAGTGACGGAGTCTGTGAAGGCCCAATTCCAGGCGGCCCGCAAGGACCCGGAGAAGGAGCTCGGTATTCCGTTAGATGAACTGAACCGTCGACAGCGCGAGGCGCGCAAGCCGCACGCCTTCGTCAGCGAGAAAACAAGTCGCAAGTTTGAGGTGAAGAGCTCTGCACGGGCGCAGCAGATTATGAACAAGGGCATCGACAAGTATCTGCGGGAGAAACGCCAGAAGGATTTGAAGAAGAGTCTGTCCATGCTTCGCAAGGTTCAGGTGGTGCTTTGCTTCTTTGCTGCCGGTTTCTTTGGCTGGTTGGCAGTCAGCTATCTCCTGCCGCAATACGCCGCCGTACAGGATCGCAATCGACGGATGCAGATGCGCTATGAGCGAGCGCAGCGCAGCCTGGAGGCGGCTGCGACCACAGCTGCGGGCAAGGTTGCCGCGGATGGGACGGCGATCGGACCACTGGTTCGTGTCTTCCGCACAGACGAGGACGCCGCTGCGGAGGTGAAACGTGCGATTCAGTGAACACCTGCTTTTCCTCAGAGGATGGACAAGGCGAGAGAGCGAAAGAAAAGCAGAAAAGCTGCCTTCTGCCTTTTCTTTCGCTCTTTTGTGGAGCTGACAACGCCCTTGAAGGTTGCCGTGGCCGCGGAAAAAAAAGCCCGTATGCTGCATCCAAGACACTCACTCACACGCTTAGTCAGCGATCGTTTGTTGGAGAAAACTGCTTGCGCACCTCTTCACTCGGTCTCTACGCTGTCAAGTGAGCGACGACATTGTGAAGTGTTCAAGGATGGTGAGCGTTGCTGAGGGGGTTCTATCCTTCTTTGTTTTTGTTTTCTGTCACTCCTTCTCCAGGTTTCCACTTTCCACTCTTTTGTTCTTGCGGGTTTCTCTCGTTTGTTTCGGACTCGTCACCGTTTTCCATTATGTTCTGTTTTTTTTTTTTTGCGCGAATGCGATTGTGGTTACTTGTGTTGGTGTCTGGGCGGCATGCTGCGTCACATCGACTCCATCGGGGGTCGTAAACCAAAACCAGGTCAAAGAAAAAAAGAGTGTCTTGCGTGCTGTGCCATTGTAAACTGCTTCATTTGGATTCTCCATACAAATTAACCCTCAGTGGTGCGCAGGAGGTGGGTAGGTGAGGGAGAGGTGCGCTTGCCGTCCTTGTTGTTGAGACACGCATCACTACTTCACGTTTAATTAGTGGCTTTTTTGGGGGACATGCTGTTTCTGGAAGCAAAGGTGGAGTGCCACAATTTCTCTTTCGCTCTTCTTTTCGAGTCTTACCTCTCCTTCCTTCGTTATCGTCTCCATCTCAAAACACACACACAGAAACCAAAACCAACCAACACTTCACATAGCTCACATCGTTTATTGTGCGTGCGGTACGACAACCTTTCTCTGTCCTTTTTTTTTAGCGGTGTCTAGCAAACTGGAACTACCCTGTCTGTCGTCGTCTCCCTTCACGATGAGTAGCTCACCGGTGCTTCGCCTCGTGCTTGTGGCATTCCTCCTCCTGGGGTCCATCTCGGCTACCTCCGCAGGTGATGGCCGCGGCACCCCCATCACTTTCCAGGCGGAGGTCTCGAAGATGCTTGACATCCTCGTGAATTCCCTCTACACGAACCGTGCCATCTTTTTGCGCGAGCTCATCTCCAACGGCAGCGATGCCTTGGACAAGATCCGCGTGCTCTACCTCACCTCGCCGAAGGAGCCGCTGAACGCCGATGGTGTCTCGCCCACCATGGACATCCGCATTTCATTTAACAAAGACAAGAACGAGTTGACCATCCGCGACGGTGGCATCGGCATGAGCAAGGACGAGCTGGCGGGCCACCTCGGCTCCCTCGGCACGTCCGGCACGAAGCGCTTCTTGGAGAAGATGCAGGAGGGCGGTACGGCTGGTGATCAGAACAACTTGATTGGCCAGTTCGGCGTGGGCTTCTACTCCGTCTTCCTTGTGGGCGACCGCGTCCGCGTGGCGTCGAAGAGCGACGACAGCGATACACAGTACGTGTGGGAGTCAACGGGCAACGGGGAGTACTTCCTCTACCCGGACCCGCGCGGCAACACGCTCGGTCGCGGAACGGAGATCACGATTGAACTGAAGGCCGACGCGGAGCAGTTCCTATCCGCCGAGACCATCAAGAAGACTATTCACCAGTACAGCGAGTTCATCAACTTCCCGATCTACGTGGAGGAGGAGGTGACCATGGAGAAGAAGGATGCCGCCAAAGCTGAGGAGGAGGTGCTGGACGAGGATGCTGTGGAGGAGGACGTGGGGGAGGCCGGCACCATCACGGAGAAGAAGTGGACACTGGTGAATGAGAACCGGCCGATTTGGACCCGTCCGATTGGCAACGTGACGGAGGAGGAGTACCACAAATTTTACAAGGCCTTCTCGGGGGACTACCGTGACCCGCTCTACTTCAATCACTTCCGTGTGGAGGGAGAGGTAGAGTTTGACTCCATCCTCTTCGTGCCGTCCACGGTCGATCCGTCCACCTTCTCCGATGATAATGCACTGCCCAACACGAACATCAAGCTGTACGTGCGCCGCGTTTTCATTACAGACGAGTTTCGCGACTTGCTGCCGCGCTACCTTAACTTTGTGAAGGGCATTGTTGACAGCAACGACCTGCCACTGAATGTGTCGCGTGAGGTGCTCCAGGAGAGCCGCATCCTGCGGGTTATCAAGAAGAAGTTAGTGCGCAAGGCCCTCACGATGTTCTCTGACATTGCGGAGCAGGACGAGGCGCTGGCGAAGGGCACGCAGCCGGAGAGCCTCGCGCCGTCCGGGCACACCCATCTCACCAAGCCGACCTACGCGAAGTTCTGGGAGCTCTTCGGCAAGCACCTCCGCCTTGGCGTCATGCTCGACAGCAACAACCGCAACCGACTGACGAAGCTGTTCCGCTACAAGTCGAGTAAGAGCGAAGGCGCCTACATCAGCCTGCAGAGCTACGTGGATCGCATGAAGAAGGGACAGAAGGGTATCTACTACATCTCCGGCGACTCGGTGGAACGCATTCAGAAGTCACCCGTCCTGGAGGACGCGCTGAACCACGACGTCGAAGTCATCTTCATGACGGACGCGATAGACGAGTACGTGGTGGCGCAGGTGACGGACTTTGCGGGCAAGAAGCTGATCAACCTTGCGAAGGAAGGCGTGCAGTTTGAAGAGACCGACGCCCGTCAGCGCGTCATTGACAAGAAGCGCAAGGAGAAGTACGATGCCTTCTTCACTCGCCTTCGTTCCCTCTTTGGCTACGCGGAGGTGCGCAAGGTGATCTTGACGAAGCGGTTGACCAACGAGGCATTTATTCTCTCTTCTGGCGAAAACCAGATCACGGCTCGTCTGGCGAACATCATGCGTGGGCAATCCATGGCGCTGGTGGATCGGCAGACGACAGCAGAGCGCGTGCTGGAGGTGAACTACCGCCATCCGTTGGTGGACGAGATGTTTAAACGCTTTACCGTAAACGAGGATGACGAGGTCGCTATCGACGTTGCGTGGGTGCTGTACGACACGGCCAACTTGCAGGCGGAGTTCCCGGTGGCGGACGTGGCGGCCTACTCGCGCCGTATTAATCGTCTGCTGCGCAGCAGTGTCGACCTGCCGGCGGACGACACATTGCTGCCACCCGACGATGCCGAGTATGCCGTGTCGAACACCGAGGCCGAGGAGGAGGGTGATGCCCACGACGCCGACGATACGGCGGAGGCCGGTGATGCCGAAGTGGGGGAAGACGAGGGCGACTTGTAAGCAGAGGGCAGCACAATGGGAGTTTTTTTTCTCTCTTTTATCTGCTTCAAGGCGAGCTGCCCACGCCCGAGGGATGCTTGCGTGCGTGCGTGTGTGGTGTGCGCGCACTCTCTCACGTGATGGCATACCACTGCCTATTTCTTATTATCTCTTGACGGCGACGCGCCGGTGTGTCCATGTATGATTCTCAATGATAGCGGAGGTTGTTATATTATTAGTCTCCTGTTCCCCTACGAAGCGAAACGCAGCGGAGTGGGAGAAGGGGCGGCGCGTGAGAGAGGACTCCAAGCAACGACAGAAGTAAAGCAAAAAAAAAACCTGGCGTGGACCCGCGTTGACGGACTACTGGGCTTCTCTGATCGACGCTCTCGCAAGGGTAATCGTAATCGAGTTTTCTTTTTTTTTTCGCTACGTTTCTCATGTGGACGTGTGCGTGTCTTCCCCTTTTTTTTCAGTCTATTTTTAGAAAATTCCCCAGCACAGTTCTTTGAACATCCTGCTGAGTGGAAGGGGAGTGGAGAGGCATTCTGCAGGAAATGCAGAGAAGACGACGCGCAAATGTGAATGAGCTCTTTTTTTTGTTTATCACAACATGTAACGTGTTGAAGCTGTAATCGACGTGAAGCAGAAAACAAAAGCACAACAAAGCAGAACAACGTGAAGGGGGAAAGGCGTAGGCTTTTTGAATGTGTGTTGCACGAAGAGGCAGTGAGCATGTGTGTACCTAGCGCTGCTACACAGAGGCGTTGCCGCTAAGAAGTCACCTCGAAGCGAATGCCGGCGGAACGCGTGGGGGCATTCCGCTGACCGTTCCCTTTATTTTAATGGTCTGATGCACGTGTAGCCCACAGCGTTTTTGCGGACGTGTGTGAGGCGTGCTTGCCCGCGAGGCAAGAGTCTGGTGCCTATCAATGCTTCCCATTCTCTCTCTGCCTTTATTTCCCCTCCACAACTTCGCTCCCGTGCATTTTCTTAACGGTACCTGAGCCTTGCTTTTTTGCAAAAAAGCAAAAAACAAAACAGGTAGTGTGTGAGCACACAGTCACTGGTGTTCTCGAAGAGCAGTGAAGGAAAAGAGCATCAACAACAGCAGCATCAACAATTCGAGCTAAAAAACTAAAAATAACACAATCCTTCATTATTCCTCACCTGCTTTCACCGACACTCAGACAAAGCCACCAAGTAGCGACGCCAACGAAAGGAACAAAAGTAAAGAGAACCGTGCGTTGAGTTTGTGAGGGCTGGCGCGTAATCACTCTGTGACGTTAGGATGCCCTCCGACAGCGGCGCACCCACCGCCACTGCCCTACCGGCAAAGGCAGGGAGACTGGGTGGCCAGCTGCGTAGCTCAGGCCGTGTCATTGATCAACTGACAAGTAGCCACCTCGATCACCTCGTCGCGTCACGGCGCAGCGGGGATGTCATTTCACGTGAGTCTCTCGCCTCTCTTTACTCCCTCGCGACGAAGCTGCACTCGCCCACGCTGCGCTTTGCATCGAGCACCATAGAGACGAGCAAGGAGCGACACATTACGACGGAGCAGGTATGGGGTCAGCTGAACATGCTGATGCGGCCTGTCTTGCGCCAGTTGGAGTCCAGTGTGCGGCGAGCACAGAAACTGTACGGCGATGCTGACAGCACGGGAGGTAAGAAGGCGAAGCAGCCACCCCAGCAGAAGTCAAAGAAGAAGACGAGCGAGGACGGCCACAGTGGTGACGATTCAGGGGCGGAGAACGATGCAGAGGCTGGCTTGCGTGGTGTCGGCGGCTCTGGTGCGGCAGACAAGGACATCCTCTCTACTCGCACCTCTGAGCTGGACGAGAGCGACCTCGACGATGAAATCGACGACCTGCTGCAAAAGTACGCCGCCAAGAAGCGGGCGAAGGGCAAGGACGTGAAGAAGGGTGTCGAGGGAGATGATGCGTGGCGCTACGCTTTTGGTAAGGGCAACCTTGAGGAGGACGAGGAGGACGTGGATGACTGGGACGGCGAGGACTCCGACCACGGCACATCACGTCGTCGCCGCGAGGAGGCCGAAGAGGAGGAGGGGGACGCTGACGAGGAGCTGGCAGCGCTGAAGGAGCTCTACGGCGAGGACTTCGAAGATGACGGGCACGGCTTTATTGGTGACGAGGAGGATGAAGACCCCGACCTTGTCGATGACATCGAGCTGGACGACCCGGCAAATGAACACGGCGACGACGGGTACAGCGAGCGTGACGGTATGTATTTTGGCAAGGGCGACATTCTCCACGATGAAGCCGGCGACTTCGAGGAGGACCAGATCGGCTTACATGGCGAGGGCCTCGACGACAGTGCAGGAAGTGAGGGTAAGGGCGAGGTAGAGGAGATGGATAAGGAGTTGGAGGCGGCACTGAACGACCCGAATTTGTCTGAGCTGCAGAAGGAGCGCCTGCGAGAGCAGCACATGGTGCGCAAGATGGAGGAGAAGCGACTCTTCGGTACGGACTGGAGTATGGCGGGTGAGACGGCCGCGAGCAAGCGTCCACGTGACGCGCTGTTGGAGGTGGATGATTTGGAGTTTGAGTATGGCATGAAGGCGACACCGGTGGTGACGGAGGCCTTCACGGCAAAGCTGGAGGATCGCATTAAGCAGCGCATCCAGGATGAGAACTTTGACGATGTGCAGCGCAAGACGGCGCTGTCGACGGAGGCGGACATCGCAAAGCCGAAGTTCGACGCTGCCCTCGACGCACAAAAGTCGAAGATGTCGCTGATGGACCTCTATGAGAAGGAGTTCCTCGAGAAGCAGCGGCTGGCGGAGGAAGGCGCAGGCGGGCCGGATGCGCCGAGTGCTGAACCTCTCACGGAGGTGGAGAAGGACGAACTGCGGGCGATTCAGATGTGGCAGCGTCTCGCCCAGCATCTCGACGCCCTCAGCAATTTCCACTTTACGCCGAAGCCGGTGCAGCAGGACCTTGATGCCCGCGTGCGTGCCGTGGAGAATCAGGCGCCGGCGGTCGTGATTGAGAGCGTCGGCAACTTCGCCACGACCCGCGAAAATGCACTGGCGCCGCAAGACTTGTACCGCGGCTCGTCACATCGCTTCGCTGATGTTGGCACCGACGAGCTGACACCGAAGGAACGTCACGCCTTGCGCCGGGCAAAGAAGGAGGCCGGCAAGAAGGACAGGGAGCGCAAAGAGGAGCGTGACAAGCAGCGCAAGGAGTCCCGCAAGAAGAACAGTGAGGGGGAGTCAGCGAAGAAGAAGTGATGAAGAGCTGCCAGCAATGGACCTCTCTCTCGTGTTCCCTTCCGTCTGCTTCTCGCTCTCCCCCTTTTTTCTGGCGCAAGAGAAATGCCGCGTAGACGCGTGTTGGGGGTTTGCTGTCTTCCTTTCATTTTTGTTCTCTCTTTGTTATCGTTGGGCTCTCTTGCGCTCCTCCGTGTTGTTTGTGTGAGCGCTTTTGACAATGCGTTTGCTGCGATTAAGAAGAAAAAAGAAAGAAACTCTCGTGTTTCTGCCTGTTTTCTTGTATGTAATGCTAAACGTGTGTTTGCCCTGCTGGTTCGCGGGAACACATTACGTATAAAATGCTCTTTTTTTTTCCCTGTTCTTCTGTTGTAAGGACGAGGAGGGGGGGGGTAGGGGAGGAGGAAGCCCTCGTCCCACTCCTGTCTCATCAACGATAACGACACCGTACGCGGTAAGATGCTACGCGGAGTGCAACTTAGCAAACCAACTCCCCAAAACGAAACAAAGAAATGAGCCCAATGGGAAAACGGCGCACGTGGGTGCCCCGTAGAGATGGCACGGGTGGCTCTCCACAACGAAGACTGCGTTTAAAAAAAAAAAAACCTGTGCGAATGCCGGTTAAGGATGCAGACGGTGCACAGTCACCTCTCCGTGCTGCGATAGTTGCAGAGAAGAAGAGGAGCTCCCCCCAAAGAGTGGCTTCCCGTCTGGTAACTTCGGTAATCCCTCCGGTGACAACGCTTCTTGCTTCTGCTTTTTTGTGATGCTGCGTTTCTCTCTACTTTGATTTGCTGTGTACGCAGCCAGCGCTCCTTTGCTTTATATATATAGCGGTGGTAACGTGTTTTTTTTTCGTGCGCTGGGAATCCGCCACGTTTTCTTCTCTCTCCCTCTTTTCTCCTTCTCTCGTCCGTTCAGCCGCGCTCTCCTCTTTTTTCTTCTTCCATCACCTTCACCCAAAAATATCTTTAAAAGGAGCGCCACAACAGTGTCCCATTTATTCATCCATCGTCTCCCCCTTCTCTTCTCCCTTTGACAGGGGCTTTCTTTCATTCGGTTTTTGATCTGCGGCGATGCGTACACTGGCGCCGGCGACTGCGGAGGCCGTGCTCACAGACGCTGAGATGGAGCTCTGCTTGCGCCACTACACTCACAACAAACCTGCCCAAGCGTGGATCAGCGATGGCGATGCGGCCCCCGACCTCGTCTGGGATGATCGCCACAAAATGAAGCGTTTGAGTGGCCAGCTGGCTGACACGCACGCTGAGGCCGCACCGGTGCCCTTGCCGGCCTGCAACACGCGCTTTCGTGATCAGTATTTGCAGCTGCACTATCCCAAAAAGGCACTGCAGCCGTCAACACCAGCAAAGGAATACGTGCTGATCTCAGAGGACGACGACGGTGACGAAGAGGGGAAGCTGTCCGCCTCGTCCTCGCAGCCGTCCACGGAGACTGTGGCGGGACGCGGGCAGTCTTCAACCGGAGCACGACGCAGCCGCAAAGCGGTGAAAGCGTCAAGCACGTCTCCGTCTCCGCGATGTGGCGGCACGGGTGACGGCGGCAGCAGCAACAATGCCAGCCAAGGGTCTCGAGGCTCGCCGAGGCCCAGCACCGGCAGCAGTGTGGTGATCATGAGCCAGCCGACAATGAAGCTGGTGGACACGGGCGTGGGGAGAGGGCAGCGCAGCCGCTCTCCCACCAAATCCAAGTCCACCTCACACAGCCGCGAGCACGAGGCCGGCGATGAGGTTGGGAAGAAGCGTCAGCGTTCCATGGAGGAGTTCATGTACCGCGGAGCGTGAAGGCTTCTGATTTCTTATTTGTTGTGCTTTCGGGTTCTTTCCCTCTCTCTGAAAATCCGTTGATTGACGCATCTTACTTGCTTCCTGCTGTTGCTGTGCCACTGCACGCACGGCCACCCACTGTTGGTGCCTCTGCGAAGGGGAGGGCGTAATGGTGGCTACTCGTCGGACCACCGCTGCTTGTTTTCTTACATACACTCATATATACATCTTTATCCAACACGGGCCTCTTTTCTTGTGGTGAGAGGTTCCACCATCTTCGGACATCTTGTATATTCTTGTACACTCACGTAGAGTCTCACACGCACGCCTGCGTTTCTCTTCTTTGTTACTACATTTATTCTTGGCAAGTCGCTGAAACACTGAAAGAAGCACAAAAAAAGAACACTAGAGAAAAAGCGTTTGAGAACGGCGCAGACGGGCGCTTCTCGACAACGACACAGCATGCAACAAACAAAAAAACCCCTTTCTTAACTGCTCGAGCAGAGGTACTGACGGTTTTTTCAGCTCGACCTGAGCATGCGTGCTCTTCTCCAGAAGGCTCTTTTGCTTTCGCTGTTCTTTCTTTCCACGTCCGTTGTTATCCTCGTGCCATCGTTCAATGCTCTTGATGCTCACCTCTATCGTGCATCACCTCACAACGGCCTTCTCCTCTCTCCCTTTTCGTGCAAGCGCCCATCATCGCCGCACCCATTTTCACCTTGCTGAAAGAAAAGAAAGAACACACATACACACACATATACACGCATTCACAGATCTACGTGTACGCACATCAAAAATAGCTACGCTGTTTTAACGAATTAGCACCACATCCTTTCTCTCTACCTTTTTTTCTGTTGTTGTTGTTCGCTGCTCACCTAGCGAGCCTGAAAGGTAATTTTACAACCTTGTGAGCGTGCAAACGCACACACACACATACAACCACAACCACAAAGTCTAAATAAAATAGTAAAAACAGTACTTGTATTCTCAGCATTGCCGTTCGTTCGCGTGCGCTTCTACCGCAAGTCGTCGCTAAGAGCAGCTGAAGGAAAACACCGACATTTCCAGACGTTCCTCACATCCTTCTTCTCTCCTTACCCCTCCTTCCCACGATGCCGTCGTTTCAGATGCACCCCGGCTTTGCTGGGCAGAACATCCGCAGCAACCCATGGAAGCCGACACAGATGATCATCTCCACCTCGCAGCACTTCGGAATTGTGGGCTCCGGCAAGGTCTACATTGTGGAGACTGCGCCGGGCTTCCAGGCCGGCACCCCTGTCTCTCTTCTTGGCTGCTGGGGCACGTCGGACGGAGTGTTTGACGCCTGCTTCAGTGAAATGGATCAGAACATCGTCGTGACGGGCTGCGGTGATGGCGTCAAGGTGTACAACGTAGGCATGAGCGCTAACCGCGATGGCGTCATGCCGCTGATCCACAACGCCGAGCACCAGGCGGAGGTTTGCTGCGTTGCCTGGAACACCGGCCGCCGCGACACCTTCTACTCCAGCAGCTGGGATACCACCATCAAGATGTACAGCGCCGCCAAGCCGGAGATGTCGATCTTGACGATGCAGGAACACTTTAAGGAGGTGTATGAGGTGGCCACGACGTCACACAGCCCGTCGTCCATCCTGTCCTGCTCGGGTGACGGGACGTGGAAGCTCTGGGACACCCGCTCGCCGCAACGCTCTGTGCTTACGCAGATGGCACACCAGAACCAGATCGTCCTCTCCATTGACTTCTGCAAGCGCGACCCGAACATCTTCGCCAGCGGTGGAGTTGACCGCACGATGCGCGTCTGGGACGCCCGCCGACCTAACCAGCCTCTCGCCTCCTTCCCTGGGCACGACCAGGCCTGCCGCCGTGTGCGTTTCTCGACGCAGAACTCGTCGCTGATCGCTTCCAGTGGCTACGACATGCGGGTGTGCATCTGGGACCTCTCGAAGCCGCAGCAGCCGCTGTTGGCGCGCTACCAGCATCACCGTGAGTTTGTTGTGGGGTTGGAGTGGTCGCAGGCGGCGCCAAACGCACTCGTCTCGACCAGCTACGACGGCACCGCGTTCTTCTGGTCCTTGGGACAGAGCCCAACTCCCTCCCCGCCGGCGCAGCAGCTGCCGCCTGCCATGCCGCCCCCGCGTATGCCGCGCCCTCGTACGCGCGTGCTGCCCGGGCTGCCGCAGCCGGGCATGCCGATGCCGGTGTCGCCTCCACGCTCTCCTCGATAGTGAAGAAGCGACGGAGAAGTAACAATAAGGAAAACAGGAGGCGCGTGGCACCTTGGTTTTGTTGGGCGTCGACGTTGCATCAAAGAAGAAAAATAAACGAAGGATAGGAAAGAAGGCGGCGGGCGACCGTTTAGCATTTTTCTCTTCCTTTTCTTAGGCTATTAAAGTACCGCGGGGTATTGGATGGAGTGAGCCTGTATTGAAAGAAGTCTCCCTCCCTCCCTCCCTCCCTCCCTCCCTCCTCCGCTCATTGCTTTAAACATCTCAAAAAGCGGAAGAGAAAGAGAGTTTGTCAGTCCGTAATCTCCTTTATCGTAAGATCTTTCTTGTAACATGCCGCTTAGGACGTCACGCCCCAATCATCTTTTGCTCTGGCTTTTGTTTGTTTCACAGACAGATATGTAGGCACCGGCGATACAGCGGTGATGGCGTCCCATCGAAAAGACGAACGACAGAGGAAGAGAGGAAATTAAGACAAAGACCAAATCTGCAGCTGCGTATCTCGTTCTGTTGCCTACGGAAGAATAGCGGAGAAAGAAGACGGAGCTTCCTCCTCTCTCTCGCGTCCCTTCTGCTTCTCCGTTGTGGCTCCCTGAGTGAGTCTGCAAGCAACCCACTCAGAGCCTCACGTGGAGCTACTTTATTATTAATATGATAAGTAATTCTGCTCCTCCTCTCTTCTCCCTTTTTTTTGAAACTCTGTACTGGTTGGGTTCCTTTCCTTGATGCCACTTTACTAACCACAGTACGCACTGTGAGAAAATCAGCAAAATGTCGGAGCGCAGTGTCTCCGCCACACGGGCGTCAAAGAAGAAGTCGACCCAAGTAAACTGCCTACCAAAGGTCAACCTCAGCGTTCAGGACCGCCGACACAAGACAAAATTGCTGAACGAAACTCAGCGACGCAAGGATCAGCTGTTGGGGCTGACCACGTACGATGTCGCTGCTTACCTGCATCGCTACATGGTGTCCCCGAGTGCTGTGATGGACGAGAATCGAGCGGGGTCCGCGATGCCGAGCATCGCGAGGCCGAGTCAATCCTCCTCTGACCGTCACATCCCGACAGGTGAGAGTGCCGGTTTAGGGACGACATCGCGGCCGCAGGCCAGCAAGGGGGAGGAGGACGCAAACACGCGCTGGCACACGCAATACGCCCAGCACCTGCGACGGAGGCGGAGTGCAGCGGAGCACGAATCTTCACCTTCCGCGGTCTCTTCGACCTCACCACACCTCAACATCGGCACCAGCAACGATGCGTGCGACATGGATGATGCAGGGACGTTGCCGCGGCCGCCCAGCACCTATGACGAATGGGTAGCAGCGGGGTGCCCGACCGGGTTGTGGGCGGCGCTGCTGGAGGAGGAGGTGTACGCACCGATGGCTGCCGAAAGGGCCTTCTTAGCGGCGAAGTATGATCCAAAAGGGCGAGGGCAGCCACAGGCGTCGTGAACGTCTCCCTTTCTCTCCCTCCCCTTTTTTACCTCGAAGCGAGACACAAAGACAGGGGGAGGGCCAGCGGTGCAGAACACTGCTGCCTCTCGTGCCGGGGCGTGCGAAACGTCGCGCTGCCTTTCAAAATGCAGTACGAGAAAAGGGGCCAACGACGTGGAGTTTTTTTTTAGTGATATGTGTGTCTTCTCGTCACACCGCGGGGCTTTTCCCCTCCCCCTTTCTTTGCTTGAGCGGGTTGCTTTGGACTGGTGTTGCTTGGCCGCCGTTGTGCACACCTCTCCACGATGTTATTTATTTTCATCTTTCATTTTCGTTTCGCTGCGGTGGATGGCGCTTTACTCTTCGCCCTTTGTTTGCCTGGAATTCTCTTTGCGGCTGCCTGCTGACATGTACAAAAAGAAAGTTAAAAAACCCGCCTGATGAGTGATGCCGCAGGAAACAGGAATTAAAAAAAAGCACTGCTGCTCGACTCCTCTACCTCTCAATACTGCTGTGGTGTTTGGCAGAGGGGGAAAGCCATGCGGTCAGCTGCAGTGTTGTCTAAGAGTGTTTCCTCCTCCTCCTCCCACTGCAGTAACAAACACTGCCAAAAAGTGACGAAACACGTTATCCAACGCCGCCCTGTGAATAAATGCTCTTTTTTTTTTTGCTCCCTGCTCTCGTCGACTCTCTAGAGAGAAGGAGGAGTTCACACCAGCTAAAGGCTTCAGCCTTATGACCCTTTCCACTCCATGCCTTCTTCTTTTTTTTTTTTGGCTGAGATGTCGGTGGTGTTACCTTGGCACTCTTTTGTTTTCACTGCGCGTATGTGTGTGTGGGCAGGTCTGTTTGAAGCCACGTTCGCAACCTGGAGCACCTCGCACTGATTTTCTTGTACAGATCTATATTGAATCGTTTAGACTGCTGCACGTGCACCACTTCGCATCCACAACTACTACTCACAGTTTTGTTTCCCAAGCCATTTTTGTCGTTGTTTCTGTGTGCACAGCGGTCTTTGTGAAGCTAGTAGCATAGACCTGCTTTTTTCCCCCGCTCGTTTCGTCAGCTGGTCGGCTCCGCATCTGTTCTTGCGAATAGCTGGATTGGACTTTGTGTTGCTCGCACTGACCTCTCATTCCTCGCTCCGGCCTGTTTGTGTGTGTGCGTGCATCTTTTCTTATCGTTTTTCTTTCCGTTAAAAAAAAAGTTGAATCATCAAGTAAAACGCTTTTTTTTCTACATCTCTCCCTAAAGGAGGCAGAAGTTGTATGCAGTGCTGATGAAGGCCCCTCCCCCCCCCTCACTCCCTTCCCCCGTGTTAATCCTAACAACTAACGACGCAAAAACAAGTAAACAAACAAAGCAGATAATCTACTGGCTTCATCCATACTTCCCAAAATAAAATAAGACAAGAGAAAGCTGCACGTCGAGGAAAGAAAGGGGCACCTCAGTGTGTATCATGGATAAACCACATAACCGTCCACCAAAAGGTAAAAGCGAGTTGCCGCAGGGTGGCGTGGCCCCGCAGCCGCAGCTGCACCACGTCGACGTACCCGGCAGCCAGGATGAAACACCGCTGGTGCTCCTGCTTGGTGGACTGGGCATGGTAGGTCTCCACTTGGTGCAGTATCTGATAGAGTTCCGTCTCGCTCGCTTTATCCGCGCTGTCGTCAAGCGAGCACCCTCCCTGTGCTACCTCTCCCCGGAGCGGATAGCGCTGCTGAACCGCGCTGAAGTGGAGGTGATGCAGGCTGATCTCTCGCTTCCCCTGCACGTCCGCCGCGCCTTCAGTCCACGCGGGCAGCAGCCGAACGACATGTTGTTTCAGGCTGTTGTGGACTGCGCTGCGGAGACGGCGTGTTGGCTGATGCAGTCGTGCTACGAACGCAACATCCTGCCGCTGCGCCAGCTGTGTGCGAGAGAGGCCATGACGGTAGGCTGTGAGCGCTACATAGAGGTGAGCACGGCAGAGGTGCTCAGCTGAAAGCACTCGGCGTTCACCTTGTCCACCCCACCTCTGTCACCCGATGAGGAGGAGGAGGTCGTGCCCGAGGCGGCATGCACGGTGCTGGGTCAGTACCACGCTGAGACTGAGGCCTTCCTGCGCACCGCTGCGTGTGCGGAGCTGCTGTATAGTATCGTGCGTTTGCCGATCGTCTACGGGCTGGGGGACGAGCATGGCCGGATGCGGCGCCTCGCCTGCGCCGCTGTGTACGTCTTCCACGATCAGCCCATGCAGCGTTTGTGGGGAGCGGGGCTGCGACAGCACACGGTACATGGGCAGGACGCAGCGGCAGGCATTTGGAATGTTGTATGCGCTGGTGCGTTACACGAGTCCTACCACGTCGTCGATGATCATGGCACCACGCAGGGAAAGGTGAATGACGCCCTGACAGGCCTGTTCCCGGGGCTTCGTGTGAAGTACGTGAGTAAAGCGCTTGACCTTTTGGCGCAGCAGATGTCACTCGAGGCGTTGGCGGAGCAAGCAAACAAGGACCATTTGGAGATATGAGAGGGCCTGCTGCGCTACGCAGACAGCGCCTTGAGCCCACGGAGCCCGTACCTCTACCCGGAGCACCTGTCGCGGTATCACACTGCCCTCAACGGGGCTAAACTGTAGTCTCTGAGCTTCACCTGCAGCTGCCCGCACCTGACGGCGGAGTTTCTGCGGGATGTGATGGAGTACTGGGTAGATCAAAAAGCGTTCCCTTCCATCTCCATCATCACAGAAGAGGAGTGACAACACGCAAAAAAGACAAAAAAATCAAAATCATCATCACCACATCCAACGGCCTCTTAAAGAACACTCACAGAAACTGTAGGAGTTGCTAAAGCCGTGACTCACGAACAGTAAGTCAACAGAAGAGGTTTCAGTGCCTTTTTTTTTACTGTGGTCGAAGCGTTTGTGGTCTGGCTTCATGCTGCTGATACGCACGTGCACACGTAGTTGTGTGTGTTTGACGAGAGAGTCCTCGTTTTTTTTTCGATTTTTGCGTTGTGATTGCTTTAATGGCTTCCTGCTGCTTTTTTTGTCTCTCCTGCACCGCGCCGCTACCGCAGTGGCATACAGGGCAGGGCCTTCTTCGTCTTTTTTGGTCTTTTTTTTTGTTTGGTACACCGCCGTCATCGTCGATATGCTTGTGAAGTACATACACATACAACAGCGAATACGCATGTATTCCTGAATACTGCTCATTTTTTTTTCTCCTGCTGGTTTGCCTAACTCCTCGTTCACTGCTCCCTCGAAGCACCTCACATTCAATTCGATCGTGATGCTAAGCAGCAGCAACAAACAGACATAATAAAAGGAAGACAGACGCAGCCTCGGTGGTTTTCGTGTTTCTCTTGCTTTGCGGATCTGCCATGTGTCCCGAACCTCTCGGTGCACGACGAGGGGTGAACTATCGGGCGGCCGATGATTTCTTCAGCGGATGAAGAAGGGTGCGTATATGCACCCCCCAATAAGTGAGAAGAAGGTACGGCACTGTGCTTACCGGTGACACGAGCCTCTGCCGCACCGGCATTGCTAAACGAAGAAAGAGAGAAAGAAAGAAAGCGAGGGAAGATCACCTGGCTCGCTCTCCCTCCATACTCGCGTTTCACGCTCCTTCTCATTTCTGTTCTGCTTTTTTATTTTATTATTGTTTTTTTTTTTCTGTTCGTGTTCTGCTACGCCACCTGGTTACACCCACTGGCAACCTGGCGTGGCGTTTCGATGCGAGGGAGTCACATCCATCGCTGCAGCACCTGACTGTCTTTTTTTTTCTGTCATCTCCTTCGCAAAGGCGTTGCTGCGCAGAGGCTGAGTTGCGTTTCCCCCTTCTCCGTCTGCGCATAAACACAAAACAACCACAGCAACAACTACATAGTCTTTCCTTTCCACAAACGCACACACCAATCCACGGTAGTACGCCATCATGCTGCGAAGCACCTACTACTTTCTGGCCTTGCCCACCGATAAGAAGGCCTTCATGGAGCTGGTGAAGACGCTCCGCTACCGCACCGAGGCCCCTATCTCCGACTGCACTGCAGCCCTGAAGGAGACGGATGGGGACATGGATGCGGCCATGCAGGTGCTGCGCAAGCGCGGCGCGGCACGGGCCATGAAGAAGGGCGACCGTGTGACGGAGCACGGCTTCGTGGTGAGCTGCGTCGGGTCTACCCCGGCGAGCGGGGCGGCCATCATCACCATGTGCAGCGAAACGGACTTTGCAGCGCGCAACGACCACTTTCAGAAGATGTGCGTCCAAGCACGCGACCATCTGCGCCGGCTGCTGGATGAGACGAAAGGGACGGTCCTGACCGACCCCGACGCGGCCGTGAAGCGGCTGAGCGACATCATGGCAGACGAGCTGCGTGCTGGTATTGCCGTGCTTGGGGAAAACATGCGAGTGCGCAGCATCGTGCCGCTTCGTCCTGCCCCGCACGTGTCGGAGGGCCTCCTTATTGGCAGTTACACCCACGGCTCCTTGAGCACCGACGACGTGGGCCGCATTGTGGGCCTGGTGGCTGTGAGTCAGCTGCGCGAGGACGAGGTCATTTCGAAAGACGTGCTGACTTCTGTCGGCCGCCACTTCGTCGCCACCTCAGGGGCGGAGGGCAACTACGCCCATCAGAACTTCTTCGGAAGTGAGACGGAGACAGTGGGGAAGTGGCTAAAGCAGCATGGTCTTAAGTTCAGCAGCAGCGTGGTGCAGGAGTTTGGAAAGGAGCCGGTTGTGCACACGGCACCGGAGCCGCATAAGTGAGGGCGAACAGGCTGTGTGGGAAAGAGATGGGCAGACTGGGAGTTCCTTTCATATGTCCCACTCTTCTGCTCCCCCCCCTACGTCTGCCCGCGTTGGTGTGTGTGGATCCAGTTTCCTCAACCTCAAAAGGCCGAGAGGCGGCGACGCTGCGGAAGAAGTTTGGAGAGGTGCCGGTTGGCTTTGTTGGACACTGAAGAGGCGGTGTCTCTTAAGAGCTGGTGGTAGTTTTGAGGTGGTTGGAGTTGAAGACGCAGTTTCCGTCATTTTGGTTTCCACACACACAGACACAGACACAGACACGTATATATATATACGAGCATAAAGAGAAGCAGATGCAGAAGTAGTGATCGTCAGCTCCAACATGGGAACGGGCTAGGAACGTGAGGCGGTGGCAACTGCGACGCGCCTGATCAGCACTCTCCACGAGGGTACCACTTGAGGGCTCATGCGATGTTCCTGTAAAGGAGCCCACGTCGTGAAATAGAAAAAGAACAGTAAAGGCAGCACCGAAAAGGAAAGCAGTTTGGTGCTCGTGTGCGGCAGCGTAGGGGCATATGGCGAAACCTTTGTCGCTGCCATAAACCTCTTGTGTGTCGCGCTTTCCATTCAGTCTCCTTCATTCGACACTTCTTGTATTGTCTTTTTCTTTGAGTGTCAGGAAGTGTAAGCGGAGGAGGATTTACATTGCATCTTACGTCTTCTCTGAACTGCATTCACATCAAACGCTGCACCCTTTTTTTTGTCGCTTTCCTTGTGGTAACAGTATTCGCAAACCTCCACTGTGCAGAAACACTTTCCATTAAACACTACGGACGAGCAGCACTTTCCCGTGCGGTGCTTTTCTATTCTCTGTTTTCGATACGCTTTTTTTTCCTGTTTGTTTCGCGCTTCCGGTGGTGGGAGAGCTGCCATCTGCGTCATCATGACGTCCCTGGCATCGCCGCCGATGCTGACCTTCAAAAAAAAAGTCCTCACAAAAAGCGCAGCGACCGCACGGGGATGCCTTCTCGTCTACCCAGTTGGCAAAAAAGCGAAGCAGCGCGTTGCGGTGGGTGACAGCACCGGACTTTTTCGCGTGTTCTCGATTGGAAAACGTCTGGAGCCGGTGCTTGCGTTTGAGACGCCCGAGACGGTCGTCCCTGGCGGTGGGGGTAATACAGCCGACAAGGATAAGAAATCGATCGCGGCAGCCGCGCTCTACTCGGACCAGCTCTTCTTCATCCAGGGCAGCGTATTGCACGCCTACTCCCGTAAGGGCAAGCCGTTCTTCACGGTAGACACGAATGTGACAGAGAAGGTGAATGCCTTGGCGATTGACACACCGTTCATCTTCATCGCCGGCGACTTTATGGTGACGACGATGAATGAAACGAAGGAAATCGGCTTCTACCTCTCGCCGGACCGGGTCAGCGACATGTGCGTCTACGTCACACCCGGCGCTACGTCGAAGGAGGGGGAGCGGCAGCTGGGCGACTACGTCTGCTGCCTCGCCTGCAACGACCGCGTGCTGCGACTTATCCAATCGAATAAGCTGTTCGAGGAGGTCAGCTGTGAGGCTGCTCTGACGACGCTCGTTTTTCACTCGTCGGAGAAGCTGTTGTTTTACGGCACCCAGTCGGGCTCTATCGGCGTTCTGTGTGTGAAGGACAACGGTGGGCTGCGCAAGGTCGGGAGCTTCATGCCTGGCAGTGGCAGCAGCACCATTACTAGCTTCGGCCTGGCCGATGTAAACGCAGACGGGCACGATGAGTTGCTGGCCGGCTACGACGACGGCACCGTTAACGTCTTCGCCGTCCAGCCAGCAACCTCGCCCACGTCGACAGTCGATTCTGTGGCTCTGTCGCTGGTGTGGACCGGCAACGTAGGCGAGCGCGTGTCCAGCGTGGCAGGCGGCGTCATCACCGGCACGGCGGATCAGCCGGACGTCTTGGCGCACACCTACAGTGGTCAGGTCATCGCTTTCACGCTGGACACGGATACTGTGAAGGAGGACGTGCAGGCAGCAGCGGCTGAAGCGGCTGATCGGCAGGCGGCGCTGCTCGCAAAGCAGCAGGACACGCAAAGCGAGATTGAGCGGCTGCGCACGTTGATCGCGCGGCGGACAGAGGAGCTGAGTGTGGCCCCTGCCAGCACTCCCGCTGTGAAGGAGGCGGCACCGGAGCTGACGGTAAGCCCCACCTTCACTCTGACGGTGACCCTTACGCCTCTTGAAGCAGCGCCGATGCTCTCTCTCGTCATTTTTGCTGACGTTCCTTTAGAGGGTGCGATGCTGCGGAGCAGCTCACAGCTCACGTTTGTGTCAACTGAGAGCACCATGGTCACCACACGCACAACCTCAGCCGCCACCGCCGCTCTTACCTCCTCCTCTTCTCCGTTGCATACCTCTGCTTCCACCGTCGCCGTCGCCACCGTCAGCCCGGTGCAGCACGGCGGCAAGCGGCTCGAGATCCACCTCTGGGCGGACGAGGGGATAGCAGACACGTTGCAGGTCACTGCCTACAGTGGGCAGGCACCGCGGACGGCACAAATCAAGTATGTGCCACTCTATGCGCTGCCCTTGTACGAGCGCGTCTCCTCCGACAGCGCGGCAGCAGCAGGGCTCGCACCGGCGATGCAGCAAGCAATGTCGCGGTGGATTGTCCTGGGCAGCTTTACCGGGCAGGACATGTTGGGGTGGATGGGGCAGCTGCTGCCCGACCTAGATGACATGCCACACCGCGCCACAACACACCGGCACGTCTTTGTAAGCGACTTTTTGCAGTCAACACTCGTGGTGGAGCTGGACGAAGTGGAGACCGGCAGCGGCGGCGACAGTCGCGCTGTGTTTTCCTGCAACTCCCTCGTCACTCTCGCCACGGTGAAGCGTCACGTGTCGCAGGCGTGCGCGCAGCTGGGGCTGACGATCACGACGCGTGAGCACGTGCTGTTCCAGACGGCGCAGCGCCAGCTTCAGCAGCTGTACCCCATGCTGACAAGCCTGTCGAGCAGTCAACGACGACTTCAGCTCCTGCAAGGACTGCGTGAGCTGCAGGGTGCGGAAAAGGACTTGAGCTTCCTGCCCAGCCAGCTGCAGGAGGTGTTGGCCTCCGCGGAGGAGGTGGAGGTGGAGGCGGAGGCGGAGTCCCACCAGGAGGCGTACCTGAAGCGTGCTGTCGTGGCCATCTATCGCAGCCTCGTCTTCTTCAAGGGCCACGCCCCACCGCTTAGTGACGCCGTGCGGACACGGCTGGAAGCCGCCTCGTGCGGATGCGGCTTCGACGCTGCGCTGCTTGAGCGCCTCTTCTTTCCTCGTGGTGAGCAGTGCGAGGAGGGGGCCACGCTTGAGGCGAACGGCGGCGGCAGTCTCGGGCGGACACACTCCCTTGTCAAGACGGTGACGACACCGACGCTGGGGAACGCTGCTGTTGGTGTTGGTGCTGCTAATGCGAGTGCTATTGGTGTTGGTTCCCCCACCGCTGCTACTGCTGCTGCTCCAGCTGTAGAAGATATGACGGCGCGTTACACCTCGGAGGTGCCGAGCGCGATCATCTCTTCCCCGTCGGCGAGTGAGGGAGATGAGCTGTGAGCATCGACGACAGCTGGTCGCTAACAACGAGTTGACCGAGGAGAGAAAAGAAAGAAAAACGCAGGAAAGCCCGACCATCGGTGTGCTCTGGTCTTGCTGTACCGAGCAAGACTACTGCTGGTGTGGATGCTGTTGTTGCTGTTGCTGTTGTACCGCCTCGATGTAGAGCTGCTTCTCCTTGACTTACCTTTTTTTTTTGTTGGTGCTCCCGCAGCCCCGCCGTTGCCGGTGGACACGCAAGGGAGGGGTGGGGAAAGAGGAAGGGAAGCGAGGGGGTTCAACGCGCACGGTGTGCGTTCTTTGCACACGCAGACCACATCGAGTGGGTTGTCGTCGTCACTGCCATAGCTTCCCCCAAAACAAACAAATTCACCAACCAACCAACAAAGGTAGGCAATAGCATCGCGTCTCTCGCTTTTGTCTTTTCTTTAAATGTAAGCGCGACAGAGCAGCAAAGCAGATCTTTGCTTTACGTAGGGCAACGTATGGTGTCACCGAACACGCAGTTACTGCTGATGGTGCTTTTGTGCTGGTGCGAACAGCCTGGCAAACTCTTCTCTTTTCGTTGCTTTCTCCATCGCAATGGACACGAGAAGTGTTGCTCTTATTTCTTTTTTAAGTGCCTCAAGGGTTTTGCGAGGGGAGCTCAACGTGCAGTGCTGTACTAAAAAAGGACGCGGCGAAAAACTACTTCTGCCGGAGAGCGTCGTGGCGCTCCTTCCCTCCACCAACTTCTCACTTCAAGCGCGAGGGAAGATGACATACGCAACGCCACCTCCGTTCACCTTCTTCTCCTTCTCTGTTTCCTCTTGGCCTTCAGAGGTGCGACTCTTGTTTTGTTTTGTCTCACGCTGGCGTTCTTGTCCAGCGCAGCTTCGACACGCACACAAACGCTGCCTGACGCTGGGTAGGGGGGCAACTAGACATCAACAAACCACAAAGAACGCGAGAGAAGAGGAATATGACTTCGAGTATCGAGTCTCTGACGCAGCGTATCACTGGCGTACCCGCTGAAGAAGCCTCCCTCTACTCCCTCGACTACGTTGCAGCCCTGCAGGAATGCACGGCACACGCCTACCAGTCTACACTGAGGGCGCTGACTGCCTCCAGCGGCTCCAGTGGCGTTTACGGCGACGCCTTCACCGAGTGCGTTACCCGCGTCCGCCTCGAAACGGAACGCCGCATCGCTGGTCAGCTGCGGACATCGCTGTTGCAGGAGCAGGGCGCCGCGAAGGCCAGGGGTGCGGATGGCAAGGCGCACGCAAGTGTGGAGATGGATGCTGAGGCAACAACGACGCAGGGTGGCAGCAGTGGCTGGGACCCAGGGTCGGCGTCCGGGCGACGTCGCGCTTCATCCGCCATAGCCGGTGGCGTGAATCACGTTTTTGGTAAAGCACCTCGGCGTGGCAGCCAGCGGCCGTCTTTGGGGGCAGGGCAGCGCAGCTCCTTTCAGGCCGGCACACTCACCTCTCGACCCTCCTCCGGTAAGGTGGACAGCAAAGACGCGCTGAACCTCACCGGCACCGTCACCACTCCTGCTGCCGTGCCGCCAGCATCGTCGTCGTCGTCACCCACTACACCGGTTGGCGTTGCGGTGGCAGTGAGACTGCTGCGCAAGGGACTGACGCGCTCCCTCGGCTGGCCGCTGCCGTCCTCCACGCTGCTTGCAGACGGAAAGTCACCACCACAGCTGCACCAGAACGGCAGTAAGCAAGAGGGATATGGCAGCCACAGCTACAATGCACAGCTGAGAGGGCTGGCGGACACGCTGCTGTCACGCCGCAGCTTCTCGCAGGCATCGCCGGCAAACCAGCAGGCGTCGACGCCCACGAGGAGCGCGCCGTCGTCGCCGCCGCCGTCCACCTCTGTGCCGCTCTTCATGGAGCTGGAGGACGAGGAAGGGCGGCAGGACATACTGCTGGAGTGGATCGAAGATGTGCTGATTTTCGCGCTGCACCTCGATTTCAACGCTCCGCAGGCGCAGTGTCTTCTTCTCGACAGCATCCTCGTACTGCAAGTGTTGGAGGATGCCCCTGAGGGCACGGACGGCGGCGACGACGACGGCGATGACGTCTGGGAGAGACGAGTTGCAGTGGCGCTGCAGGATGTCCTGTGCACGCAGACATGTCCCACCGTCACCCGCGCTATTGAAACTGTACACAAGCGGCAGCCGGTGGTGCGTGAGGTGCCTGACCCAGTGCAGCTGGCGGAGATCGAGCAAAAACGTCTTAAGGCGTCAACGCAAAAGGCGTTGGCTGCGCTGGATGAGATACAGGCGGGCATTCCTCTCGTCAAGCAAACGTTTATGGAGGACGTCAGCGTCGAGGTGGAGAAGGACGCAACGGTGCCAGCGGTCTTCTCGATGGCGGAGGCCGCTGCAGCCGTCGAGTTCCTCACCCGCTCTACTGTCATGCATCGCCGTCTCTGGCAGCTGTGCTTGTGGGGAGCAGGAGGGCGAGATGGGTGCAAGGACACGTCGAGGACAACGGGCAAGTCGCAGCTCCGTCCTATAATGGCGGTTCCGCTCTGCGCGTACGTGGAGGACGTAACGCCGATCTTTGTGCCGCCACTCAGCGCCTTCTACCCCTCCATGCTACAGGCCGAGGTAAATGCGCAGCGCAGCCTCCTCAACGCCTGTGCAGCCGAGAAGACGAGTTTGTTTGCTGCCAAGTACGTACTGCCGCTGGCCGCGTTGCACACGAAGGAGGCTGCGGAGCGACAGAAGCTGCTGACAGCGGCACGGCAGGCTGCGGCTGAGGACCGCGACGTCGCACTGACCTCGCAGGAGTGTGCACAGGTGGAGAAGGCTTTCCGGCTGCGTTTGGAGGACACCGTGTCACTCAATGCACGCGTTTCACGGAGCGGCGACGGTGCTGCCGTGCAAGCTTCGCAGGGTCGAGGGAAACGTCAGGTGGAGGCAACGACGACAGCAGCATCAGCAGCAGCTTCCACGTCTGTGCCTGTGATGTTAGGCTCGGGCTCAGCGGAGCCCCACACCAAAAGTGACAGCGTGGGGACTAGTGCTGCTGGCAGTGGGACGAAATACTCCATGTGCACCTCGAAGCTGCTGGGGCAGCCCATGCTGTTAGGGACTACGGCCGACCTGGTGACGCCGCCTGAAGTGGTCTTCTCACTCGCGGATGTGGAGAGGCGTGTGGAGCGGGTGGCCGCGGCGGCAGAGAACTTACCGAGCGGCGGCGCAGCCAGCACTGCAGTCCGTGGCGGGCAGCGAAAGCGGTAGAGATCCTCCTCTAGTCTTCATGACGTATCAGAAGGCTGTGGAGTCATCCATGGAGCACTGACGTCCTCACTGGACGCTTTTTTTTTGTTTTTGTTTTCTCTACTCTGTGGTGGCATTGTGTTGGGCTCCGATGGGATGGAGGGACCGCCAGACGCGCGAAGCTGATGTAGATAGTTGCACACTGTTCTGAAGAGCTGCAGGGAACTCTGCCAGCAGCATTTTCAGCAAAAAGAAAGAAGGGAATGACTGTGGATGGCGTAGAGGGAGCGCACGCCAACGACGCCACTTGTCTTACCTGTGTTTCTCTTCTTCTCTTGAACAAAGAAAGACAAAAGTAGAAGGGATGAATATGGATGAGTGGTCCGCCACTCAAGACGTATCGCTATCCAAAGAGGAAGAAAAGCGCATGCGTGTGTGTGTGTGCACGGAGAGGAGGGAGCGGAGGGGTAAAATAGACTTTTTTAGGCTCTGTCTCAGACTTGGCCGTCGCAAATGCCAGAGCTTCCTCCCCTTCCTCCTTTCCTCTCGCTGACTTACTTGATCCAACAAAAGCACATCTGTTTCTCGCATTCGTGCGTGGGCCGTATCGTGGTGGGGAAAGAGGAAAAACAAAAATGTGACAGAAACCAAGAAAGTGTCGGGTGGGAGAGGGCAGGCCAGGCGGTGCGGGAGGTTCTCTATGTGAGCGAAGCTGGCTCAACGCTGAGCACCAACACCCTCCTCCTTTCCTCTCCCACAACATGGCAGCTTTTTATGCCGTCATCCTTCACTTCGACAACTTTTTTGCTGCGCCTCCTCCCCACCCCGTGTCGTCCCTCCATCTTCTCCCTCTTGCAACTCTGCCTTCTTTTTTTTTCCCCTCCTTTTTATTTTTCTCTGCACTGTTGGACTGACATGGCTCGCAGGACGCGTCACCGTAGCTGCTATACTCAGTTACAGGCACCGTAGTCGCTAGTCAACGTAGCCGAACCTCTTTAGAACAAAAAGAACTTCGTAGTCCTTCTCCTTTTTGTAGCGGTATTACCAGTGTTTGTATTTGTTTATATAGCGCTAGCCTGTAGTACTTTAGTCGTCTTTCTTTCCTTTTCTTTCGTTCAAAACAAACAAACAAACAAATAAACAAACAAGAAACACCACTGCGTCTCCTCTGCTCACTTATCCGCCTTTTACTTTGGTTGTCGTCTCCGTCGAACCATTACTGAGAGGGACAGCGAGGTCGCTTCTCACCAGGGGAGCAACAGCCAAATCGGCAACACACAGCACACCACAGGCAGCGCTTTCTTTCCTTTTCTCCCTTTTAAGATGCTGCTCCGCACCGGTGCCGCCAGCGCGCTGCGCTCGCGCGTCACCTCAACCACGACCAAGGCTGCCGTTCTGTCCTGCGTTGTCACGCAGCGGCGCTTTCTCGAGTACTGGGGGTCCACGGTAACGGGTCGCACGCAGGCGTACGCGCAAGGCGACATGCTGCCTCGTGTCGACAACACCCGCAATGCGGTGAACAAGGCGACCAGCGGGGCGGCCAGCCTCACCGGCAACCCAAACAATATCGCGTACGACGCCTCCAATATCTTCAACGTGGAGGGCTTTAGTCCGTTGGAAAAGGAGCACTATCAGCCACTGCGCGGTATTGCAACGCACAAGACCGAGCCGCTCGCGGCCTCCGCTGCAAAAGACGCCGCGGCGCTGCTGCGCGATTTGATGGAGGAGGGTGCGCTGGAGGAACACTGGTGGGGGCGTGTGCTGAAGGACTTCCCTTCCATGAAGAAGCCTTGCACGCCTGAGTTCCGCAGTGCGTGGGAGAAGTTCTACGCTGACGCCTGCGCGGTGGCACATGACAACGAGGCCGTCAAGGCACTGGCGAGGCCTTTCCTGCGGACTCAGATGCAGACAAACTACATTTCCTACGCCATGGTGTGGCGTCTAGCGGAGCGGCTGTGCGATTCCTTCGACACCGCACACGAGGTGAACACGTACGAGCGGCGAGTAGGCCGGCTCGCCGTGGAGCGCGTGACGAAGCTGATGCTGGACACCATCGCCGATGAACCGTGGGCTAACCAGGACATGACCAACCCGCTCTACGTGGATGTGTCGAATTTCCGTGCTTGGCACGAGGCCGGCAATTGGTAGACAGGTAGCAGGGAGACAAATGTGCCCTGCTTGGCTCTTTTTTTGGGGGGGTGTGTTTTGCTGTTGTTGTGTTTGCTGCTGGAAAGCCATGGTGGATGTGGTTGTCGTTTTCTCGGCTTCTTGTGGTGTTGTTTCTTTCCCCCTTTTTTTTTGTTGTTGACACTCTTCGCGGGGTGGTGCGGTGCTGTAGTAGTTCGCGCCGCACCGTCACTGTATCACCCGCACTCTTATTTTGCTTTTTTTTTTAAATTTGCTTGCAACGTCTTTGCAGCGATGCTGACACTTTGTTGTGCTTGACGGCAGGGAGGGCAGAGGGTCGTTTCCTCCTGTTTGCTGAAGACAGCTAAAGAGCACCGCAGCGGCTCATGGATCGTCGGCGGTGGTACCGCATTTCTCCAAGAGAGAAAGTTCAAAAAAAAAATGTACGAGGAAGTCAAGAAGCAATAAAAAAGAAGGACCACTGGATAAGCAGAGGATTCCATCCGCTGGTGTGTTGTTTGTGCGTTGAAAGGGGAGGGGAGAGTGGGATGGGGAGCAGTGCAGGCAAAGGTATCTCTCTTCTCCCTTTATTCCTCCCTCCCTTTAAAGCGCAGCGCCACATCGCGTGAACGGTGATAGCCCGCGCAGCGTTGGGCTGCTGGAGTAACATGTGCCCCTCCCTTCCTCATCCTATTTTATTGGGCCTATGCAATAAAAGGAAGTCGAAGGGGGTGTTTCGCGTGAGGCGTTTCTTCTCCGCGTCCTCTGCATTTCCCCTCTTTCTCTCATTCTCCCTCCCTTCCTCTCCTCGATGCACTGCACGCGAGTGTTGCGCTATCATTAGCTGTTTACGAAGCACTGAATACAAAGAGTGAGGGTTTCTCATTCGTCAAAGAGAACAAGAAGAAAAATCAATCAAACAAGCATACAAGCAGCATGTCCCGTGGTCGAGGTCGAGGTGGTGGCCGCGGCGCACTCGCCGCTGCGCATAAGTCCCCCAGCGGCCCCGCCAAGCGCACAGCAGCGGTTCCTGCGTTTCCGGTGGTGTCCCGCGAAACGGCGTCTTCTACCACTCGCGAGTCCGCTGCCTCTTCAGCATCTCGTCGGGCTGCACGCGTAGGCGAAGCGCCGACCCACTACCGCAGCGACGACGGCGATGATGCGCCGCCGGTGGCTGTGAGTGCCCGCCGTGATCGTGATGTCGACGAGGAGGGGGACGTGCACGTGGGCTTCGTGCCTCCGAGTGCCACACGGGCACATGGTGGTCGCGGTGGTGCTCGTGGATTTGGTCGTGGAGGCGTGTCTCGCGGTGATGGCGGTTTCCGCGAAGGCCGTGGCTCCTTTCAGCAGCGCGGTCGAGGCAACTTCGCGCGTGGTCGTGGTGCTGCCAATGGCCACCACAACGAGCGTCAGCTCCGTCCTGCGGAGCACGCGCACGCGGAAGAGGCGGTGGCGGAGGCAGAGAAGAGCCGCGGCCCAACGCACGTTGTGACGACTGTGACGGACAGCGGCACGGAGCTGCCACGTAAACTCAACACGAAGGTGTTCATTGATGGGCTGCCGTACACGTACACCCCCGAGCCGGGCAAGCCCACCTTAGAGGATGAGGTGATGCAGTTTGCGACGGCCTGGAAGGTAGGCAAGCCGCTGCGTCTCATCAAGAAACCCGGACAGGGCTTTGGGTTTCTCGTACTCCAGTCGCCCAACAGCGTCGCCACGGCGGTGCGGGTCTTAAATGGCCGCAAGTTTCTTGGTCGAGCCCTGCGAGTCGAGGAGCCGAAGCCAAAGGACCTGGAGAGGATGAAGGATATCGGTGGGATGAAGGACATGGGCAAGGACAGCTTCACCCGCCAGGTGCTGCTGACCGACCTTGCCAAGGTGGCCCAGCCGGAGATCATCCGGGAGGTGCTGCGCGATGTCGCCCCGCAGCTGGAAAAGAAACTCGAGGCAATTAAGATGACCTCGCAGAACCGCAAGGCCTTCCTCACTTTCGAGTCGGAGGCGGATGTAGGCCCTGCGATTAACTTCCTCGACGGGTTCCACCTCTTAGGCCGACGCATCAGCGCGACACAGGCGGCTGCTCCGGGCTCTCTGCCTTTCTCACATGGCGGCACGGGCCCGTCACGTGGCGGCCTTGCTGCTGCCGCTGCTCCTCCGAGAGGGTCTGCCGCATCGAACCACGACGCAAAGGACGAAGAGCTGACGGTGGTGCCGCTGGGCATGGAGCCCACGAAGCCGTCCGCCAAGCTTTCGTCTGCTGCTACGGCTGCGCCGACTCGTCGTCGCGAGCAGCCCGCTGCTGCTGCTGCAGCCGGCACCGCTAGCAACGTCACCGGCCGCACCGAAAAGTACAACTTGTTGGACGATGGCCCGAAGGACATCTACGTCGGCAACGTCGGTGAGGACGTGACGGAGGCGCAGCTGCGGCAGCACTTCGCACCATGCGGCGCGATTCGCAGGTGCGAGATACTTGTGCACCCCGAGACGCACCTGTCCACCGGCATCGCGCACATCGAGTTTGCCCTGCCGGCGTACGCGGCCTACGCGCAGGAGCGCTACCACGGCTCCCGGCTGCGCGGGTGTGTGCTGCGCGTCGACCGCGGCGACACTGCCAGCGTGCCCCTGGCCGCAGAGCTCCCGCCAGCCGAGGCCGAGGATGACTACGACGAGGACGCCTTTATGGAGCGCTACGGGGTGAAGGATAAGAAAGCGTTCTTCAAGGGGACGTCGGTGGCGGCGGAGATGGGCGCAGATCCAAGCTTCGACGAAGAGGAGGAGGAAGAGGAGGTCAACAAGGCGGTATCCGCCACTGCCCAGAAGGGCGGGAAAAAACCAGAAAAGCGTACTCGCGCAGAGGAAAAGAAGGTGTCCAACAACAAAAAGAAGAAGTCCACAATCGCTGATGCTGCAGCGCCATCGGAGAAGCGCGCGCGTGCGGAGACCGCCGCCGGAGCGCAGAAGGGCAGGGGTAAAGGGATGTCTGCGAAGCCGTTCGACTTGGCGGAAGAGGAGGAGGATGATGATGACATAGGTCTAATTACGTCTCATGCCATGGAGGAGGACGACGAGGATGACGATGAAGAGGAGCATTTTTACGATGCAGATTCGCTGCCGGTTGCCGCTGCAGCGGGTAATGCAGCCACTGGATCTCGCAAAGGTGCGTCGCCTGGTAAGAACCCGAAGAAAGGTGCCAAGTCGAAGGTACGGAAGGGAAAGAAGTGAGAGCGTAGCCGTCCCCTCACCACCCTTCTTTGTCTTTCGCTTTGTTTTGTTTTTGTTGTTCTCTTGTGTTACGCGTTGGGTTCGTGCGCTCGCCCTTCGTCCGCGTCGCACGGATGAGACGACAGAAGTGCGGGCGGCCGCGTCAGGTGAGAAGTGTAGCCACATATTGTTTTAACGTTGCTTCAGAGAGGGGATAATAGCCACGGCGTGAAGGCGGTTAAGTACGAGGCGCTTTCCGGTTGTCGATTAAGCCATACCCCTCTTTTTGCCCTTCCCGATGCCGGTGCTGTGAAGGGTGGGAAGGAGAAGGGAGGGGGTGAGAGGAGGGGGTGTCGGATTAATGAACTCCACTGTTCTCCATTAAGAAACACACAACGCACTCAGACATACCAGCAAAGAGTTGGCAGAAAAGAAAAGCCATGTTGGGGGAGGGCGATGGGGGAAGAGTGCCGCCCAACCCACAGATACAACGCACTCGACCCGCCCCATGTAAGGAATTGGAGGTGGTGAGTGAGGCTCCACATTGTAGAAAAGCAGAGTTGGCAACGCAGCTTTCACACGCCGTGCAAACGCACCTTTGCCCCACCCTTTCTTTTTGTTTTCATTAGCCGCAGAGCTTTCATTTTCCTTCACCGACACGCGCAAGCATCGTTGCTGCCTCGCCAAAGCAACAATAACCCGTTACACCTCTTCGCTCTTTCCTCCCCTCTTTCTTCCCTGCTGGATTTCCAAACTTGTAACACACACACGCACACACAGAAAAGCTAGCGCTGGAGAGCGACGCTCCTCCTTTTTTTTTTTTAGTGGCGTCAGAACGAAGAGGCCGAGCAGCTGTGAGGAGGTGGGTATCTCCTTTCGTCCCTCTCCTGCGCACATCCACCGCGAGGCCTTTTTTCCCCCCTTTCCTTCCCTTTTACTGCTGAGCTCACTGGGAACGCCACCGAGGCACGCTGCACCAAACAAAAAAGAAAAGAAGTCAAGAAGCGTCGCGGTTTTTTCGAGAGAGACGTATAGGTATATTCAAACAAACTAAGAAGTGGGATGGCTCCGAACACCATCTACACGCGGCGTGGTCCCCTCACCCCGCGTCCGATTATGCGCCGCACGCGCAGTTGGCGTGGCATCATGCAAGCTCGCTTCAACGACACACGGGCTGATCGCAACAAGCTCGGCCGTCAGGCCTTCTTATGGGCACCGATGCGCATCTTCGGCCTCGGACTTCTCGTAACGTGCGCTCTCTACTTCGGCATGGGCCACGACGCCTTTCTTCACACGCTGCTCGGGTACGAGTCTGAAATGCAGTACGAGGCGCGTGTTAACCCGTTGCGAGAAGGCCAGCAGAATTTCATGGTGGTCGACAATGATCGTGCCTGGAAGTCCCCACTGCGTGACTTGGAGAAGCCGTTGCACCCGAACCGCGAGTTCGACGTGCTGCGCGACCCTAAATCAACGTAACAACTGAAGTTGGTGACACACACACACACACACATACACACACTCACTCACTCACACACCTGCACACACGAGAAGTACCGGATTGCGGTGGTGTGGTGGATGAAAGATCCTCGGGCATGTGCCATTCCACATCGCGCGGGAGTGGAAGTTGGCTGTCGTGTGTGCGTTTGTGTCCATGTGTGAGGACTTGCCTGTGGGATCTGACGACTCTTTGTATAACTTTACTGTTGCTTCTTCTTTCACAGCTAATCGACGCCGCTTCGGTTTGAGAAAAAAAACTTACAATAACCGCAAGCTGCACTAACGCGAAACGAGGCGGTCGACTTCGTTTGCACCGCTGATGCCAACAAGTGGCGAACATCAACAAAAAGACGTTTGGGCGTCGTTCACCACACACCTCCTTTTTTCATAGGGGAGACGGTAAACTACCAGACACCCATTCTGCTGGTAACTGGCAGCGCGCACAGAAAACAGAGGCGTTTTCTTCCTTCTGCCGTGGGGAGTACTTCAGCAGCAGCAGCAGCAAACAAAGCAGGAGAGAGGGATAGTGAGGAAGCTGGCGTTATTGCTTTGGCGCACCGGCGATGTTACGGTAGTGGTGCACGCAAATCTGCACACACGCACATTCTTAATAAAAAAACAACAACGCAAAAAACACCCCGTGTGATGTCGCTGCGTTGCTCCAGCGCAAGAGCCGCGTGACAAGCCGAAATCAACAGCCTTTTTTTTCCATGTCTGCTTGTCTAGCCTTCACCCTCTTAAGTAAGCTGTGAATCGAGTATCGCCTTTGCTCATCTTCATCGCCCCCCCCCTCTTCACCTCACTTCGTTTTTCCTCTCTTCTGCATCCTGTTTTTTCTTGTGTGTTGGTGCGTGAACATTTCTGCTGTACAACGGTGAATGGAGCGCGCCTCTTCGTACCACGCAATCACTGGTGTTTAACACTTCCTTCGAACACCTTTATCGTTCTTCAAATAGTCGACTCGTGTACTGATCGATCATCCCACGTGCTGCGTGGCCCCATACAGACACTTTTATTTTTCAGCTCCGGTGTTTCTGTGTTTTTCGTTACGGCACTTCGTCGTGTTTCTTCTTTGACGGCACACGAGTAGGCGACGCCTGCGGACGGAAGGAACGGAAGGAGAGCGAAAAGAAGAAAATACCGGGAAACGCGGCTTCCACGTGTGCACCGATCCCAACATTTTTATTCTACCACCACCACAACAAGAACACACACACACACACACACACACAGAAAGAATGGCCGGCGTAGACGAGAATGAAATCCGCCACTCCCCGCTGTGGGGACACATGACTCAAGTTTTGGCGCAGGTGATTCGAGAGCGGCCGGCAAACGCGCTCGAGGCGATGGGTGCCGCCTCCAACCAGCTGCTCACCGGCAGCGCGGTGCCTCCGATGAAGGGGACGATATACGTCGACCCCCGCCCCACCGCACGCACGGCTGCGCCGGCCGACTCCTTTACGAACTCCCGCTGGGCAGCCAACACGAACTCCGCCTTGGCGCCGCCCAAGCCACCACGCCGGCCGCGCCGTGTCGATGGTGAGATGGAGGAGGAGGAGGATGGCGTAGAGACGGAGGAGGGGCAGCCCGGCGCCGACCTCGCCGACCACGCGGGCACCCTCAGCGACGTCATCACAGAGCAGAGCCACTTCAATAAGGTCGGCCTGGGCCTTCCACCGAGCGACGCCTACCGCCTGCTGGTGGGCCTGCGTCAGCTGATTCGTGCGGAGCCGCTCGCCTCGGTCCGCTTCTGGGGTGTCGTGACGGGAAGTGCAGCGGATTACTACGTTGCGGAGTGCCAGATGGACGCGGAGCGTGTGCAGGAGAGCGGCGGTGTCGAAGGCGATGAGGAAGAGGAGGAGGGCGGCGGCGAGGGGGACGAGCACGCACCAATTGCGCAGGTAGCGGATGTGCTATCGACCTCTGCGGCACACCGCCGACCCCGCCGCGGCCCGCGCCCCTCCACCCCGGCTGAAGAGGAAGGCACCGGGCTGAATAGCATGTGCTACTACGCCGCCACGAGCACAGACCCCATGACGTGGACGCGGCTGCCTGATGTGGCCCCGCACCACATCACCGTAGCGCGTCAGCTGCGCTGTCGTCTCACCGGCAACCTCGATGCGGAGGTGTACGGCCACCCGCGCTTTTTGGGTCGCGAGCGGCATTACCTGCGAGCGCAGATTGCCCGCATCACGAGTGCGTGCCGCGTGGCCCCCGTGCAGATGTACACGACAGCGGGCGCCATTCCGGAGCCGGAGGAGGAGGAGGAGGAGGGCAAGTCGCGACCGGTGCCGACGTCGGTGCCGGCCTACACAGCTCTCCCCCCGCTGCTGCCGCAAGAGCAGCCTGACGAGGAGGATGCGGAGGCTGTGGCGGCGGTGCAGGCGTGGTTTAATGGGTATGTGAAGGAGGAGCTGATGCAGTCCAAGGGGTGGGCCCACATAGCCCCTACGGTCTTGCGCTGCGGTCGTGTCACGGCCCCGCCTCCACCAGAGGAGGACGAGGCACCAG
>OESO01000048.1:304484-490509 GCA_900240985.1 Crithidia bombi
AGGAGGGTGGCGAGGCCGCCGTGCCACCACCCCCGCCACCCGCACCGGAGATGATCGCCCCTTTCCTGTCCTCCGTCAGCCTGGATGCTGATCTCGCCTACCCCGGCCACAGCCGTGCCACGCTGCCGGCCTGGACCTTCCGCAAGGCCTCCCAGGTGGAAGGCAGCACAACTGCCGTGTACGTGGCAAAGTCCCTTGTCTGGCCCGGCGCGGCAACGTACGCCGTGACCACCGCAGGACGACCCGGTGCGTCCTACCAGATGATGTACTACGGGACGGGGTTGAAGGATCTGCAGGGGGCTTACTACAGTCCCCCACTGCCGCCACCGTGCTGCGAGGAGTACGCAGAAAAGCCCGGCGAGCTCGACGGGGAGCGCGACTGCACGGTGGACGAAGAACTCCGCTACGCCCCTCCACCGCCGCGGCCTGCAAAGGAAGTCAACGGGGACGATGAGGAGGGAGAAGATGAAAGCTAAGGGAAAAACTAAACCACAGCTGAACAGGCAGTTTTCTTGCGTGAGACGGTAAAAGGTGTATGTACATATACATATCTGTATATATATATATCGTTGTCAGCTCTCACATCAATTTGTGTGTGCTGTGCGTGCGTACATGTAAGCGTGTAGCCGAGTGAATCTTAAGGTGGTAGGACGTGGTGTCCTGTTCGAGCAAAGGCAGTGCTCATCGCTTCAAGTGTCTGTTTTTCTTGTTCCCTTCTTTGTCGCCAGGGGCGTGAGAGAGCGACCCGAAAAACCAAAAGAGGCGACGGCGCTACCTGTGTGTCGATATTGGGCCGCAAAGGACAACACATGCACACTGAAAAAAAGCAACAACAACAAACAATAGACTACGTGTTTGAGAGCACACACGCGTGATCTCCTTGACCGATGTACTGTATTCTGTTTTTCTTTCTCCCATGTAGAAGCGATTCTGCGCTTTGATAAGCAGCTAAAAACAACATCAAGAATGGGAGATTAACAAAGAAAAGATATCGCTGAAGCAGAAGTCGCTCGCGCGGGAGAGACTTAAAATTCAAGTGTGGCGAGCGTAACGCGGCGCACTCGGAGGCTTCTCTGCTTAAAGTGCTGCAGGGAATGATCATATGCACACACACACACACACACACACACACACACACACACACACACGTACCCTACGTGAAGAGAAGTAGCTCTCTCTCACTAGCATTCGAAGCAGGGGAGGAAAGAGAGGAAAGCCTACGCGTGCGTATCTTTCTTCTTAGCTGCCTCGTTTTCGCTGAGCTTTAGAGCCTTCACTCCCTTCACCGCATGGCCGGTTGTCTCGCTTTGTTTGTTTCCCCTCCTCTACCCATTCAGTGACTCGTTCTGCTCCTTTGTTTGTCCTCTTGAGGGTATTTGACTGTGTCGGTCGCTCGTTGCTTCACTTAACACACACATACACATACACTCGTGTGCAACAGTGTTTTTTCTCTGCTCATGCCCATTGGGTTGCGAAGCCTTGTAGGTGGTTAATAGGGTGAGGTGAGGGTGCGCGTTGCTGGTGTCTTCGATTCCTTCTTCGTGAATCCCAGTGAAAGGGGTCTTCGCAGCTGTTCTGCGGCATCACTGCTTCTGATATATACACTCTCCAAAGGAAGGGGCGCGCCCTACTTCTTTCTTATTGTTATTTCGCGAGGCGGTGACTTCTGACTCCACCAGTATCAGTCTACGAGTTTGCGGCTCCCCACGTGTGTAATTGGTTTTTCTCTGCTGTTAAACACAGGGAGTCCCTTCTGCTTTACCAGCTTAGCAGAAACAACAACACCAATAACAGTGACGCCACAAAAAGGAATAGCTGAGTCTTCACACAGTCGTGCTGTTCAACAACCTCTGCCTTTACACATCTTAGCAGAATTTCGTAGTTTTTTTTTGCCAAACCCACCGTTAGTCATGGCGATCGCGACCTGTCAGCTGGATGTGAACACCACACTGCCGCTGGTGTGCATCTGCACGCTGCTGTCCTTCCTCTGTGGTGTGGGCATCGGTGCCAATGATCTTTCCGCGAACTTCGCCATGGTGGTGGGCAGTGGCTCGCTGAACATGCGTCAGGCCATCATCTACTGCGCCATCTTCGAGTTGCTCGGTGCCGCCTTCATGGGCGGACACGTAAGCAGCACCATCCGCAGCGGCATTGTGGACGGCGCGCTCTTTGCAAAGAACAAAGACACAGTGGTGATTGGCATGACGTGCGCCACCTTTGCGGCCGCACTGTGGCTTTACCTGTCGACGGTGTTTGGACTTCCGGTGTCCATTACGCACACCGTTGTCGGCTCCATCCTGGGCTTTGCCATCTTCGCCTCTGGCGGTTTCGTGTACGTGAAGTCGAGTGGGCTTGTTGTGATTGTTATTTCGTGGGTGGCCGCCCCGCTCGTCGCGTGTGCGGTGACGGCACTCATCTTTTACGTGATGCGGCGCGACGTTTTCAAGGTGAAGGGCCACTCGTTCGAACAGGCGCTGAAGGTGCTGCCGTACTGCCTCTTCTCTTCTCTGCTGGTGGACTACTGCTTTATCCTGATCGAGAAGCCGCCAATCATGTCAGAGACGTTTGCCGCCTACGTGCCGCTGGCCGTGCAGTACGCCCTCCTTCTCGGCTTCATCTTTCTTTTCTGCTGGCTGGCCACCCTCTTTATCCTGCCGCAGGTCGCGGAGGCCGCGATGCAGGCCAGCTCGTTTGTATGGGAGAGCGAGGCCCTGCGGACGGAGCCGGTGGAGCCGACGGCGAGCTCCCAACGTGCGGACGAAATGAAGAACCTTTCCTTTTTAAAGCAGAGGCGCGACAACGCAGCTGCGGGGTCTTCATCTTGGCAGCAGCAGCACCCATCGCACGCAAAGGTAGATGTCTCTCACAACACAACACCCAGCGTTACCCTGGCGCCCGCACCTCCGCCGCCCTCGCTGCTGTCGGAGTCGCACAACCTTTTCGCCGCCAGCTCCGTCTCGCAGGAAGCTTCACCAACAGTGGAGGGCACCGCACCTGACACCGACTCGCACGGTATAATCGGCAGCAGCGTCAGCGGGGCCTCCTTTGTCTTATCGTCCATCGTCGCTTCAGACAATCCTGTAATACTGAAGGGCGGCAGTGTGCGCCTCGCACCGGTGCCGAGCTCGCGGACGACTTCCCCTATGCCACGTCCACAGCCCTCCGGCGCGAACTCCGCTTACAGTAGCTCTGCTGTTGCCAATGAAGCGAGTTACCTGCCCGGGCACAACGTCGCTGCGTCTGAGCAGGAGCGGGAGGCGCAGCAACTGCGACTGACGCGGGTGGGAAGTTACGGCAGCACTATCACCGCCCACGACCCCACCGCTGCCCGGTCGAAGGGTGTCCGTCGCGGGGCAGAGTGGACAGGCCCGAATACGCCAGCCTCCGTGCACAGCGAGGACGAGTTTGGCGAGGAGGACTGGGGGATGGACCACCCCATGCAGCCCATCCGTTTTGGCGGCATCCTCATCAAACCTTTTAACCCCCGAGCCGAGTACCTCTTCACCGGGCTGCAGGTGGTGGCGGGCAGCATGTCCAGCTTTGTCCACGGGGCCGTCGCTGGCGCCAACGCCACTGCCACCTTTGTCATACTGTACGACGCCTTCACGAATCACGAGCTCGAGACGCCTGGGCTCAACTCGCAGTGGTCGGTGCTGCCCGCCATGCTAGGCATTGCCATTGGCATGTTCGGCCTCGGCGCAAGCCTCATGAAGACGGTGGGGATGGAGTTGGTGACGGTGACACCGGCGCGTGGGTGGTGCATTCAAACCGGTGGCACCCTGGTCACAATGGTCCTTACCGGCATCGGCATCCCCGTCTCCCTTTCGCAGTCGCAGATCGGCGCAGCCATTGGGTGCGGCGTGCTGGACGCCAAGCTTGGTGGGGTGTCGTGGACCATCGTCACCAAAGTCGTGACGGGCTGGGTGATCACGCTCATCATTAGCGCGCTCACCACCGGTGTCTCGATGTGGCTGGCGTCCGCGTTGCTTTGCTCGTAGTGTTAGGAGGACTAGAAAGGGAGGCTTGTGGGTATGTGTGTACGCGTGTAATACGGCGTCATGCCAAGGCGCCATACAGGTCCTTTTTCCTTTTTTTTTCTTCACGCCTGCCTCTCCGCATTGCGAGTTTGTTTCGCTGTGTTTTTCCCCCCTCCTCCTCAGCACCCGCGACGGAGGCGGAGTGCGCACCAACAGAGCACTTTGCGCTTCAAGTCGGGCACGAGTTGTGTGCGGCGCTGCTCTGGATCGAGCAGCAACAACAACAACCAAAAAAACACCCCATATAATTTATTTTATCCACCCCTTTCCGACCAGTTTTTGCGCACACAAAGTGCGTAATAGGAGTCAAATGGAGCCTCTCGCTTCTTTTCTCTACGACTGTCAGTGTTTTTTTTTTTTTGAGATCGCCTCGTAGCAGGTTTGCAAGCACTGCTGCGTGGACGCCGGCGTACCAGCGCTTTTGGTCAGTGCTGAGAGAAGGCAGAAGTATACCCCTTATGGGACGTTGCAATGAAGAGGAGGAGCGTGGGGTGGAGAGGGAGGAGAGGTGAAGGGGAAGGTGGACCACGTCACGTGGACTGGCAAGAAGTTGTCTGGCATGGTCCCCTCCTTTTTCTTTCTCCTTGTTCAGAGAGACGTAACGTCGCGAGCCTGACGCGTTGGGCATCACCATGGACAGTTTCAAGAGCTGCACAGGGCGTTCGGTATGACATTGCGTTGCCAAAAGAGAAAAAAAAAACAACAGCATCAAAAAGATACAAAATAGAGAATGAGAGGGGAACGATGGGAGAAAAGACAGTAACAGAAAGAAGTGCAAGAAGCGTGCGCGCATGGCAAACATGCACTTCGCCGTGCTGTCATTCCCCTCTCCTTGTTCATCAAGCTAAGATGACTCGCCACGTCTTTCTTTCATTATGTGAGTCGAATCTGTGCTGAGGGGCACCCCGTTACCAAATGGCCAAATCCAATGTCGCGCTCGCACTCACACATACATACACTTGTATTATAAAAGGGGTTTCGATGTACACAGAGCGGCCTTCAGCGGTGGAGATAACGGTAGACGTAAAAGAATGCGGCGTGCAATACAGCAAAGCAACAAAAAGGCCAAACGTGTCTCTGTTTGTGCACCTCTTTTCGGGTCCCTTTTATGCCTCCTCCTCCTCCCTTTTTTCTGCTTCCTTCGCCGATGCTCGTACACATTTGATTGAGAGTTTCTTAACTTGGCGACGATGTGCGTTGCTGACTGACGTGTCTTTCCTCCGGCTAACTGACGAGAATTGAACAAAGAAAAAGAGAGAAATAAAGGAAAGCCGGCAAACACCGCTTTCTCCTCCCCCCTCCCAGCCAGAAATAAAGAGAGGAGCGTTTTGCTCTTGTTTGTTCTCACATCGCGTGTTGGCTGCCGGTACCCTCTCACCCCGTAACGCGTGTGTGCACGCGTCTATCGCATCGCTGATTTGGTCAGCGAACCATAGATTCACCATCTTTAAAGTCTTATTCAAAGCTCCCTCCGTACATCAGCCTCCCTCTCCCACCACACAAGTTGCATATACACACACACGCATGCACACACACATACCTTTTTATCACATAGCGGCTCTTTTTTTTTCCTCACCGGGTATTATGCATGCTTCTCACCTCCTTCTTGGTGCGGGGGCCGCTGCAGGGCGCAAAGGTCACGCCGCAGTCGGCAGCGGTCCTCGCACCAAGCTGCCCTTCCTCGTCAACGTTGTGAAGAAGGCGCAGCTGTCTGCAAACACCGTCATCTTCACCACTGCGCCGTCGTCTTCTGCAGACGATGTTGCCCTTGCGCCACAGTCCTTCAAGCCCTATCCGCTGCTGCGTCCCGGCGAAACAAAGCAGGCAGCCGGCAGCTCGCTGTTGTACAAGGATGATACGTGCATCCTTGTGAATGACGCGTTCCCCAAGTCGATGGTGCATTGCCTCGTAATGCCGCTAGAACTGCGCTTAGACTCCCTGAATGCGCTAACGAAGAGTGACGTTCCGCTGCTGCGTCACATGATC
The DNA here is from genome assembly GCA_900240985.1 of Crithidia bombi. Lineage (NCBI taxonomy): Eukaryota > Euglenozoa > Kinetoplastea > Trypanosomatida > Trypanosomatidae > Crithidia > Crithidia bombi. Next base: position 310,508 of record OESO01000048.1, read on the forward strand.
CACGTCGGCAACGAGTACGTGCGTTTCTTAAAATCCAAATCACCGAAGCTGTACGGAGGTCGACGATTTATCTCCGGCTTTCACGCCTTGCCGTCTCTGCCAATGCTGCACCTGCATGTCATGTCAATGGACCTCGACAGCCCTTGCCTCAAAAACAAGAAGCACTACAACAGCTTCGCCACCTTTTTCTTTCTCACAGGCGACCGCGTCGTGGACGACTTGGAGCGCCATGGGCACGTCACCATCAACCAAGACGTTACATGGCTGCGGCAGATGGAGGAGCAGGATATGAAATGCCTCTGGTGTGGAGCTGCGTTAGCCAACATATCAGCCATGAAGGCACACGTCAGGAGCTGCACGGAGAACAACTCTGTGGAGAAATAAAATAGACGGAGTTGTCGGCGCTGGACACGGAGCGACTCCACTGCGCTATAGGGAACCCCCTGCCTCTCTCTTTCTCTCCGTTTTTCGGGTGCTCATATGTGTCCTGCAAAGTGCCTTCCTTCCCCTCCTGACTCCCCTCTTTCTCCAACGCTAGCTACGCAGCTGGAATACTGGTGGCGATGGTGGAAGCTCTCAGGCGGACGTCGTGAGGGTGCACGTCCGACGGTTAGGACTGCGGCGCTTTCAGAGAATGGACCTTCTCTTTCTTTTGATTTCTGTATGCTTGAGAAGGACGTCTACTCTCCATATCCGCACACGCACGCACACACACAAGTACAGAGAAAATGGATGCGTTGAAAACACCAACAACAACTGCGGTTTCGCCGCGGTGCTGAAAACCATCAGCTGGGTCTTGCTTTCCTATTGATGTGCACTAACAGTGATGCGGGCTTCCTCCCCCCTTCCTCACGACCCCCCCCTCCCCTACACACACATACGTACATGAGAGAGGGTGAGAAGGGATAGCGAAGCCGGCGACTTTTTTTATGAGAGAAAAAAAGACCTGAAGCGAAACACTGCAAAAAGCTGGCGACGGTGCTCGATTGCTGGCTCAGATGACGGTAGCCGCTCCCAACATCACACATCCCTCTTCTCTTCCCCCCTTTTCAACCCTCCCCACAATCGTCGATGGCGGAGCAAAACACATATACAAAAAAAGGAAAGTAAAGCAAAACAGTATACGACATGAATACCATACAGCCGCAAAGCACGCTGTTCCGGCGTCGAGATGGGCAGCAAGACGGAGACAGCGGCAGCCCTTACGCCCCCCCTTCATCATCCATGCCACATCAGCTGCATCCCAAGGCTGCCAGCTCTCCTCCTCCCATGAATACTACCGCCGCGCAGGAGCAGGAGAATGACGCACTCATGCAGGCACTCTTAGCGGACATGCGGCGAGCGAAGAAGGGGTTCACAAAGCTAGGGGACGAGGTGCGCGAACAGAATGCGCTGCTTGAAAGACTCAAATCGACTTTCAGGGACGCGCAGGGTTCACTGCGGAGGACGATGCAGAACTTAGACAAGATCGGCTGGGGAAGCTTCAAGCACATGTGGGTCCTTTTTCTCTTCGTCATTGCGTTTTTCATGCTGCTTTACCTGATGTTGCGCTTCCGCTAAGGCAAGTGGGGTGCTGCACACTCCCATCCCTAAACAACTGAGGAGAGGGGGGGGGGGGAAGCATGGAGAGGAGGGAGCGGGCAAAGCTTTTGTGTGCGTGCGCTTATCTCGTTTCCTGCAGGATGTCTCCGCTGCTGAGAAAATCTCGAGCTGGAACAGTCTACCAAGTACAATAGCTACACAGCGCTCCGCGCATCGCTTTTATTTGAGGCACACCCAGGAGTTTCTCCTCCTCCACATGTATTTTACTTCTCCTTTTGAGTGGACGTCGGACTCCCCCCTCCCTCGTGTCTCACACATGCTCACAGCTTCCACTACACACCCCACTTCGCCTTCCTTTCAACGAGTGCCTTTATTTCTGAGAACGGGGGTGCACTGGCTTGCCCACATCCGGTGCCTATGCTTAGACGTTTTTCTTTTCATTTCGACTGCATTTATTTGTGTTCTAGATGGGTGATCCGATGACCACTGCTCCCGTACCGTGGAGGCATGCAGTACGTACAGGACGTGCGGGTGGGTGCGTGTGCATGTGTGCATTTGCTGGTGAACACTTCTGCAACAGTTCTGGTGGGGCAGGAAGGGGAAAAACAACAACCAAAAAGAAAACAGCGACCGCTTGCGGTGGGCGAGCGAGAGCCTTTGGTGCTCCATCGCCACCTCTTCTGGTCTTCCTTTTGTGCGGTGGTAGTAACGCTTTTGCTCGTTTTCCGAAGTATCATGTGCTTGTCCTTCAGGCCCGTTTCTCAGCGCGCTTTATGGCGACTCAATACAAACAAAACAAAGCAAGGACAACAACGACAAAAAAAAAGGACGTGATGCATGCCGTTCTCTGTGTACTCTCTGCCTACTGCTAAGAGGATAATGCAATCCTGTTGTAGGAAGCGAAACAGCAACAGCATCTCTTTTGCTTCATCTGGATACATCGGTTGCGGTTGAATCCGCACTCACGGCTCCACACGAAACAACGAGGTTGTGCTAAATGGGTGATTCTCATGCACCCCTTACGAGCTTTGCTCGGGTGTCTACGGCTGCTGCTATCGCGACTGCGACGGCTCTCTTCTCGATGCTCTCCCCCACCTCCATCAAATCGTCGCAAGTTTTCTCTTTCCGCTTTTTTCTCTCTTCCCCCCTCCCTTTCCCTCTGTGTGCACACGTGTGCGTGTGTGTGTGTGTGTGTGTGTGTGTTAATCCTGTGCATCCAATCACCACTTCCACGAACTGTTGTCGCTCCCCTCTCCGGTGTGTTAGATATTTTAAGACCAATTGCTTCCTCTCTTTTCTTTTCTCCGCTCCTTCTGCGCTAAATCCCCCTCTTTTTTTCCAGCCAGACGCGTTTACACGAGAAAGGAAGAGTGAACGAGCGAAAAAAGCAAAACTCATCGTCTACCGGCTGATTCACATCCCACGTAAGTCGAACTCTCTCCTTCTTTTTCTTTCCCTCTTCTGTTTAAAAAAAAAAAACTCGGCTTGCGTGTACTGCTACCACGGAAAGAACTCTTACTGCTGTTATTCGCACTTCCTTTCTCGTGCTGCAGCGTCGCTCTTGCTCAGCGGTACAGCGGCACCTTCAGGTTTCCTTTTACGCTGGGTGTTGACGGGTGGCAGACGCTCTCTCGCGCTGCACTCGACGTCGTGTAGCTGCTGACATCAACCGAGCCATTTCACATGTAGGACAACTCTGCCCTCTTTGTGTTACTTATTTATTTATTCGGTGTATGATCTAAGCTCTGAATTTCGGAGCTTCCAACTTCTTCGCTAATCAACTATATCTTGTCAAAGAAGAAATAACACACACAAACAAAATAGAGAAATAAAGCTGCCTTTATTTTCCCTTGGTTAACGGAAAAGAAACAACAACAAAAAAAGGGAATCAACGAGTCCTTTTTTTCCCTGGTTTTCTGAGTTTACATATATCTGTTTTCTACCATTTTTTTTTGTGCTATTGCTACGAGCACCAGCAACTCTCTTTCTTTTTGTGTGCTCTTGTCTTTCTCTCTTATTTGTTGCGCTCACGCAAGCAAAACAGCAGGAAAGCGGGGATATTGCGTTTCCGGCGGCGGTGAATTTCGTGCGTAACCGAATTTGATATCTTAGAAGAGAGAGAGAAAAAAAAGGAAAACAGCAACAACAAGCTAAACGCTACGTCGAGCGTGCCTTTTTTTCTGCTCTACGAGCTTTAGTCTCCTAACCGAGCGCAGCTTTTTTTTTGTTTCGCTTTCTTTCACCCTATTGCTGCTCACAGACTCACGGGCGGAGCAGGCATCGCTGTTAAAATAGCATTTTTTTCCCTGTTCCTCTGTCCTTCTTTCCAAAGATAAAAAAAAAACAGGACACCCGTCACACATTTTTCTTCGTCTACTCTTTTTTCAAGTATTTCCTGTTCAACTAGTGAGATTCCACCTTCCCTTCTGTCTTATCGTTAAGACTATTATCTGCCTCATTTTTCCTTTTTTCGCTCTTCACACACACACACACACACACACACACACACACACGGCTTTCCGCAAAAGACAGGTTTCCTATCCACCTCTTCTTCTCTCCCTTGCTTTTTGTTTTTCTGTTCTCTCTTAAATTTTGGTTTTTTCTACTAATCGAAGAGGAGTTCACAACTGCTAACGTCTTTTTTTTCTCTCTTCTCTTGACTTTTCTGCCAGGGACGTTGGTTTCGTGTTTCGTGCGTTTCACTGCGGCAGCTATTTACACCTCCTTCAGTGTACCAACCACAACCCCCTTCCCCTTTCCGTCAACAATTCAAAGAAAAAAAACTAGTGAATAGCTTTCGCACAAAGTACAAAAATCAAACATTAAAACGAATCACCGAAGCCTTCAAACTCCTTCTCTTGTTTTTCTTCTCTGTTAAACTACTTCCCTTTTTTCTTCTGTTTTATTTCTGTCACTAACCGGCTTCTTCTTTTTTCTCTCTCTATTTTGCGTCTCTTCACCCCTGCACGTTCCGTTTTTGGATAAGCGCTAAGCCATTACAGTACGCTGCTGACGTGTGTTTGTGTGTGCGTGTGTGCTGACGACTCTCTGCGCAGCTTCTGATTTCATTTTCTCTGACAGTGAGACGAGCATCAGTGACTTTTTTTTTTTGCTCAGTTTCTTCAGAAACCCCGCGATTGACAGTGCACGACGACACACCCGTATAGCGGTGGGCTCACTTTTTTTTTCTTTCTTCTCTTTTTTCATTTTAAAGAGCACTCTGCCTTTTATTGCAACGACGACCCTTCTCTTCCACTACCCCCGCACTCAAAGATGTCGTTCTTTAAGCAGTACTTCATCCAACTGTATGGATTTCTGGTGAAGACGTTCCTGCAGCGATGGCGAATGCCGGTCTCGACAGTGGTCGAGATCCTGTTGCCGTGCTTGTTTACCATCCTCCTCTCCATTGCGTACTGGCGCTGTGAGAGCACGACGGAGCCGGCGCAGATGTACGATGGCGGCTCCACAGCGGGTGCGATGAACATGACAGAGTTCACGACATACTTTCTGTGCAAGAACATGAGCTCCAAGCTGAAGGTGCCGTGGTATCCGTGCGGTCCCACGGTGAACGCAACAAACTCGGTCTGCCTTCACTTGATCGGCAACGGCAGGGAGATTTGTATGACGTTGAAATCGTACGCAGCCTTGTCGGGTATACTGTACAGTATGTACTACGGCAGTGGCCCCATCGCACTCAACTCCATGGACGGGCATCTGGCGCTGTCCGCGATGGTCACACAGATTGCCCGAAACGACAACCCCACGTACTTTGGTCGCAGTGGACGTGCAAGCCTGTCGCACTACGGCAAACTTCTGGTGTCAAGTGACTCACCAGATGTGGCGCAGCGCTTCATGGCGTTCTGCCGCAACAAGAGTGGGATGTGCGGGGAGGTGCTGTACCCAACACCCTTTACCTCCCTGGACAGCGCGAAGGACTACGCTGCCACCAACGAGAACACCGTCTGGGGCATCGTCGACATTCCATCGGCGTCGCTGACAGGGACGGGTGAGACGGAGTTCACGATCAGTATGAATTTCACCGCGACAGCAAACACAGCGAAGGGGGAGGTGAAATCGCTCTTTTCGCGCGGCCTGACGAGAGATGGCAGTGCCGGCTACGTGCTGTACTGGACGAGCGGATTCATGACGCTGCAGACGTTTGTGCACGAGTTCTACATGCAGGATGCGCTGAGCAACTACACGGTGACCGGTCCTGCGACCTACACCAAAAACGCGACGAGTGGGGCGGAGGGCATCAGCACGTATTTGACGCAGTACGGGTCGGAGGTGATTCCGATGCCGACGGCGGCGCACTTCAACAACGACTTCCTGACGAATTGGGCGTACTACATGCCGTTGCTGGCAGTGATGGCTGCACTGTACCCGACGTCACGCCTGGTGATGCTGATTGTAAGTGAGAAGCACAACGGGATTCGCGAGGCGATGCTGATCATGGGGCTGCACCCCTCCTGCCTGTTCTTTGGTTGGTACGCGTCGACGCTCATCATCGACATCATTGCGTCGCTGCTGGCAGCGATGTTTCTGAAGGTGGGCTTCTTCAGCCGTGTGGACTACGGATTGCTTGTGCTGCTGTACTTCTCCTTCATGCAGCAGAACACCGCGTTGTGCTTCTTTGTCAGCTCCGTGTTCAAGAACCCGCGTGTGGCGAGCTGGTGCATTGCCTTCGTGCTGTTCGTGTGCGCCATTCCGTCGTACTCGTTCCCAGTTGGCATGACAGACATACAAAAGATCTTCTGCTGCCTGATCCCGTGCGTAGGCTACGCGGAGGTGTTCAACATGATGCTCGACTACGCGTCGGCGGGCTGGCACTACGGATGGCCGCAGGCACGTGTCGGCTACTTCAATTATCCCATGGCAATTGGCATGATGTGGGCTTCCTTTGGTGCTCTGATGCTGCTTGGCTTCTACCTCGACCGCGTCTCCTTCGGCGCCGTGGGTCGCCGCGCGCACCCGCTGTTTTTCCTTATGCCGCTGTATAACATGTTCCACAAGAGCCGCGTCCCGCTCGTGCAGATGAGCGACATGGGCGCCCCGCTGCGTCGCGGGTCGCTGGTGGAGGCGGAGACGCCGGCGAATAACTCGGAGCCGTACGGCGAGTCTGCGATGTCCAGCCCACTGAAAAAGAGTAAGGAGTCGGAGGAGTCGCACCGTTTGATTGAGCACTACCACGACGTGGTGGACCCGCAGGACCCGTCGGTGGCCGCCGTGTTTCATCGTCTGCGCAAGATCTACATCGGCGGCGGCATCCTCGGTTTCTTCTACACGTACTTCACCGGCCTTTTTCGCGCGGGGGACCGCGTGGTGGCGCTGGACGGCGTGACCTTTGCGATGCGGACGGGCGAGGTGAGCGTGCTGCTGGGGCCGAATGGTGCGGGAAAGACAACGATTATGGGCATGGCGACCGGCATGGTAAGCCCGACGAACGGCGATGTGTACGTGCGCGGCTATGACGCCCGCAAGCACCTCGATCAATGCCGCCAGAACATTGGTTACTGCCCGCAGCGCGACATCGTGTGGTCGCACCTCACGGTGGAGGAGCACATTACGTTCTACGCACGCATGAAGGGCTCCGACTCCATCCATGTGCAGGAGAAGGTGGACCATGTGATCGATCTCGTGGATCTGGCGGAGAAGCGCCACTGCAAGGCCAGCAACCTCTCCGGCGGTCAGCGCCGTCGGTTGTGTGTTGCCATCGCCATGGTGGGCGACTCGTCGGTACTGTTCCTGGACGAGCCGACAGCCGGTATGGATATCAAGGGCCGTAAGACGGTGTACGACGCGCTGAACCGCTCGCGTGCGAAGCGCAGCGTGCTGATCTCAACGCACCTGCTGGACGAGGCAGACCGCATCGCGGACCGCGTGCTGATCATGAACAACGGCCTGCTGTGCGCGGAAGGCTCGACGATGTATCTGAAGTCGCAGATGGAAGTCGGCTACGTGGTGACATGCCTGCTGGACGGCGGCATGACGACGGTCAACGAGAACCGCGCGGCGAGTGCACTGGTGGACTTTGTGCGTGCGGAGAGCTACGCCGCCCAGCAAAGTCATCCCGAGGAGCTGGAGGGCTGCCTGGTGCTGGGTGTGGAGCGGCGCGGCCGCGAGGTGTCCTTCCGGTTCCCGATGGCCCTTCTCAGCGCGGCTGGCGTGAGGCTGCTGTCGTTGATCCAAGCGAACACTTCGCGCCTGCACGTGCGCAACGTGGCGCTGAACCTGACGACGCTGGAAGACGTTTTCTTCACCGTGACCCGCACGCGGCCGTTAATGGCCGCGGTGGCGAAGGGCGAGCTCGTGACGGGCATGGACGCGTCGAACGACTCCGCTGCTGCCTCGCCGCTGACGCCCTCGTCTACGAGTGATCTTTACGAGTCGAATACGAACGGTGTTGCCGTGTTTGCGCGTCACTTCCGAGCCCTCTTCTTGAAGCGGTGCCACTATGCTCAACGTGACATCAAACTTTTGGTCTACCAGGTGCTGCTGCCCGTGATATTCCTGCTGCTGTCGCTGCTCGTCAATCTCGTGCGTGACCCGAACCAGCCCGCGCTGCGGCTGGACATGACGATGTACTCCGACTACGCTACGAACCCGTCGCAGGTGATGACGGCGTACTCCACGTTCAGCGGGGCTGTGATGAATATGGTGTCCTCCTTGAACGTGACTAATGCGTTTCAGCTAAGCCCCGATGTGGCGAACAGCGCGTGGGGCTCGCATTACCTGACGGACTACCGCGCCATCGCGAGCGGGCAGGCGAATGCGTCTTACGACATGAGCAAGTACCTGATGGACGAGATCATGAATCACACGTCACCGCGCTACGTTGCGGTGGCCCCGGTTGGCGCTCTGTACCAGCAGGGTAAGCCGAAGAAGCTGCCGACGATCATGCACAACTCGACGGCCAGCCACGCTGCACCGCAGGCGCTGGACTCGCTCTACCACCTTGCACGGGCACAGCTGTTTGGCACCGCCGTGCCGATGCCGACGGTGGTGAACTCGCCGATGAAGCTGGGCGAGTTCGAGAAGAACATGGTGACCATCAACAAGCAGGTGATGGTGGGTATCTTTATCATTTTGCCCTTCATCTTCATCCCATCCAACACGATCGGGTTCATCGTGGAGGAAAAGGAGACGGGCGCGCGACACATGCAGTGGCTCTCCGGTGCGAGTGTGCTTGCGTACTGGCTGAGCAGCTTCGTCTTTGACGTGGTGTGCTACATCGTCACGCAGATCCTTGCCTTTGTCATCTTCGTGATCTTTAATCGCACCGAGTACGTGAGCAAGGACACCATAGGGCCGTCGATCGTGCTCTTCCTTTTCTTCGGTGTCTCCTCCATCCCTGTGAGCTACTTTATGAGCTTCTTCTTCAAGTCGGCCTTCTCCGCGCAGTCGATCGTGTTCTGCATAAACTTCACCTTCGGATTTCTGTGGGTGACGGTGGAGTCGATGATCGCGGAGCAGGCGTTGCGGTTCGCCGAGGTGGTGACATACATCTTGCGCGTGTTCCCTGCTGTGTGCTTCGGCGAGTCAATGTACGTGCTTGCTGGTACCGAGATGGGCCACATGATGTACCCGACGGCTGCAAAGTCGAGCTTGTTTGCCCTGCTGCACTTCTCGTCGGCGGGCAGGCCGACTGGCGGCATTGGTACTGGTCTCATCTACATGTCGTGCGTCGGGGTGGGCTGCACGATCGGGCTGATCATTCTAGAGTACCTGCACCTGCAGCGTCTCGAGTCGGTCTTCGAGCGGTGCTGCACGAAGGAAAACAAGGCGGATGCCGAGGAACACGAGTTGCTCGAGGAGGCGGATCCCACCGTGGCGGCGGAGGAGCAGCGTGTGTGTGCGGAGGAGACGGGCCCCGAGTCCGACCGCATTGCAGTGCAGCATCTGCACAAGCAGTACTTCGGTGCGCGCCATGCTGCAGTGGAAGATATTTCCTTCGGCGTGCGCGAGGGCGAGGTGATGGGCCTGCTGGGTCTGAACGGCGCTGGCAAGACCACGACGGTGAGCATCCTGGCTGGCGAGGTGGTGGCGACGGGCGGGCACGCTTATGTGAACCACTACACGGTGCAGAGCATCGCAAGCCGGCACTACGTAGGCTATTGCCCCCAGTACGACGCGCTGCTGTGCAACCTGAGCGCGGAGGAGCACTTGTGGCTGTACGGGCGGCTGCGCGGGATCCGCGAGAAGTACATCAGAGTGGAGATTCCCGTGCTGCTGCGCGAGTTGGGCCTGTACCCCTACCGCACACAAGCCGCCGGGTCGCTGAGTGGCGGTAACAAGCGCCGCCTCTCGCTTGCCATTGCCTTGGTGGGCCACACAACGAGTGTGCTGTTAGATGAGCCAACGTCCGGCATGGACGCCGTGGCGCGTGCGCAGACATGTGAGATGGTGCGGCGGCTCGCGGCGGACAAGTCCGTGGTGCTGACGACGCACCTCCTGGACGAGGTGGAGGCGTTGGCGGATCGCGTTGCCTTTGTGGTGCGTGGCAACCTCCGCTGCGTTGGCACCCCGCAGGAGCTGAAAGCGGTGTACAACAAGGAGGCCTCCTACACGTTGAACGTGTTGTTCCCCAACACCGTGCGGCTGCAGGGCGAGGAGCAGGACCTCGTGGAGAAGGTGCGCGAGTACGTTCTGCAGAAGGTCAGCACCGGAAATGCAAAGCGCGTCATCACTTGCCGGGTGACCGAGGTGCACCCATGCTCCATGCAGCTGTTGGTGAACGGCGACCTGCCGGCGATCTGCGCGGTGGTGTCGGAGTTACAGGCTGGGCGCGCGGAGGGCATCCCCGCCACCACGTACGTGAGCGTGAGCCAGCCTACGCTGGAGGACATCCTGCTGCTGCAGTAGTCGCGTGCGGCGGTGCTTTTACTTTCCTTTTTTGATGTATATATTCCTTTTTTTTTTTTCACTTCAGCTGCCGTTGAGAGCGACAGCGATGCATCCACTGCGGCTGGAGAAGAGGTTCTTGTTTTCTGCTCTCTGCCGTGTGGGTTCAGCCTTTTCCGCCGTTGGGCTTTTTTTTTTTAGTTTTGGTTGCGACGTCGTCTGATCTCCACTCCCGTCTTGCCCCATGTGCTTTCTCTCCCGATGTGCAGTCCCTCTTCCGCTCACCCCCCCCCCCCCCCCGTCCCCCATTCTCGTCGCACGGCAATGGCGGGATACACCTGAGAGGTGAAGGCAACTGCTGTGTATGTGACGATGCGTGTGCGAGGCGGTCACACCTTAGTGGTGGTATGAAGGCTGAAATCCTCCTTACGAGGCTGGAGGAGGGCAACGCATTGCATGAGGCGAAGGAGCAGCGCATGTCTGCGTGGCCTGTATGTTTGACGTGAGCCCACTCCTTTTTGCTGTTGTTTGAAGGGCACAACACATCCGTGTGAGTTTGTGTATGTGTGGGGGCTGCCTCTTAGCATTAACGATATGTACTCGTTTTCTCTCTCTCTTTTTTTTCGATCTTCACAGGTTTATCACTCTGCATTATCCACTTCTTTCCTTTTAGCTGTGCGTCAGCTTGTCCGTGAGGAGGTGGACGGTTCCGTCCCCCGTTCTCTCCCTCCCTCTTCGTGTTTTTTTTTTGTCACTGAACCTCGAATAGAGTTTATTTATTTCAGCGGATGCTCTCAGTGAAGTGTGTTGCTGTGTAAATACATGTGTGAGAAGGTACCGACGTACACACAGAAACACACACACACACACACACACTCATCGACGCACCACCAACTCCTTCTTTAACATGCGCTTTATGAAGTGCCTTTTCCTTTCATTTTTAGCGTTTCTGTTTTTTTACCTTCTCTTTATGATCAAGTTGATGCTCGTCCCGTCGCAGGTGGTGGCGGATGATGCGTTCGCTGGCCGGATCGCGTCTCGTGACACGGTGATTCCAACCGCAACTGGAAAAAAAAAGTTTTTCTCCCATCCACTTACGCACAGACACATCCACCCATCCACGCAGACACTCGCTCCCTCACAGTAAAAGCTGTTTCCCGATCGAATTCTATCTTGAGTTAGTAATTTAAAAAAGATGACGAGCTGTCACAAGCTGGTGCATGCCTTTTTCTCCCTTTCCTTCTCTTGTGAAGTGGTTTCCTCCCCACCTGGGCGACTTGACGAGTCTGTGTGCCGTTGACGTTTGTGCACCTTCCTTTTTTTTCTGCATGCCTCTGATATGCATTGAGGAGCAGACAGTGTAGATGATCTTTGCTTAGCTTAAGCCTTTTATGTACTGACGGTGTCAAAGAGGGGGAGTGGCCTCGCATCCTGACTGATTTATAAGAGAAGGAGTCCGGCGGTGACGTGCGTGTGTGTGTCTGCAACACGTAGGTCCTTTCGGCCTCCTTTCCCTCCTCACTCGCTAGCGGCCGGAGTGGATCTGATCGGAGGTACGTGTAGCCGAATGGACAGCGGAACCCACAACTCTGTCGTCTGCCTGTATTTCACACTCCTTTTTCTGCCAGCGATCAGCTCAGTTTTTTTTTCCCTTTCATCTTTACGTGTTCTCAACTTTCCAGGCGAAGAGAGAGACTGCAAAAAAATACCATGAAACAATAAGAAGATGAAACAGACAGGAATTTACGTGACTCTGTTCGGCTTGTCGGGAGGAGAGAGAGGGAGAAAGAGCCACACGGAGACACAATCGCATACACGCATGCGTGAAAAGGAAACAAAGAAAACTGTATTGACGAAGACGCAAATGAACCAACGGAAGCACGTAGAAGAGTCTCCTTGCTTTCATTTGTATTGTGTTTTGTGACGGTCAGTATTGTAGTACCACTTCTGCCCACCGTTGTTAACGTGTTTTACCTTTTCTGGTTATGAGTCTGATTTTTTTGTTTCTCTCCGAGGTGATTGTCTTCTTGTGAAAAGACTCCTCTTTTTTCCCCTCCCGCCTATGCCGCTATTGCGGTCTCTGGTTTGGATTTGCAGGGAAAGGACGCGTCTGGGTGGTGCACCGACTTCTTTTCTGTGTTTCTTTTGTGCTTTCCGTGTTTTTTTTTTCTGTTGTTATGCTGTTCTACTCGATAAGTTCTTCTTTCTCTTGTTTTTAAAAAGAAAAGAGAATTCGGACAACAGCAAATCAAAAGGAAAGTTAAAAAAAAGGAGACAAGGAATCTAAAAAAAAAAGACAAACCTGTCCTGGAGGATGCACTTCGATAGAAATATCGGCTCCATGCAAAAAAAGCGAAACCCACCCCTTCTCCCTATCCACTGCGGGTGATGGGCTGTGGACTCCATTCGGCTCATTTCTTTTCTTCTTATATCATCTAACATCAAAAAAAAAAAAACTACCTCATACTTCGGAAAACCACTGTTAACAGTGTCCAAAGAAAAAACCCCAACAATTTTTGAGAAGGAAGAGGGTAGGTGCAAATACACAAAAAAGTACAAAAAAAAAACAGCTACAAACTGGTGTGGACTCAAACTGCAGACGAAGAGTAGTGAGAGCACCACGCGATACTGCCATGCTTCAGGCTCCTGTTTTTTTCTCTTTTATCGCTGCTCCGCCTTGTCTCTTGTTCTCTCTCTTTCTTTGCTGAGAGATGGAGCAAGGGAACTTGCTATCAGCGAACTGTGTTGGGCACGCGCTAAGTGTTCGACGAACTGTTTGACAACAGAGAGAGAGTTGGTGTTGGAGGAGGAGGAGGGAGAGGAAGAGGATCCAAAGCACCGCCTCTAGGGGTTCTCTGAGTCCTCGATCCATCCTCCCATCCTTCCCTCTTCATGAAGAAAACAGGAGCAGTCTCCGAGCACAGCAACAGTGCATCCACCCATCCACACATACACACACCAACTCACGCTCTCCCATTCCCGCGGTCATCGGTCCCTTTCCTCCACCCCCCGCCCCTCCCCGCCTTCCCACTTTGTCTTCCTTTACTACTTGTGTGCGTACGAATCACTATTTCCACGCCCCAAACACAATACTTGCATGCAGCTACGATAAAACGCTAAGCCGCTGACACATCGTCTCGGAATCCTCCTCCAACAAAAATTAAAAGCACGAGGACGATCCTGGAAAGAAAAGAGCATATATATATATATATATATATATCTTGATTTTGCTTATCACTACGGTGCCGTATATAACTAAATGAGAGAAGCCAACATGCGCCGTCCTGAGCAGCCGCGCCAGCCCTTCCCCAACGTCCCAGCTGAGGTGCTGGAGAAGGCGTATCACCCCTTTGACAAGCTTGTGATTGGGCTGCCACCAGCGATGGTACGATGGGTGCAGGCATACGGTCCCGCAGCGGACTGGAAGTCCCTCCCGGCGAACCCGCTCATGGAGAGCGTCCGTCGCCGAAACGAGGTCGGCAGCCGGGACACCCCATTGACCTCCTCTGATGTCCCACGGCCGCCTTCTGTGGGGACCCGCAGCGGTGATGCAGAGGCGCCGAGCCGGCAACCGAGTGCAAGGCCTGCTGCTGCACGTGTTCTCCGCTGCGACACGTGTGACCGCGACTTCGCCACCGAGGAGAAGTACGAGGCCCACATGAAGACGCACATCTACTGCACAGTGCCCGGGTGCCGCTTCACGTGCCGTGAAAACCGTGCGCATCTGATGCAAGAGCACATGGATGCCCTGCACAACCGCCCTGACGCTCCCAATTTGGTGGACACCAGCGCCTACCTTGAGCAGCGCAAGCGTCGCTTCCCCACGCAGGAGGTGATAAAGGACAAGGTGGAGGAGCTCTACTACAAGGCGGCTCGTGGGGTGGTGCTGCCAGACGAGCGGCGGCGTTGGATGCGGCAGCACGGCATCGACGTCGGCAAGCGTCCTCGTACTGAGGCGTCGTACATCGCCCGCGGTCGTCTGCCAGAGAAGTCACGTTCACCATCAGCGCCGTCCGACGCCTCGGATGGTGAGTCGGACAAAACGTCATCGTCGTCTCAGCCCCGTGGTGACGGCGATCGACACGACTCCCTGCCTACTCGCTGCCCGCTTCACGAGATACCGCAGTCGCCACAGTCGCTGCCGCCCTCGCAGAACGCACGTGCTGAGGCGGCCCACCCCCGCTTTATTCAGCCACCGGTGGCGCCAGTGGCGGGATCGCAGGAGGACCCGACGGCGCCGCCACCCATCGTACCCCCCGCCGCAGCAGCAGTGCCGGATCAGCCACGCGTGGCCTCCTCTTCTTCCCCTACCGTCTCCTCGTCGAGGCAGCGGCCTGCTTCAGCGGCGTCTGCAGGGCCCCATCCGATTAAAATTATTCCGCTGGGCCCGAACGGCACGCTGACACCACGACAGCGGGTGCAGCTCGTGCGGGAACGCTACGCCTCTGCAAAGGAGGTGCCGCAGTTCTATGTGTGCCACCGCTGCGGGAGGAAGGGGGAGCACTGGGTAGATGACTGCCCAACGAAGGGTGACGCCACCTACAACCGCCATGTGGTGTGGGGCGAGGCAAAGATGGAGGCGGGGGAGGGGCGGCCCAAGGCGACGACGGGACCGCGTGAGCGGACGAACCGCAGTTGTGATGAGCAGATGGAAGAGGGGCAGCAGGAGGGACGCTCTCCCAACGCAGACGGCACGCGTGCGGAGAAGATAATGGAGGAGGCGAGGATGGGGGAAGGAGGGATGGGGGCCCAACCCCAAGTTGTGCCGCAGCCGACGCACGAGGGGGCACTGGCACCACCATTGCCACATGACAACGCCAGTAGCAGCGGCATCAACGCCAACGATGACGATGACGCCCCGCCTGTTCCGCAGTCCGCTGCACCACCGGTTGATGCGGCAAAGGAGGTAACACGCGTGATGGCGCCGGTGGCGGCGGCCAAGTACGCCCAGCCAAATCGCCGCGACCCTCTTCGTCGTCCACCACCCCCGCCGACCCTGTATCAGCGGCTGACGGAAGAAGAGCATCTGAATGAACAGGGGGTGCTGCTGCAGGCGATGCGCTTCTTCACTGCACGCGAGTTCTTCCAAGAAAAGAAGTGAGGTTGAAATCAGCAGTGGTGTGAGGGTGTCGTTTCTGGTTGCGCCGCGTCGCCGCTGCAGAGGCGAACGACTTGAGCTGTTGCTCAACGTGGCACAGCGCAATCGTGTTTGTGTTTTGTGTGTACATGTTGGTGGGGTTGTGATACTCTTTTTTTGTATTTCACAGTAAAATAAGCTCGTATGCCTGTGTGTGTGTGTGTGCGTCTGTGTATGCCTGGGTGGAAGAGGCGAGGGCAAAGCTGGTGGCGGATTGCTTGTGCCAATGTGTTTCTGGGTTTTGTTATTTAAACTTCGATCGTGTAAATTCAACGCGAAGTAGTGGGAAAAATAAAAGGAGGTAAACTACATGGATGCTGGTTAAGCTCCTCCGTAAAGACAGGGGCCCACCAGCGTAGCGTACAGCCAGTTCGTTTCCTCTGTCCCTACTCTCCTTTATTTCGGAAGCTGCTGACAAGGGAGTCTTCGGAACGACAGAAAACAGCCTCACAGTGTTTCAGTGGATGTGATCGTGTTGCGCTCCCCAACGACCACAACGACCAAAAGAAAAAAAGCGAAGTGCGCGCATTGCCCTTCCCCCCCCCTCCTTCCGTATTCGCACGGGACTTGCGCGGGTTTGGAGCTTTCAGCGTGTCACCCGTTTCTTCACCCTCCCCTATCCTCGTTCTCGCCTGCTGCGATGTTGGGAGGTGCTTGTTTTCATTGCCCTCACATCCTGTTTCTCTCTCCCCCTTTTTTGAAAACAAACAGATAACAATAGAGCAGGTTTAGGAGCTGCACACCGCCAGTTCGACTCACTTGCCAAGCGTGGCTCGTGAGTGAGGTGTTTTTCTTGTTTTTTTGCACTTCAGCGTTTCCGGACCTATCAAAGGTAAAATCTCCCTTTATACGTATTTTATGTATCTCGGAAGGTTGCGCACACTTTTCTTCGTTTGTGTCCTCTTATTTTCACTGCTTATCTTACGGTACACCAAGACGTAACGAACACTCTTTGTGTACCTCTACTAGTAAGCTCGACAGCTGCATTTCTCTCCACTACTACTTCGCCTGCAAAAAAAAAGAAAAGAAAGAAGTAACTGAGCATCTCCCTGTGACGGAATCCCTATTTATCATTGGCACACCCTCGCCCCGTCGAACGATGTCCGCCTCTCCACAGCTCACACAAGAGATCTCCGACGACCTTGTTAGCGGCCGCTACGAGTGCGTCGTCTGCTCCGAGCCGATCGGCCACCAGCACGAGCTGTGGTCCTGTCGGTGTTGCTACGGCGTCTTCCACCTGCCGTGCATTCGCTTCTGGGCAGATAGCCAAACGAAGGAACGCGAAAGGCAGCTGCAGTCGACGTCTGGGGTGGCTGCGCAGGGCGAGCTGGACCGCTTTCGCTGCCCCCTCTGCCAGTCCTTCAATCCAAAAGACAGCCTTGTCGTGTACGCATGCTACTGTGGCAAGGTGGCAAGGCCACCGGTGGATCCGATGCTGGTGCCGGGCAGCTGCGGTCAGCCCTGTGAGCGTCGTCAGCTCGATCCGTGCTGTCCACACAGGTGCACGCTGCTGTGCCACCCTGGACCATGCCCGCCGTGCACCCGCGCACGCGAGCAGGCGTGCTGGTGCGGGAAGCACACCAAAATGGTCGGCTGCTCCAGCGGCATCCACGGCTACGAGTGCGGCGAGACGTGCGGCAAGCTAAAGGACTGCGGTCAGCACCGCTGCACTGCCCCCTGCCACGAGGGGCCCTGTCCGGTGTGCACCGTGATGGTGACGGAGACGTGCTACTGTGGCGCGACGCAGCGCACACGGCGGTGCGGTACGGCTGCACCCGACGAGGCCGCGGCAGCGGGTGGTGGTGCTGGCGGCTTTCGCTGTACTCAAAGGTGCGAGAAGATGCGGGACTGCGGCAATCACGTGTGCGGGCTGGTGTGTCATCCCGGTCCGTGTGAGGTGTGCTATCGCACCCCAGAGCGACAGAAGTTCTGTCCGTGTGGCAAAACACGTGTGCAAGTACGGCGCACCTCCTGTCTGGATCCCGTGCCGTCCTGCGGTCTGCCCTGCGAGCTGCCGCTGCCGTGCAGCCATCTCTGCTGGCTGACATGTCACGACGCCACACCGTGCGCACCGTGTAAAGAGATGATATCAGCTTCGTGTCAGTGCGGGGCACGTACCATGACGTTCCCCTGCTTCTGCCAGTACCTACCGCAGTCGGACTGGGAGGCAGCGCGACAGCAGTGCGAATTGCCCGCCACGGCCCTCCCCCCGTGCTTCCCCCCCAAGTGCAACCAGGTGTGCAAGAGGTGGCTGTCCTGCCACAAGCACCGCTGCCCCAGCACCTGCTGCGTGGACCAGGAGCACACCTGCATGCAGGTCTGCACGAAGAAGCTCGCTTGTGGCGTGCACCAGTGTGGGCAGCTGTGCCACCCCGGCCCATGCCCGCCCTGCTCCTTCGCCTCCTACGAACCACTCTACTGCCGCTGCCAGCGCACGTGGGTGGACCCACCGGTGCCGTGCGGGACCAAACCACCGCAATGTCACTACCCGTGCAGCATTTCTCGTCCATGCGGGCACCCAGCGAACCACGAGTGCCACATGGAGCCGCGGTGCCCGCAGTGTGTGGTGCTGGTGGAGAAGCTGTGCGCGTCGCATCAGAAGCCGATGCCGTACCACATCCCGTGTTACAAGGAGGAGATATCGTGTGGGCGTCGGTGTGGCAAGAATCTGCCGTGCTGCGGCAGATTCTGCGAGTTGGTCTGCCACAGTGGGCCCTGCGTTCATCAGTGCACCAAAAGCTTCCCCACACTGGCAGATGTGCTGAAGAAGGATCAAAAGAAGGCCTCGTCGTGACGGGCCATCTTCATAAAGCCTCAAAAAAAAAAAAAGCCCCCCCCCCCGATCCCTCTTCCGGCTGGCCTTGTTTTTTTTTTCCCGGTACCTCTTTCTGCTGCAGCGGCTGTGCGTCTTCACAGCAAGTGGGAATGCGCGGAAGAGACTTATGGTGACGGCAGAAGCGGTCGGGAGGTGGATCTACACCACATGGAAGAAGCACAAAAAAAAAAAAAACACCCGGAACGCACTTCGGTAAGCAGCAATGATAGCAAAACAATAACAACAGCGGAAAAAGTGTAGTGGCTGTCATGGCGTAACAAAAGCAAAGGAAGAGAAACTCCCATCACTGCTACTACCACCACCACAAACAGAACAGTATTGTCGTCGCCATCCTTCTTTAGCGTATGCCTTCAGAGGAAGGGAGGTGAGGGAGTCGATTCGAACGTGAGGGCTGGGACTCAAGGGACATATTCCATCCTTTTTCGTCCTAACCCCCCCCCCTCTGTGCACGAGTCTCGGACTCCACGGCGTGAACTCGGCTCTGTGATGATGACAACGGCGTTCGAACCTTTTCTTTTCGTCTCTCCCTCTCTTATCTTCACCATCATGACACCCTTGCCTGACAAAGCAGAAAAAGAAAAGAGAAAATACAAATAAGTCGAAGCCAACTGTGGTGATGAACGTCGGGGAGACGGGCAACATATTTATTGAGCGGGCACACCCCGCTTATGAGTATGTGATCGACTTCCTGGTCTCGTGCTGCGAGCCGGTCAGCCGCACGCAGCACATGGAGCAGTACCGCATTGACAGCTCCTCCTTGTCTGCCGCTACCGCCGAAGGCACCTACTCACTCGAAATGATCGAAGTTATTCTCCGACACTTCCGGCTCAACGACGCGCAGGAGTTGCCGGTAGACCTGGAGCGATGCTCCGCGTTGCAGCAGCTGGCCACCGCGTTGGACGAGTTGACCGGACCTAACGTCGGCGAAAGCACGGAGGCAGCAGCAGCAGCGTCGCCCAGGTGTCTCTCCTCTCCCTCCGATCCTGCATATGATTCGAGCGCTGTTGCGGCGCACGTGCCGCTGCCGCCGTCTCTCAAGGATGCTGATTTCACCAACACCGTGTTGGCTGCCTTCTACCCTCGCCGGCACGAAGATCAGCGCGCCGAGGCGGTCGTCTCGTCCACGCCTCTTCTGCGGAAGGTCAAGGAGGAGGAAAATGAGGAAGCTGCGTCGAGTAGTCCCTCCCCTGCTCCCCCGCGACGGGTTCTTCAGCTTTTTCATCCGCCGCCTTGGAACGTGGCAGTGGCAGGTTTCCCGACTTCACCACCGGCACCCGCACCTCCTCCAACGGTCACGGCGCTGATTTCCTTAGCGGTGGTGCACGCCGATGATGTACAGCGGCCGCTGCCGGACGCCATCGCAAAGATGCTATCCGAGGAAAGAGACGCGGCACGTGTGCGAATTGTGCTGCAGCCTCGCCTTCGTCGCTTCCATCAGTACGAGGCGGGTCGTGAGGGGGGATCGTCCTTCTCTCCCTCCCCAGCGACGAGGGCAGCCGGTAAAGGGGAGGAGGAGCTCTTCTACTTTATTGAGTCTCGTCAACGGGCACACCTGGAGTTGGTGCTGGACGCACTGAAGGAATACCTGGAGCCGGTGCTGCTGTACGGGAAGGAGCGGTGGATCATGTCCGATGTGGATCGCAGCCCTGTGAGCGCGGGCGTGGGCGGCGGTGGAGCAAACCTGGAGCGACTCACGCGCGACGCTGGCCGGCCTGCGATGCTTCGCATGCTGTACCAACCGCCAATGCTGGGGAAGACTGGCAGCAGTGACTCCCGGGACTTTGTCTTCACAGCTTCGTGTCCGTCGTCTGCAGCTCCTGCGAGCAGGTTCGTTTACAAGTGTCAGGTGAGGGACGGCAAGCTGAAGGAGGTGAAGGAGCGTCTCTTCTCCCGCTTTGGCATCCGCGCCGACTGCTACTACGATTATTTGCAGGACCGAAGCCTTCACGTGGGTAACTTGTCACTGGCGAGTCACGTGCGGCTGCGCCCTTACCAGGTGGCCTCGCTTGAGCGGTTTCGCAGAGGCAGCAAGGCACACCAAGGTGTGGTGGTGCTCCCCTGCGGTGCCGGCAAGACGCTGACGGGGATCGGCGCAGCCGCCGCTATGCAAAAGACAACCATCGTGATGTGTGTGAACAACATGTCGGTGTTTCAGTGGCAGCGCGAGTTTTTGCGTTGGACGGACCTGACAGAGGAGGAGGTCACCGTGTGCACGGCGAAGGTAAAGCAAATGCCGGGGAGGGTGTTCATCACCACGTACAACATGATCATTGCAAAGCGTGGCAGCAGCGAAGGGGCGGCTGCTGAGGAGTCACGTGCCATCTTGAACGCCGTGACGGGGCAGCCGTGGGGTTTGCTGCTGCTGGATGAGGTGCACACCGCCCTCGCCCACCACTTCCAAGACGTGCTGAACACGATCAAGTACAAGTGCGTGTTGGGCCTCAGTGCCACGCTGCTCCGCGAGGATGAGAAAATCGGCGACCTACGTCACCTTGTCGGGCCGAAGCTGTATGAGGCGAACTGGCTGGATCTGACCCGTGCCGGCTTCCTCGCCAACGTCGAGTGTGCGGAGGTGCAGTGTCCGATGCCCTTGTCGTTTTTGACGGAGTATCGAGATGTGCAGCGGGCACGGCTGGCGCTGGGGACGGGCAGGTCTTCGGCAACACCTCAAAAGCGTCGGCGGCGAGCGTCAGGGTTTGCCGTGGGCGACGGTGACGATGATAATGACGACGGTGGTGAGTCAAGTTTGCCGGGGAGCATGAGGAGAGCAGAGAGGAGGCGGGGCGGTGGTGGAGTCCATGCAACCACCATGAGGCTCAACTCGCGTGCGCTTCACCTCGCTTCCTGCAACCCGTACAAGCTGTGGTGCACCCAGGCACTCCTCGCCTTCCACCAGCAGCGCTCACCACCCGACAAGGTGATCATCTTCTGTGATTATCTGGCCGACGTACGCTTCTTTGCCCATCATCTGCATCTCCCCTTCATGGACCAGCGCACCAGCGAGGCAGAGCGGACCAACTTGCTGCAGTACTTTCAACATTCTCCTGACGTGAACGCGATCATTCTGACCCGCGTGGGCGACGTGGCGCTCGACTTGCCCTGCGCCTCGGTTATCATTCAAGTCTCCGGCCTCGGTGCGTCGCGTCGGCAGGAGGCGCAGCGGCTTGGTCGTATCCTTCGTCCTAAACCGCCGTCGCTGGACAACACATGTGCTTACTTCTACACCCTCGTCTCGCAAGACACCGGCGACGTCCGCACCAGCTACAGGCGGCAAAGCTGGCTGCGCGACCAAGGCTTTGCCTACCGTATCCTCCACAGCGACAACGTGCTAAGCGAGTTTGTACGCGTCGGTGGGCAGCCGTGCTGCGTCGGGCCACCGCAGTGGTGGTACCAGACGACGGCTGCACGGGACGAAGGCTCAGCGCAGTCAGAGGGACGGAAGCCAGCACCTGCTACTATTGTTACTGTCTTCTACGAAGGCGTCTGCTGGGCACCCTTTTCGCAGGAGGCAGCACTGAAGATCGAGAGGGCATTCCTGTTGGGCAAGGCGACATGTGTGCTGAAGGGTAGCGAGCTTGGCGCAGATACGCCACGCCCGTCCGCAGCGGAGCTAGGCCACTACGCTCTCCGCCCTACCGAGTCGTGGAGCATCGTCTTCAGCAGCGCCGACGCCCCACAGACCTTCGGCACCGTGCACATCGGCGAGGGCGGCGGTGACACCTCGTTGCGGGTGCGGCGTGTACGGCGGGGCTGCCTGGACAGGACCCACCGCTGCTCTGCACCGGACCAGTCATGCCGTTGCCTTCAGTATGCCTTGAGTACCGTACTGGGCTCACACGGTGCGGTGGCCGCGTCGAAGGGCGTGGGGGCAGCCGTCTCCTCATCCGACGATTCGTCCGACGGCGACGCCGGCATGTTCGTAAATGACGTTTGATTTCTCGACCACGGCGCGTGACGCCTGCGAGTGCGCAACTGAGACGGCCGGGTTTTTTTTTTTGCTGAGGTGAAAAAGAGGGTTGAGAGCTGGGGTCATCTTCCCTCTTTTTTGTCTTGGTGTTTTTGTTTTGGCTCCCCAACCGCCAAGAGGAGAACGCGGCGAGCTGCAGAGAGCCAGCGAACGAGATAATAAAGCTCTACTGCCTCCCTATCACCACCACCGTGACACCTCTTCGAAGAAGCCTCATCTAAGGATCGCCTTGGCAGCCATCGTGGTCTGCTTGCTGCTGTGGTGGCCCGCTCATTGGTACATGGGGATGGAAAAAAGGGAGAGGGACCCGGGCATTCACTTCTTGTGCTTTCTGCGGCGGTGGCTCCCGTTGCCAAGTGCCTCTCCTCCCTTCCTGTTTTCGCTTCCCTCGTCTCTTTTTTTTTTTGTGTGTCTCCTCGTCTTCCCCTCCTCCACCTTTCTGCACTTTTGTTTTGTTTTGTTGGTTCCTCTCCCCCCTCCCCCTCCATCATGAGCCCAACACCAACCGGTCGCGTGCTTCGCTGTCCTCCTCCTCTCTCTTTCCTTTCCCGTCAGCAAGAAGTGCTGCACAGGGTTGGTACGAGAAGAATACAAAGCCACTGGGACGACGGGAAGAGAGAGATACCATTCACAAACAGCGTTATTTCACTGCACTTTCTTTGAAAATAGTGTAAGTAAACCGTGATTAAAAAAAGAACAACAACAAAAGAAAGGCAACTGCCATCCACACACGGCTCCGCCCTGCTCCCCGTCATTTCACATTGCTAATCGAAGTGCCAAGGCGGCACGAGGGATGCCTGGCACCGCAAAGAAAAGGTCTCTTCTCCCTGTTCTTCTGACAACCTCCGACACCCTCGCTGGAGCGCACACTGACGACGCAAGCATCTTGGCGGTGAGAAAGGCAACCAGATCTCTCAGTGCCACCACTGCTGACGGCGCTGCTGCCGCTGCCTCCTCGAACGACGCCGCAAAAATGAGCGCAGACGCCTTCGAAGAGGACTGGCAGCGGCCACCAGGTGACACAGCATATCTGCAGGACCTTCTGGAGTCACTCGAAAGGCCGTCGCAGCACCTGCAAACACTCGCGACGAACACTACGACCACTGCGACGATCACCACCCCTAATGTGAAGATGGAAGCGCCGACAGCGACACGGCGCAGCCGCAACGGCGATGCTGCGTGGGAGGCGGACGTGGCCTCCTTCCACCGGCGAGAGAAGCAAATCACCGTCATCGAGGGTCGTCGTCGCCGAGCGCAGCATCGCTGCGATGCCGTTGATGCGGCCTTTGCCCGGTCGGTGGAACGACGCATGCAGGCGATGCAGCACCTCGCCCTCGACCCACCGGCAGAGCGTTTGGTGGGGCAGGGTGTGACACAATATGTCCCAGCTGCCCTCCTCCCTGACGATGTGGTAGACGAGAAAGGACGTCTTCGGTCTGGGCCGCTGCCCTTGCTTCCGCACTCCGTTGTGGAGACGCATGTGAGACAGCAGCTGATGCTGGGACACTCCTCCCCCGCTGCGGAGCAGCAGCAGCAGCGGCCAGTGACAGTCATCACGGACAGTGCGACCCGCCAAACCAATGGGGCGGATGCACTGGTGTTCTTGACGCAACTGGATGCCGGTGGGGCACGCGAGAGTGGTCAGGAGGAGCGTACCGGTGACACCAGCACCAGCTCTCCGCACCCGTCCACATCAGCAGCGGTCTCCGTGCCTTCTCGGACACACCACGGTGGGCTGGTAACATCTGGGAGAGGAGGAGGAGCTGTGGTAAGCGCTGAAAGGGCGTTGGCTAAGGTGGCGGATGATGACGATGACAGCGATGGGGATGAGGAGGCTTGGATGCGGCCGTCAAGCCTCACGGCAGCGAATAAGGATCGGTGGCGTGAGCTTGGCTACCACGTGGTGGTAGTAGGCGGCGCTTATGGTGCAGAGCACTCCACCACCACTACTCGAGGAGGTGAGCGCACCGCTGCACGACGAGCGTTTCGGTCCACTGCTGCTCCGCTGGAGGCAAGTGCGAGCCTCAGCACTGCTGTCACCACATTTGAAGGCGGTGCCCGACAACCATCTTCTGCCAACTCTCCCACGAGTCGCGCTTTCGCAGGCCGTCACGGCAACGCGTCGTCGTCGTCGTCCCGCGTGTGTGGAGGCATACGAGGAGAGGGGCCGTTGCGGTGGACAACGCTAGCCCCGCTGCCGCCAGTGTGTCTCATTCAACGACGGCTGCCAGAGGAGGACTTGAAAGCGGCGGAGCTGCGCGACCGGAGGTCGTCCTCACGGCGTGCGTCACGTCGTCGTCCGGCTGCCGGCGGTGGCGATGACGGGCATACGTGGAAGACGGGGGGTAAGTGATGATGCAATACCATGTACAGTAGTGCTTCTGTGGTGATGGGCGAGGGGTGCCTCTCCACGACGCGGCAGTTTCTTCCTTTTTTTGCTTTGTTCTGCACGTGCGCCGCATCAAGCAGATGCGAGGGCGCGATGTGCACTCGAACTTTGTGGCACCGCTCTTACGCGCGTGCGTGTGCAGGTGTCGACATGCCGTTGGCGACACTTCGACTACCGTCACAGAGCTGAGAAGAGAAGACAAAAAGCGGACTGCGGTCCACACATACACACTCCCCGCTTCTCTATAAATCCAGTATAAAAAGGTGCGAGTGGAACTGCTGACCGCTCTGGTATGGCATCGCGCATTGAAAAAGCAGAAGCTTTGCGGCAAATATGAGAGGAGGCAGCAGAGCACGCGACAGCCACGATTCGTCTCGCTGTGTGTTCTGGGTTGGACCGCTCATGGAGGCGTATCGCTCTTGAAGGATAAACTTGGTGCTTTCGGGGATTTCAGAGAGGATGCGGAAAGGAGGGAGGGAGGATAGAAGGATCGGGTGTCTCTCCGCTGCTGGAGGCGAAACCTATTTTTCTTGTTTTGTATCTGTATATCCCATCTCGTTTGCGCTTTTGTTACCTCTTTCTTTCCCCCTCTTTTCTTTTCGCCTACCTGCAGTGACGCTGCTTTTATTTTCATGATCACTGCCACGCAGACGTGCTCGTTGTAGTGCGCACATTGAAGACTCCTTCACACACACACACAAAAAAAAACAGAAACAACAGAATTTAAGCACACACAAGCACACTATCCTTCTTTCTTGTGGAATTTGATCTGCCTTGAGTACACACGTCGAATTCTCGTGTCTCACCTCCAACGTGCGCAGGAGGGGATGGTGAAGCAGCGGCAGTCGGCGATACCACCGGAGCTGCGCGCAATCGCACGTGCGGTGGCCGATGCTGATGTGCACGAATTCCCTGACCTCGTCCCCGTCCCTGGACACACCCGCCCTTCCCTCGATGCCCTGCGCAGCATAACGACGGAGGTGAACAACGGCGTTCCGCTCACGGCACAGGAGTTTAAGCTGTTCCGGGCCGCCTACGCCGAGTGCCAGCAGCACTTGCACAGTGTGACGAATAGGGCCTTATTATCGGGCACTCCTGTGGCGGATGTGTTGCTGCTCGCGGCACGCATGGATGCTCTCTGCACAGACCTCGGCTTCTCCCTTCTCGCCCTCTTTCCCTCGCTGCGGGAAGTTCATTCCTACCTTTTGGAGTTGAGCGACAAGCTCGCCGTTGGACGTGGCGAGGGGCAGCACCACTCCGACGTGCTGCTGGACCGCCTCGTGCGTGTTGTACAGCACATACTAGAAAGGGCGGATCACGCGCTAAAGTGGTACGAGTCGTGGGAGATGCAGCGAGGAAAGTCGCTTGCTGAACACAGTGTAGCCGATCTACCAAGCATCACCACCACTGTGGCCGGTTCACCCATTCGCTCGCGTGCCTCCTTTCCCACGCGAGAGGCGTCATTGACAGCAGCTCGGCATGCCAGCGTGGCGGCAACAGAGGGCGAAATCAGCTCACTGAACACGACACGGCAGTGCACCGTCGACGAGTCGCGCGAGACGCACGGCACGGAGCACGCGCCACCACTGCTCTCGTGCGAGCCACGCCGCTCCGCCACCATGGCGGCAGCGGCGGGGGGCGTCGCGCTGCCGCGCCCCCTCAGCAGCAAGCGTCAACTCCCAGCCAACGTTGCCGATGCCCTGGCAAGCGTGAATGCCGACCTGGACGTGCACTTCGCTCACCTGCGGTGGTACGTTGCGGTGACAGACCGCGGCTCCGTGTACTTTGACGCGCACGACTTTCTCGAGGAACACGTCCTGCGTGCGGCGTGGGAGCGCTATGTAGGCCGCAACCGTGCTGCCTGCACCTCTGAAGACTTCCTTCCGTTCCTGAAGCTCTTCCCGGCGTGGACGCACCCAGCGGTGATGTCGGTCGTCGACTTCAAGGAGTGCGGCGTGGTCTCCGTCTACTCGCTGCGCCGCCTGCTGCGCGTGTGGGGCCCGCTGCAGCTGCTCGAGGCGAACCTGCGGCATGACATGGAGCACGGTGCGGTGGATTTGTCGCAGCCCTTCGCCTACCTCGCCTCCTCCCTCGCCTCCCGCCCAGACGCGCACACTGGTGACTACGTGATTGGCCTCTCCGACGTACTGGGCGAGTTGCGCGTCGCGGTGCTGCGCCGTGCGCGGGGTTATCGGTGGCACCTGCGGGCAGCCGCATCGGAAAATACGTGCCGGTACTCGTCGGCGAAGTTTGCGGGTACTGTGGGCGCAGGGGAGGCGGGTTCGCCGAACAGCAGCTGCCCCGAGTCGCGAAAGCAGTTCGCCACCATTTCCTACACGCTGAGCCACGACACTGGGGCGTGGATGGTGCGGGGGTTGACTCGCGAAGAGTTCGCCTCGGCTGCCGAGGCCTGCAACTCCTTCCCGGAGATCTTCCAGCGTCCGCGTGGGCAGCTGCTGAGCGGCGGCCCGCAGTCCCTCCACGGCCAACTCACCTCCTCTACCGCAGCAGGCGGCCTCTTCCCCTCGCCGGGAGCACAGGCCTCACCGAAGTCGTTCAGTGAAGCAGCGGACGGCAACGTCTCTGCACTGCACCGCGCCTGCTACCGCAACAACGCGCGCTACGTTCGCACACTGCTTGACCGCGGTGGTGGCACCGTCGTGAACTGCGCTTTAGTCGACCCGTTGGTAGGTGAGTCCTTCTGCTGGACGCCGCTGCTGTGTGCGGTGAACAACCCCCACAGTGACCCTGCAGACGTGGTGCGATTGTTGCTGGAGGCGGGGGCTGACGTGCGGTACCGCGACGACGCCGAATGCACGGCGCTGTACTACGCCATTGCTAACCGCTATGCGGAGACAACGCAGGTGCTGCTGACGCACTGCCCGTCCCTGCAGACGTCTCCGTACACCGTGCCGCTGCTGGTGGCGATCGGCGCCCACGGCTGCCACCTGCGCGAGTGCGATGTGCGGCGGCTGGTGGAGGTGGTGCCCTGCGCAGCTGTCTTGAGCGTGGTGGTGGCGTATGAGAGTGACATGTCCCTCGTCGCATTAGCCTCCAGCATCGTGGAGGAAAAGGTGAATGGCCGGGAGTACGCCGTTTCTAGTGCAGAGCGGCGGATGGTGGCAGAGCGGTGCGAGGCCGGCGCTGCCATGGCAGATCGAATCACCCCAGCAGAGGAGCAGCAGCTTCAAGAGCTTGGCGCCCACCACACCCACTGCTGCCTGCAGTCGCGACTCGAAGTGGAGGAGGCGGTGCGGGTGCTGTACGCGCGCGAGTATGTGTTGTCGTGGCGGGTCTGGCTGAAGTACCTGGATTGCACTGACGCGGAGAAGCAGAGGCACGCGACGGCGATGGCC
This sequence comes from Crithidia bombi, assembly GCA_900240985.1. Taxonomy (NCBI): domain Eukaryota; phylum Euglenozoa; class Kinetoplastea; order Trypanosomatida; family Trypanosomatidae; genus Crithidia; species Crithidia bombi. The sequence continues at coordinate 338,576 of OESO01000048.1, forward strand.
CCGATCTACCCCCTCAGCATGCTGCATGCGGCACCGGTGGGGCATGCCCGCAACGCAGTAGTAGCCGTGGCACGCCTCTTCACGCGTCACCTGGGAGCGTTGCAGCGAGCCATGCACCCCGCTGCCGGTGAGAGGGACGGCTTTGGCACAACCCTCTTCCGCAAGACTGCGACGACGGAGCCCATTGACTACGTGATATGAGTCTCGCAGCCGCTTCGTTGGGGCTGCACGCTGTCTCCAACCAGAAAGCACCGTACGAAACCCTCTTTAACAACAACAATAAGAAGCGAGGAAGAGTCCGGGAGCCCTTACCGCGTGTGCAGTGTTCTTCTTGACACTCTCACTATTGTCTTTTATGTATAGTAGACGCCATCGATGGCGAGGGGGGGGGGGGATGCCACCGCGACCGCCGCACGTGCGCGGCCATGCGAGGCTCTCCGTTCTTATACTTTTCTTTTCTCTCTTGCCTTCTTTTGAATTCGCCTTTGTTTTTTACTTTCTACGCAGATTTATCTATCTCTATGTATGCAGGTGGACAATGTGTGTGTGTGTGTGTGTGTGTGTGTGAGGTGTGCGTCTTGCGCTACTCCAGTTTTATTATGCTCGAGTGCCGTGCTGTGAAACGCGATATGCCGTTTGCGGAGGCATCAGCGCACGCACGGGGACAAACAGCTCCCCCCCCTCCCTCTCACACATTTTCTTTTTGGTTTGCATTACTTGATCCGCTGCCGAACCCAACAACAAATGGTCTTACAGCTACCCACCGGTGCTGCTGCTGCCATGGCGGCTGTGGCGGGTGAGGAGGGAATGACGTTTTGTGGTGATGTTAGCCCTGCCTCATTGCTGGGTAGGGGTGACCTCAAGTTTCCATGTGTTGGTGAGATGAGGAGCATCGAAATGCGGCGTTGCACCTCCCACTACACTTCGATGTTCCTCGTGCGTTCTATGGACTCCTCTCTCACATTTCATGCCATACCTTCTCCCTTTTTGTTCTTCCGGACTGGTCTACTCTTTTGCTGACTTGTTATCGATCTTTCACATCGTTGCTGATACCCTCCTCCCTACGCTACGGGGGGGGGACACGATATGCTCCCGTTGTTTCTGGCCAAGAAGGCCATAGCAAAACCTCTTCCCATACAACAGAGCCTTCTCTCGCTTTTTGTGTCACCAGAGTCCAGCCGCGTACCCCCTCAGCGCGAGTGGAGTCGCAGAGACCATGTCTCCCCACAACAAGCGCGGCAAAGCTAAGGCGGCCGCAAGTAAGCAGAACCGCTCGGAGCGGCGCCAGCACTACGGCAGCCAACAAAGCTACCGTCACCGCAAAGGTGGAAGCAGCTCCTATCTCTCCACGACAACGGATGTGAAGCAGAATCGCGTGCAGCACACCTTTGGTGACACCGACCCACTGGATCAGCAGATTTTTGACTACATCATCGTCGTTGATGTAGAGGCGACGTGTGAGGAGAACAACCAGCACTACCCGCACGAGGTGATTGAGATTCCTGGTATGCTGATCAACGTGCGGACCGGGCAGGTCGACCGGGCCCACTCTTTTCACACCTACGTGAAGCCGTGGCGCAACCCCATCCTGACCCCTTTCTGCACTCAGCTGACAGGCATTACGCAGGAAACCGTCGATGCGGCCCCGAGCATCACAGAGGCAATTCAGCTCTTTGAGAGGTGGTACAAGGAGACGATCCCGCGTGGCGCCAAGACGATCTTTGCGGCCGACGGCCCGTGGGACTTTAAGAACTTCATCCACGAGCACCACATTCTGCGTGACCACGTCGCCTTCCCTAGCCTCTTCTACGAGTACCTCGACATCCGCACCACCTTCGCTCACCGCTTCAACAACGGGGTTCCGATCAAGCTAGATGCGATGCTGCGCAGGATGAATTTGAAGTTCGATGGTCGCCCGCACAACGGCTTCGATGACGCCTACAACATCGCGCGTCTCGCCGTGGCGATGATGCGGGCGGGCTGCGTCTTTGACTTTGTGCTCGCCATCCCGATGGACGACCCGTACCATTACCACCTCGACGGCTACCCTTTGTACCGTCGCGAGGAGGGCAGCGGGCACGTTGACCGGGACGTCGTGGAGGATATCGCTAAGCAGTGCTTTGGCGCAGACTACTTCCAGTTTGGCCAGAAGCACAGGGAGGCGGTGCGGGCGTACCGGCTGGAGCACCCAAAAGAGTTCAGCTACGCAAATGTCATGGCGCTGAAGCGGCGCAGCGATCGCGCGTTGGCCCGTCGGAGGCAGCGGATGTGGCGAATGGTGGTGCTGACGCTTATCGCGGTCCTTCTGGTAGGCATTGCGTACGTGCTGCAGGTGCACTACGCAGTCGCTACCTGGCTGCAGGTGAAGGCGACGGCGGCTCATTCAGTGCGAGCTGACAGCGCTGAGGGGCACGACACCCCCAACTCGACATTGGTGTGAGCAGCACGATGCAGCGACGAAGGAAGGGAAGAGAGAGGGACTGTGTGGGTGTGCGCTTACGTTGTTTCTTGCTCTGCGAATGGGCACGTATGCGACAATGTCTGATCACATTTTTTTTTTTCGTGCTCTGCAAAGCTGATGATGAGCGTGTCACGACTTGGCTGATGATGTGGAGTGGCAGGTGTTCTCTCTCTCTCTCCCTTCCTCCTCCTTCGCTTACAAAGCCTCTCTCTCGTGTTCAAGGCGTACATGAAGCGACTGTGCACGGAGGGCTGGAAAACAAAAAAAAACAAAACGAGGCTAAGGATTTAAGAGAGAGAGCGAGAGATGGAGGCTGAAAGTGCTAGTAGGGTTTTCACATTCACGCACTCGTGTATAGTACTTCATAAAATAAACCATAATGCAAAACAACTGCAAGGGATGGGGGGAGGAAGGGTATGTCGTGTTGCGCAGGCTCATGCTTCTTCATTGTGCGCGTATCACATGTTTCTGTTTCTTCATAACCACTGCGTGCAACCCAGCGCAGTATGCATGCTGGGGAAGGTATGTGTGTGTGTGTGCGTGTGTGTGAGATGCGTTACCACGCTGCTTTGCGATTCATCGGTGAGCGACACCGACCACCTAAAGAAGAAGAAAAAAAGAAGTCGGGCATTCTGCAAGCGACAACAACAAAAGGAGAAGAGAGGAGAGGAGGGGAACTGTCTGAACTCCTGTTCCATATATGTGCATGAGAACGGCAGACAGTGATCACAGCTGCCGCTACTACCACCACGGTTGCACGGAGCTTTGATGCACACCCACACTTATGTATAGACGTATTCCTCACTTCCAAGGCTGCACTTTGCCGGCACGCGCTTTGATGGCACCCCTGTGTTTCTTTAAGGGTGACTTCTCCAAAAAACGCACTTGCGCTCCCCAACAGCAGTAGCTGACGAAGGAAAATAACAGCGCCACAGCTTTATTATTCGTGCTTTTTTTGTCTCTCACTCCGTCCCTCCTCTCAATCTTTGCTTTGTGTTTGTACGTTAAATTCCTTGCCTACCCTCTTTCACTTGCTCTCACTCCCTACAACCACGCATCATCACCGACTTTGCCCTCGTTGCGCAATGATAAAGCTCTCTCTTAACTCTCTCTTTCTTGTGGCGCGGTGCGACTGTGCTTCTAACACACGCGTGCTCCGCGAGACACCTCACGGCTGAGGTGAGAGGAGGGACAGTGGCAGGTGCTGTAGCGAAAGGACTGACTTCTGTTCTTTTTTTTTTTAAATCCCTTCTTTACCATCTGGGTAGCAGAAAGGGAAAGCAAAGGAAAGCACGCGCAGTTGCGTGGTGAGCGTGGTGCGGCAGTGCTACAGAAGGAAGGAGTAGACTACATATCAGCTGGCACTGAAGGCAACGCTCTCTCTCTCTTTCACACACACACACACACACGCACACACACACACACGCACACACACACATACGACTGTTGCGCGCGTGTTTAGGGAAGGCACGCTTCCTTTTTCATGAGTTGATTTTGCCATCTGCGCTTCTTTTTTCTCTTTTTCTGTTTATTGCTGCGCATCAGCCTCTCACCTCCTGGGGGCTCGTGTGTCTGAACGCTCTACCCTGCCATCTCTACGCATACAAAAGAGAGAGAAAGGGTATCTGCAGCACAAGCCTCCCCTCTTCCCACCTTTTGTACGGCTGCGCAGAGGGGCTCCGTTCCGCTGCTCTTTTTCCGACCCCACAGGGGAGGCTGGCTGGGCATCTTATTTCAAAACAGTTTTCTCTTCAGTGTTCCACGTCTTTCCTCTCACAGTTTCTGTCATCTTTTTTTTTTTTGTGTGTGTGTGTGGTGGCGTGGGTTGCATTGTTCCCTTCTCTGTATTTTCTTAACCCCGCCCATTTTCTCTCTTTTCTTCGTTTTTTTGTTTGATTATTGAAGTGTGGAGAGCGACATCGACTGCGCTTTCGTCCGTCTCTCTCACTGTGTGCGTGTGTGCGTGTGTGCCCTCTTTTCTCTTCGTGTATATATTTACTCTTGCCTTTCTATATTTATCTATTTTTCGCTAACCTGCTTCTACGCTTGTGGTGTCTCTCTCTCTCTCTCTCCCCTCTTTGTGCCTCTTTTAGTGTGTGCGTGTGTGTGTGTGTCAGTCTGTCTGTGCTCTTGTTGTTTGGTGCTTCCGTGTCAAGGGGAACTAGCGTCTCTCCCTTATCCATGCTATCAGCGCTCATCGTCACTGACACTTATCTCTGAGATACTTCTCTCTGCGGTAGCAACATGTCTGCATCAGCAGGTGAGAGTGCTGAGCGGTGTACCCCCACACTCGTCCCGCTCTCCCACCGACATGTGGGTGCAAGCAGCGGCATCAAACGATCGACTTCTCCGGCGGTGGCGCACCCCGAGGGCACCAGCGCAGCGGAGCCGCACACCGCCGAGTCGATCGGGTCTTCGTGCTCTGCAGAGGCGATCTGTACACCACCGCAGCGGCAGTCCACGCAGCCGCGTGCGACGTCGGCATCTCTTCCTCCCTCTGGAGTTCTCGAGGATAGCGCTACGGTCTCGTCGTTAGGTGAGAGAGCGGCAGTAATGGAGGGCATGCCAACATTGATGCCCGTCGCCTGCACCTCTGCTTCCCCCACCACCGCGGCGGTGCCGGAGACGTTGTGCAGCTACGCAGCAGATGCGAATTCTAATCATCCTAACACTAGTCATTCTCTATCCGAAGCGTCAACTGTGGGGACGACAGTAGCGAAAGCTCGCGGGGCCCAGCCCACCAGTGTGAGCGGGGGGACCAAAGCTCTTAAGCGCGCACAGAAGGTCGCTGGCAGCACCCACACCCACCGCCACGGCAGTAGCAGCGGCGGCAACGGCAGTGGCAATGGTGCGGGCTCGCATTCCGCGTCGGAGCGGTGTAAAGCAGCCCGCACGCTGGCAGCGGAGCTGATGTCTGCCCTCATGGAGCGTCCCCCACAACCGGCCCAGATCGCGCAGTACCGCCAGTTCATGCGCACTGCAGCGTCGTCAAAGCCCGCCACCTCCAACACTCCGATCGCTGCATCAACGCAGGACAAGGCGGTGTCGGTGCAGCACCTTGCGGAGTCTGGTGGGGCGACGGCAAGCGACGGTGGGGTCTCCCCGGTGCCAGCAGCAGCCGCAGCGTTCTCATCATTGTCGCACTCTTTTCTCGAAGCTGTGCGCAACGGACGAGCCAGGCCGAGCCACGTCACCTCCGCCGCTGCTGCTGCTGCTGCCTCGTCGCCTGCTGTCACGGCGAAGTCAGCCACCACCTCTCCACCGCTGTCGGTTAGGTCGAGCAGAGGGGGTTCACCAGTGCACGCACCGACCGCGGCGAGGCCTTCCACGAGCCACAGTGGCGGCTTCAGACGGCGCAGCGGCTCGCCCAACCTTTCCCTGCCTCCACCAGCCGCGATGAGCGAGGGACCTGGCAGAAGGCCGCCATTGGAGCTCATACCGGAGGACGCTGCCACCATCCCACGGCTTTTAGGCGTGCTTCGCGAGATCGCACTGTCGTGTGCGACGCTGGACACGCTGGGCGGGCGTCTTGTAAGCCCACCATCCAGTGCACAGTCGATGCCGTGTAGCAGCAGCAGCAACGGCGGCGCCCAATCCCCATCAGCAGCAGCCATGTCTGCCCCCCTTCCCCCATCACGACAAGCGAGTATCGCAGTGTCGTTGCAGTCTGCTACGGAGGCTACGACTCTCCCTTCAACGGCTGCGCCTGCGGGTAGCATGCCCAAGCTGTATCAGGTGGAGACGCTCTATTACGAGGAGCAGTGGCAGCGTGTGCGGGACCACCTACAGAAAGTGCGTGAGCTCGTGCTGAACAAACACGAGTTCGCCAGCACCCTCGATGCAGCACTCGGACCAGAGTGGCGAACAACGTCGAGCGCTGCTGCACCAGCCGTGGAATTAGCTGAAGCGCAGCACGACAGTGACGTACCAACGACCGACGAAGAAAAAGGCGAGGTTGATCTTCTCCACGCCGTGGTAATCGCAGAGACGGTGCCGGTGAGTGCGGTGGTCCCCGTGATGCCGACGCCTGTCGATCACGACGGCCCAACGCAGCTCACCGGTAAAATTGTTGCGGCAACGCGGGCAGAAGGAGAAAAGGGAGGCTCTACTGCTGCGGGGCGTGGCAGCGGTAGCGTTTCGGCCTCAGCGGCGGCAACGGCCACTCCGCGACAAACCAACTCTGGTCAGGGCAACGCCACCGGTGCTTCCACGATCACCGCCACCGCGGCGACGACCACATCTACTACACTAAATCACAATGCCCGGCCTTTCCACAGCCGGACACCACCCAGCTTCCAGCCAGTTGTGGGCACACAGGGTGGCGCCGCTGCAGCCGCGGCGGTCCCATCCTACAATGGACATCGCAGCAATACCACTACGCACAACACAAACACTGCCTCGTCGATGAAGCAGCTCTCGGAGAGCAGCTCCACCTACTCCCCCTCCCAACACGTGACGACCTTTTTGGAGCGCACCACACCACCGGCGTCCGGCCGCCTCGTCGAAGACGGTGACGGCGGCTTGCCCAACTTCCCCTCCACCCCGCTCTCCGAGGCCGCTGCGCCGTATCAGCCGTCGGTGTCCCTCATGGGCGGCACGAGTCCCCGTGGCAATGCCTCGACCCCCAGCAGCACTCCTTTCCACCTGGAGTCGCGTGAAGAGATGCTGCGTCGGCGCAGTGCAGCACCCAACGCCTTCTACGCTTCCATGACACACAGCGGCGCTGCGCACTTCCTTGGTGGCCCACCCAGCGCTGCTACCACGCCAGTCACCTTTGTGCCGTCGTCTGTGCCGCCTGGCTCGCCGTCCTTCGCGCTGCCCGGCAGCGGTGCCCGCAGCATGCCGGTCTCGCCCCTGCTGAGCTACGGTTCTCCTGTCACCGCCACCCAGTGCCCCTACGACTACATTCTCGTGCTGGACTTCGAGGCGACGTGCGAGGAGCACCCACCACCGAACTACCTGTACGAGATCATCGAGTTCCCTGTGGTGGTGGTGGATGTGCGGCTGCAGCGAGTGGTGGCTGAGTTCCACCGCTTTGTACGACCGCGGCACAAAGTGGAGCTGAGTTACTTCTGTCAGGAACTGACAGGGATGCGGCAGGCCGACGTGGATGCAGCGGCGCCGCTGGAGGAGGTCGTTCTCCAGTTTGAGCGGTGGTTCGCTCACACCGTGCCGCCGCACGCGCGCTGCGTGTTTGCGACGGATGGTCCGACGGACATGCGTGAGTTCATGTACCACCACAGCGTGTCTCGTCAAGGCATTCGCTTTCCCCCGCTCTTTTATCAGTACATCGACGTGAAGCAGACCTTTGCGTGCTTCTTCCAGTGTGCGCAGGGGAAGATCAAGGCGATGCTGGAGGTGCTGCACATCCCGTTTGAGGGCCGGCTGCACAGCGGGTTGGACGATGCGAGAAACATCGCGTCGATCGTGATTGGGCTGCTGCAGTACGGCTGCAGCTTCTGCGAGGTGCCGCTGAATCGACTGCCGCTGAATGGGCTGTTGCTGTCGAGTGGAACGACAGCGGCCTCTGGCGGCGTGTCGACACCGCTCTCACTGCCGCCGTCCTCCACTGCGGCCGGGTCAGGCCGCACCCGAGGGAGTGGGGCGTCGCAGACGTACATCACCGCCCCATTCTCGGTGGATGAGGATGAGTACTCGTACTGAAGCAACACAACGCAATACACACCCACAAAAAAAGGGTGGTTTGAGACACATGATGCTCTTTTTGGAGCACCGTAGGTATATTGAAGGGAATGAAATGCGGAAGGAAGCGTGAGGGTCGATACGGGAAGGGGAGAGTGCGTTCGATGACTTCCACAGAGGAAACCCCAAAACAACGGCTTCTCGTACAGCTGCTGCTCGTACGCTTCAATGCCGGTTTTTTTTTCTCGGCTACGGCTTTCTCCTATGCAGCAGCAGCAAAGACTCTGCTTGTATGTGACGAGTGTGTGCGTGCAATTACCTGAGGTTGGGTTGCTTCGGAGTGCGAGGAGGGACATGGTGTGTGCTTCTCTCTGTTGGGGTGTGCAGGCCGCTGCGGGTCGCCCATGTTATTTTCATTCCTTCGTATTAGTTGTTTCGCTTTCCTTTACGCTCTGCGATGCGGCGAGGAGCTCCCAGTTGACTTCAACAAACCCACATGTACGTATACACTTCTCTTTGTCGATTTAACTTTTTTTTTGTCTGGTATGTGTTAAGCCGCTCTTCTCATTTCCCCTTTTCTCTTTCTCTGCGTGCTCATGTGTGTGTGTGTGTGTGTGTGTGTGTGTCCAGGAGTTGTGGTTTGCATCAACGTTTCTTAGTCGCCTGGCTCGTATTCCTGTAGACGCGGAAAGAACCCCCGCCAAAAAAAAAATGTACATCAGTACAACAACTGTGACGAGAGATCTGCCAATGTGAACAGAGATCCAGCCCCACAATTGAGTTCATGGGGGGAGATTGCTCTATCTACTTCTGGTTGAGAGAGAGAAAAAAAAAAAGAGACTCGTAGGGGTATACGCGTGTGTTGTGTTACCATGTTGCTGCTCGACGCTTCTACAAAAAAAAAAAAAAGGAGAAAAGGAGGTGGTGGCACGACGACGAAGCTCAGTTGGGTGGCATCTTAATACGCACAACGCGCCGAGGAGACGCTCTTTTTTTTTTGTGCGCTCTCCCTCTGTGTGTTGCTGCCGTATCCCCGCTGTAATGCTCGTCTTGAACAGCACCCTTGCCTTTTTCTCTGTTTCTCATTTTTCAGGCAAGTGCATGTGTTGTTAACGTAGTCGTCACTGAGCCGCGTGCCGCGTTTGTTTGTCCACTGTGTCACTGCAACAGCCTCTCACTCTCACGTTGCGAGAGTAACCGAGGCAAAGCTGGTATGATCTACACCTGACCTCTGCTACGCCTCTCCCACTTTCTAAACGGCTCGTACACGCAACACACACACACACACACACACACACACACACGACACCCGCTCTTAAACCGCTATGTAACACAACACGCTCTTTTTTTTTTCCTTTTTAGTTAACCAAAAGTGCTTCTGGGCTTTTCTTCCGCGTTTACCATTCTGCAATTCTCAGAGCGACATACACAACTAAACACGCAACCAGCAGCAAAAGGACAGTGACATCTGTAAGAGGGAAATGGTTCGTATGCGGTCACTGGCGAAGGAACTACGCCAACTGGAGAAGCAGAGGCAGGACACCGCCACACCGTCGCCGCCACCGGCGGTGCACGCAGACCCTGACGAGCGCACCGCTGCTGCCGCGACCTCAGCTCGCACGACGAGCAAGAAAATCTCGCATGAATCTACCACCCCTTTCGAGAACGACTCGACCCGCCACGCCGCCTCTCCTCCAGCCGAGACGGAGGAGGCGCTCTCTTCTGCGTCATCGTCGCCGTCCACCAACCTCCAGGAGGGCGGGGCGGCAAACACTGCACTTACACACGCGTCAGGCAGCAGCCACCACCACTATCACAACGATGACGATCGTGTGAAGGCAAACGAGAGCGCCTCGACGAGCTCGTCAGACGAGGAAGACGTCAGCCGTGGTGGCTTGCACCGGCGCAAAAAATGTACGTCAGGTCTTTTTGCTTTGGGTGGGAGCCGCTTTGATATTTTAGTCCACGGCACGTACAGCGGCGGCACGGTGTGCCGCAAGTCGGAGGTGCGCAAAGCGACAAAGGTGTGCTCAAGCGGCAGGGATGCACTGCAACGCAGCCCGGAGGATGTCACTATGGCAGGGGAAGGGGCAGAGGCAGCCGCTGGTGCGGGTGGAGAGGCGTTTCCTGCCCTATCAACACCACCTCCGCCGCCTCTCGGCACGTCGTGCTGCATCCCTACACGATTCCCCTTCAAGCGCCTCCTTCCTCAGCCGTTTAGCCACATCCTCGTCTGCGACTTTGAGGCGACGTGTGCCAGTGGGAGTGTGCACTACCCACATGAGATCATTGAGTTTCCTGTTGTGGTGCTCGACACGGCGACGCTGCGCATCGTGGCTGAGTTCCACCGCTACGTGAGGCCGGTGCGCAACCCGAAGCTCACAGAGTTTTGCACGGAGCTGACAGGCATCACACAGAAGATGGTGGACCAGGCGGACACCCTGCCGGTGGTTGTGGAGCAGTTTCAGCAGTGGCTGGAGCAGGAGGTATACCCGCTATGTGCGATGTGGATGCAGTACTACGGCCCCGACAAACTCTCGCACAACCTCAAGTCTGAGCAGCGGCGATTTGTCTACGACGACCGCACCGACCAGGCACGGGCCAATGCCGCGTATGAGGCGATGATCTGCGTGGCCACGGATGGGCCGTGGGACATGCGACGCTTCATGCACGAGTGCAGCGTTATGCGCGACGGTGTTGCCTTCCCACCGCTCTGCTACCGCTACATCAACGTGCGCCACAGCTACAGCGACCATTTCAAGTGCCGTCAGGTAAAGCTCACGCATATGCTGAAGAAGTTGAGTATGTCTTTCGAGGGACGGCGGCACAGCGGCATCGACGACACGCGCAACATCACACGCGTTCTGGCGGAGCTAATGGCGCGTGGCTATCGCGTGCATCACGTCAGCACGATCAAGTATTCCCATCGCGGTGGTGCGTTTTTAGAGAGCAACCAGGCAGCTCAGGAGCTCTTATCTGAGTACGGAGAGTGCGATCAGACGCACACAGCGCGGCACGGTAATCCGCACAACGGCGCCGCGAAGCGCAATGCCTGCAAGCGGTGAGCGTACATTTCTCCTCTTTCAGCGAAGGTGTCTCTCTGTGCTGCACCGCTCCTTTTAAACGACGACAGCAAGCAAAAAACAAGAGCAAGAGAGTGCCACGGGAGGACGGAGGGAGTTGTGGGATTTGGGGCGACAAAGAAAAGAGAAAAAGTTGTAAGAGTGGATGCAGCCGATGCACCCGTCTCGCTCTTCCCCCCCCCCCTCCTCTCCCTGCTTAACAGGAGCACTCAGAAGTGTGAAGGGACAAACAAAGAAGTAAGAGGGAGACAGTGAGGTCTTTGTGTGTGACTGCTGCTGTTGGTACCCCCCCCCCAAAAAAAAAGCAGAAAAAACAGCAACACAGCAGCAACAGCGGTAGCAGGGTCGACAGTAGCAAACAAGCTGAGGTTGCCCATGAGAAAGAGAGGCGTTTGAACCGTCTGGATTCCCCTCTCGGCATCGGGCAGCCAGGCGGACTTCCCAGCACTACTTCATAATGCAGTTGCTTTTCTAAAGAAGTAAAGAGGAGCGGAATACGAAGTGCAAGTCATTAGGAAGTGCACGGGGGCGTGTGGCTGCAGGCATTCAGCGCCTCTGTCTTCCTTTTCTTCCGCGTTGCCGCCACCTCCTCGAATCACTCTGCTTCCCCTCCCCTTTTTCTCTCTTGAATCGCCGCTTTTTTTTTGTTGTGTTTCGGTGTTTGTCTCTCTCTCTCTCTTCTTCCTCAGCTGACTTCGTTGCACGCGAAGCCCTCATACAATTCTCTTGCTGGGTTCTGAGACGCGTGTCTTTCTCACAAGAGGGAAGGAGGAAAAAGAAAAACAGAACATAATAGCCCATCGCAGCGTGCTGGAACGGAGTCGCTGCACACCACTTCTTCAGTCACCGCAACTTCACCGTATACCCAAGCTGCCTGTGCCGTTGTATTATTACTTCTCTTGGTTTGTTTTTGTTTATTTCGTTACCTCTTCTGTTTTCCCTGTCGCGTCTGTAGCCTCTCCACACGACCCTTCCCTTTTCCCGTTCCTCTTGTCATAGACGACGGATGTGTATGTGCATGCGTACACGTTGTTTCTACATTTGCCTTGCCGTCTTTTTTTTTTTTCCGGAGCTTCTGTCGTCACGTGCTGCCTCTGTATTCATCAGAAGCCGCCTACTGAGTTCCTCATCCACCGTGGTTGGTCCGTTAGCGTTGTCTTGTTAGAGGGCAAGACACAAAAACACACCTCACGCGGTGCAAGTGACAGGTGTTTTCTTTTTCCCAATCATACACACACACACATATATATATATATATACTCTATAGAAGTTTGCTGTATTAGACCCATCGGAGCCGTGAGAACATCTCGTTTTTTTTTCTCTGCCCCCTTTTTTGTTTTGTAGAGCTCCACGCCTTCGCTGTGGGTATCATAAACCAAAACATGTCTATTAACGCAACGACAGCATTGGCGGAGACCTCGTCGTCCTCGCAAACCCCACCGGACACGCAAGAAACAGGGAAGAGCCTGGTTGCAGGAGTCACACATGGCCTTTTCGACGAGGCGCGTGGTCAGCGAAGGCGCTTCCAGAACTTCTCCAGCGTGCACGCGTCCCCTTACTCGGAGACTTCATCGACGAGGCGGAGCTCGTCGGCTTACAGCGAAGACTATGAGCGTGGCGAGGACAGTGCTGGTGATGCTCGTGGTAAGCGAGGCACTGCAACCCCGCTGGCTTTAGCAGCAGCAGCAGAAGCGGCAGCAGCAGCAGCAGCACCACCACCACCACCACCCCCTCCTCCACGGCAGCAGCAGCAGCGTTCATCTTTTGAGACTCGTGTGGCCGCCGCACCAACAACCCCACCCTCTGAGCAGCTGACCACCGCGTCGGGCAGCATTCTGCCTGTGTCGACGCCGCTACCTTCTGTGGTGAACGCCTCCATGAACGATTTCTTCGCTTCACCACACCCTGCTGCTGCACCTGCCAACCCCTCCCCTGCCTACGCCAACGGCAGCATCTGGAGACCAACTCTGCAGGTCCGTTACGTGGAGCTGAGCAGCGATCAGCAGGAGCAGCGACGTGCGCGTGAGCTGGAGAGGCACCTTCACACCTACCTCTATCACAAGGAGGTGAAGCTGCTCGCGGTGTGTCTGCGACGTTGGTACACATCCATGTTTGTGAAGGCAACAACTGCGGACCGAGTGGTGCCCCTTGCAAGACGAGCCCCAGAACACATACCTTTCTCCGACTCTCTCGCGCCTGCTCAGGCGTCCACGCAGATTTCTGTAACGTCGGCTGCTGCCACTCCAGCTGCGCGCAGCCAGCAACGCCAGCCACCCCTGCAGCAGGCGAGCAACGGTGCGGGAGCAAAGACAACATCGAGTGGCTCACCACCGGCAGCCAATACAGGCGTAGGTCGTGGGTCATCTGGCACGCATCCACGGACGTCGTCGCCTTCATCGCCACCAGCAGCGGTGATGAGCGGGCCGACTCCGCTCTTCACCTCACAGATAAAGTCGTACACCCACGTGCACCTCGCACCCGATGGCCGCCTGAGTTCCGTGCGTGCACGAAGCGAGAGCGACACACACAACGGCAGCGCCGGTGACGTATCATCATCGGAGAGCGAGGGGCAGGAGCTGGAGGTGATGCACACTGATGTGCGGTGGGTCATGAAGCCCTCTGGCCGCTCGGTGCCATCGTCGTCCTGCTCGTCGTTGTCTTCGTCATCATCATCGTCGATCGGCGCTGACCAGTATGCGACGCTGCAGCGCATTAGGGCAAAGCTGAAGGCCGCGTACAAGAAGAAGCTGGCCGAAAGGGCTATGACAAACAACACCGGTACACAAGACGAGCGAAGAAAGAGGGAAGCGGCGCGGCCGCACCCGACCCGAGCGGTATTTTCCCTCTCTCACAAGCCAGCGCTGGGTGCATCGACCACTGCTGAAGACAGCCACCACAGGTGTGGAAGCGGAAGCCATATGAATGCCCGCGAAGAAGGTACGGCTTCAGCCCGGAAGCGCCACCCTCCTTTTCTCTCCTCTGGCCAGCAGCGTAGTTCGGGGGCGGACGGCGGCACTCCAACAGGGCCGCTACCGTCCGACCCTCCGCTGACACCCCACGCCTTGCAGGAGGAGGGGCAGTACACGGAGGACTTCACGGCGAGCGACTCGAGTGCGTCTTCAGACGACGTCAACGATGCCGCGGTGATGGGCGACAGCGACCGAGCCCACCTGCCCCCTGCTGCGCTGCGGAGCACGTTAATGCCCGACTCGCCTTCTCTGGGGGCGCTGGGCACGAACAAACAAGAAGCACGGCAAGAGGAGGAGGAGGGGGATGATGGCAGCAGCAGGAATGTGAATGGGGCGTCGCTGCAGTCGCCCAATCACAGCCGTTGCCGTCATCGCCGCAGTGCAGCGCGCCTCGGTACCCCACTGCAAGGCTTACCAGCTGTGGCAGCATCGTGCTCGCCCTCCTCCTCGCCTTCGTCGCCCCACCACACCCGCACCTCCCACCACCACCACTACCATCCCCCATCCTCGCATCCTTCATCGAGTTGTTTGTTGTCGAAGGAACCGAAGTCGCTGCGGCAGAGCGCCTCCGCCTGGGAGCGCGCTGTCGATCCGTACGCTGCAGCGACGCCCCCCGGTGAAGTCAACAGTGCTGCCAACCTCGTTTCTCCTAGTAGGTTTGGCGTGGGGGTGCCGAAGATGCCGTGGTCACGTTCGTCTGATGAGCCGGCGATTAAGATGCAAGAGGAAGAGGAGGAGGTCTGCGGCAGCGAAGGCTCGGTGCTGAGGGAGGCTGAGGCGCCGGAGGTGAATTGCCTGTCATCCACCACGACAGCCGCAGAGGCGCAAGTGAGCGTATTGGCGCCGCAGCCGAGCCACAACAAATCCCAGCCGCAGTCGCCACGCTCGCTGGGGGCGTCCGTGCTGGGGCCGGAGGGGCCTTTTGCCGGGGAGGGTGAGGTTGATTCGGTCGCACATGTGGCGGTCGGGCCACCGCTGAGGGCAGTAGAGGGAGAGAAGGTGGAGTCCGCCGAGCGTTGCGGTGGAGCGCCACGCACCACCAGCGGGGAGGAAGACAACTCAGCCATGTCACAGCCGTGGAAGGACAAGGAAATGAAGGGAAACGTACTCGTGATTCTCTCTGCGAAAGATGATCCCTCGAGGGCGCCGGCATCTTCTGCCACGTGCCCTGTACAGCCTGATGCATTAGATAATGTTACCGCTGTCTCTTCGAAAGCACCTTCCTCATCGACCTCGCTGCGTCGCTCCAGGGGAGTCAGTGCAAGCGACATTGAAGAGCTTGTGACGCACCTCTCACACAACGCGAGGCAGGGTGTGCGGTTTGCATTCTCAGCAGCCTCGGCACAAACAGCAGCGGTATCAGCAACAGGAGCTCACCTCACTCAATCGAATCTCTCCGCATCCGCGAAGAACGCCGCTGCTGCTGCCTCTTCATTGCTTGGGTCGCGGCAGGCATCACAGCAGTCACCACCACCGCTGCACAACCAACAACAGGCACTCCAGGAGCAGCACTCCGCCAGCTCGCGGTCGCTGACGTCGCGCTCTCTTCTTTCCTACTCGCAAGGCGCGCCATCTCATCAGTCGTATCCATCATCCGTCCCCGCTCGCGCAAGTGTGCAGGAACTGCAGCTCAGTCAGCCAGAACCGCAGCAAGGTGCATTCTCCGCTACTCCTTGTCTCAGGTCCCATATGCAGCAGCCCCACCAAACGAGTGACAACTGTCAGGGGTACGAACAACGCTGCGGGGTGGCACCGCAGGTTGACGAATCATCATCAGCACCGTCCATCGAGGAGCTTCTCTCAACTGTGGTCGGTATTGCTGCCACGCGCTGCTCGGCTGACCTGCGCCACGCAGGCCACAATACAACACTGCAACCTACGGAGATGGACGAGCATCACGATGACGATGACGACGACGTGAATGACCACCGTAATCAGCATCAGCATCCTCACCACCGCTCGCCTTCGATGCTGCAGAAATTGCGGCTGCCCAAGACGCATCTCGCCTTGCAAGTGATGCGGGCACGCTCCGCGTCGACGGGCACCGGTGGACCATCAGCTCCGCTGCCCTCCTTTCTCTTTCCATTACCTGGGCACAACTACAACGCCACAGGGCTCCCCTGTGTGTCCTTCCCCTTCGCTACACACAACGAGAGGGGGCACCCATCTCGCGCGGAGGACGGTGTTGATGCGGGGCTGTGGCCGGCAGCAGGCGACAACACTGCCCTGCAGCACCCGTACGCCATGCGTGACGGAGATTTGCACAGCAGTGGACGTTATGGCCGGCGTGCAGTGGATGCAGGGTGTGGTGTCTTGTACGGCCGCACTGTCCGTGGAGGGCATGGCGCGGCGTATTGTTCCTTCGGCTCTCTGCAGCGGAATGGGGGAGCTAAGCATGGCGTATCTAACTGGGATTGCTTCTCCAGCCTCCCACAAAGCGAACGCTATGACGTGTCGCCTTTGGGGGAGCTGGCAGGCCACCTGGCAAGGCTACTGGCGGACGAGGGTCAAGCGCAGCAATCTGGCTGCCCTCGAGATGTGCATGAAGCGCAGCCACGACTGACGTCAGCTGAAGAACAGTCAATGAGTGGCAGAGGCTTTCCTGGAGTGGCGAGCGACGCCGTCGGACAGGCGCAGAGGAAAGGGAGGGAGGTCGGGAACACAACCCAAGAGCCACAGACCGCAGACGGCGCAGAAACCTGCCCGGAGAATGGAGCCGAATATGCCTCGTCTGCTGCCTCTCACCTTCTCAACGCAAAACAACTGCTGGAAGACGCTGGCAACAGCTCTCGAAGCAGAGATACGACACCGGAGGATGAGGCTGCAGCTGTGGATTCGAGCGCCGGCACATGCGCGTCTCCTGCGAAACAGCGCTCTGACTGTGACCGCGCAGCTCTTGCAGAAGAATTGTCGAGACCCCCGTTACCATCACCCGGCGATGACAAAGCCAATGCCACTCCGCAAGCACCAGAGGGCTCCTCTTTGTCTCCTGCAACAAAGGAGATGGCGCTGGCTGAGGAGTCGGCTGCAGAAGCCACATCTACTCGTGGCCCTTGCGTGACGGAGAACCACGGTGACGGCACCACACGTGCCTCGTCATGTGAACAAAGTGTGATGGACTTCGCAGGTGGTGCCACCGACGTGTCGCAGCGCGCAAACACAGCCGTCGATGCAAATGCGAGGGATACGAGGGGAGGCGGTGTTGCTGCGGTGGAAGAGACCTCACAGCCAGCGAGCGCTTCATCACCTGCTCTGTTTCCACTGGCGCGATCATCGGTGGACGCCTCGTCTTCCTCTGCTGCTGCTGCTGTTCCTGCGACGTTGTCCGACGCTGCTACGGAGTTTAAGCCGTCCGCAGGTGGTGTCTCCAACGTTCCCAACACGCTTAAGCCCACAGCAGCTGCCATTTGCCCCCACCCTAACGGTGAGGGTGCATCGGGAGCGGACAACGTTGCTGCATCGCAGCCGGCGACCGTCGAGTCACCGTCGTCACAGCAATCACGTTCAACCACGCTGCATGGAGACCCAGAGCAATGGGACCAGCAGCCTGCGCCGCTGGCGAAGGACGGTGCTGTGCCTGCCTCGTTGCATTCAACAGGTGCGTCGGCACCGACAAATGCTAATGACACACACGGTGCCTCTCCCGGCCCAGCTGAAGAGGTACAAAGACTCGACGGCGTTGTCGACAGCGTAGCGCAGGCTGCGCTCACTGGCCGTAGTTCTAACCCGTCTTTAACAGGTGAAAACGCAGGCGCTGCGCTGGGTGAAGGGTCAGAGGGTGTTGGCCATGCTCACGAGAGTGCACAAGAGCTCGGGCTGCCGTCCGTTAACGTACCGATGTTGTCCAGACATGGCGAACGCGCAGTGACGCGGAACCTTCCTCGACCGGCAAGAAGCAAGCAGCTGAGTGATGTGCGCAGGCAAGCGGAGTTGGCTCGAGCACCCACCGCCGCGGACGCATCCCTTCTCAGCGACCCTCATGAGAAGGGCAGTCCACAGTTCAGTCAGATCGGGCAGAATAACACACCAGCACCGCAACCAGGAGGGCCACAAAGGGAGCGTGAACAGGCGAGTGAAGACGCAGCGCAAGTCTCCACCGGTGCTCGCACCCCTGCCTCGTCTGTCTTGCCCTGCGAAGGGGAGTCTGTGGCGTCCGTGCCAGACAGCATGATGTGGGGCAGTACAGCCGCGGCATCGTGGCAGCGCCATTCGCAGCCTGCCCGCACACCCCTTCCTCCTCCTTCCTCTGAGATGGTCTTTTTTCGTGGTGGTGCAGTGCGGCCTTTTCAACGACGTCGTCGCCCTTCCCGCACGCCGCGGCTCTATGATGCGGAAGCTGCATCCACCAGCGCATCGTCATCGGCACCCGCGCGGGAGGAGGAGGAGCCCTACGTGTCCATCTCAGGTGAGAGACACCACGGGGTGGCTGCTGCTGCAGTGCCAACAGCATTCCTTAAGAGGGACTACTCCTCTGCTGCCACACTGCATCGTGGCCTGCTTGGTGTGATGCCCACGAAACACCCATACTGCTACAGCGACCTTCCACACAACGCTGCAGGTGTTGAGAGGCGAGTCGTGCAGGACGGTGGTACGCCTGCGGTATCACGCACATCGTCGTCCTCTTCGTCGCGCACCTCGGCAGTTGGTCGTCCCCACCACACCACGGCGGACTCGGTGAACAGCAAGCAGCACCAGTCCATTCCGTTGCATGCCACGATGCCAACGTCCTCCGCCACGTCCTCTGCCTCGTCCGCGCCGTCTGCAGCCGCCGCTATCTCACCAGCAGACCGTCTGGAGGCCTCACAGGAAGATCAGCGGGCTTCTCTGTTGCACATAAGTTTGACCAAGGACGATGCACTGGATGAAGCTACACTGGATGCATGTCTGTATGCCACTCAACAAGAAAGCAGAGGTGATGGTGGGCATCGCACGCGACACTCGACTTCTCACCACCGTCACAGCAGCCGTCTCTCACACACGGAGCACGGTCGTGTGGTGCCGCCTTCTGTGGCGACCCAGCTGGCCGCTGAAGGGAGGGCGAAGGTATCTGGCGGCAGTGATGGCGGTGCTGAACGAGCAAGGTGGAGTGAGGGGGAAAGACCGCTGACTATCGAAGGCGCATCAACGAGGAGTACGGGGGGAGGCCGGAAGGACTCGGGACACAAGAGTCGTCAGCACCGTCGCTCCGCCCACTCACGCCACCCGCATGCCTCGCTCAGCAGCAACAAGCTCGCCTTTTCTGCGGAGAGCCAGCCTTCACGGCACCACCTCCATGGCTCCCGTCGTGGTCCGCACCGACGACATCATCATGATCATCATCATTGGGGGCGTCGTCACCGGCATCCGCAGATGACACCCTTAAGTGACGGGGTGGGCGAGCAGCGTGGCAACAGAGGAGGTAGCGGCGTTGCCAGCGAATCAGCTCACGGAAGAAAACGATCACAAAGACGTGGTGGGGACGCGTTGGTGGTGCAGGGTTTGATGAAGGGTGGGAAGTCGGTAACACCTGATGGAGGCCGTCTTGATCAGCGCGACTCACAGAGCATGAAACAAGAGTGCTCCCTCGCTGGCACCGCGGACCGCCTGCCTTCACCAGACGACGTGCCGACAAGCCCGTGCGCAGTGCGCGCCACCAGCAGCCGCCCGTCGCTCTCCGCCTCGCAGAATGGCAGAGGAGAAAAAGGAGGTGAAGAGACGTCGGAAACCCCAAGTGCGAGTGCGCTGCACAGGAGTGCTGCTCTGGCGGATGTGGAGGTGTCGTTGAAGGGGCTTGTTTGCGAGGCGAGCGCCACCGTGGTGCCGTATGAGAGTGGCGCGTGTCTGCACTCGCGTGTGCATCACCACCGCCGTGGCCACGGGCGACCACAGCACCGCCGTGACCGTCGCTCCTCGTCTCTCGTGTCTGATTCCACCTTCCCCTTTTCCTCGTCGTCATCGTCGTCATTGTCTGCGAGCGGGGAGGGCAGCAGCAGCAGCAGCAGTTCACACTCTACATACCTTACGCGTGTCAGTGTCGCGTTGATTAAGCAACGGGCGACGCAGGAGAGTCCGGAGGCATGTCATACGGAAAACACCACCGCTGCTGGGGAAGGGGGAGAGGAAGGCGATGAATCGCAGGGCACGTCGACCTCGACGACATTGCCTAGTGAGAAGAAGCAAAACCTCATTGCACAGCTGGACAAAGCCCTGCATTCACAGAAGCTGACGCCACCCGCAGCACCTCATCCCGGTGACCAGCACGGTACGCAGTCGTCTTTGCCTGAGAGTCGTCCACCTCCTCCTAGCGGAACCGTCGTGAACCCACTGGCATCCGACCAACTTGCACTGGGGGTTGCAGAAACTGGACGGGCACCCGGCAGCGAAGGCGGCACTGATCAAAGCGACGAGCACCACGTCGATGCTCGTGGAGGTGACTTTATGGCGCTCCAACGTACAAGCCGCCCCTTCCTCTCCAACGCGGATGAGAACGCACGCCACACCGAGCAGTATGACAGAGGAGATGACGCAGTGCAGCCGCACAGGACACATCGCCGGCACGCGTCGCCCGCGAAGGGTGGTCCGCTTATTATGACACACGCGCACGGCCCACGGAGGGCGGCGGTGGCCCGAGGCACTGATGGTGCCCACGAAGGCTGGCACCTGGCCCCCGCAACGCAGGAGCTGCTGCTTCCCACTCCCACAGGCGGGTGGCCAGGCTTAGCGGACGGGGAGGCGGGTGAGGGCTGGCGTGGGTCCTTCCCCCGCCAAGCACCGGCCAAAGCAAAGCGCGACAAGTGGCCGCAGCCTCCAGAGCGGCACGCCACGGCAGGGTGTCCGCAGCAGGACGCTCGTCTTCACCGTGGTGGCTCCGTTGAAGCCGGCGCGGGCCGCTCTCTGCCACGCAGCCACGCGGTGCCGGACGTCACCACGGAAGCCCAGCCCGGTGATATCTTCTACAAGGATGACGAGGGCGTCTTCCACCGCATACGCGATGACGCGGAGCTGAGCCGAATTCTCGCCGCCGCTGCTGCACCCTCGAACTCCAGCAGCGCCGGTGTGCGTCACTGTGGCCCACCGCTGTACGTGGTGCACCACCCGCTGCGTGACTCCTCCTCACCCGGGCGGTGCCGCAGCCGCTCTCCGACGTCGCGGGTGCTGCCACGGCGGGTGTGGACCGTGACCGACCCGAAGAACCCGCTCGGGTGCGGCCGCCTGAACCCGTACTGCGCGACCTGCCGCAGTAAGTACAACCTCATCTTTGTTAATACGGACATGCGGCCTCTGCGCTGGCCGTCACCGCAGGCAGCGGAGTTGGAACAGATGGGCGACTGCCGCTTCCACAGCGGCTACGTCTTCGGCGGCACCGACGACGACGTGGCACGCACAGCCGCGGTGGCGGAGCAGCGAGATCGCGCGTTGGCGTCGCGTGCGTGGCCGGCGCGGCCGCACGTGTGCCCTGCGCAGCTGCTGGTGCAGGAGGCAGATGACGTAGATCGGCCGCTGCGGCAGCTGACCCCGCCCCCGCGCGGTCGCTTCATTCCTGTTTCGTACGAGGTGCACGATGCGGAGGTGCCGCTGCGACTTCCGGCGTGGATTACTCACGACGGCGGCATTCCTGGTGGTGCAGGTCCCCCGCCATCTCCGCCCCTGGCGAGAGCGACTTCAGCTGCACGCAGGCAGGACCCGCTCCTCGCACGGCAGCCGTCACGGAGGCCGGCACCTTCTCGGTATGTGGAGGAGCTGCATCGCATCTACGCCACAACGTCGTCGTCTTCTTTCTCTTCGCTGACACCATCTGACACGGTGCGGCATCGCCCACAAGGGCCGACCTCTTCGCTACCACTCAGCATACCTCTCACCACGGAGCCGCACCACAGCACAGCGTCAGTCACACCCAACGTGCGCGCGAAGCACCAACAATGCGAGGGAGAAGGTGCGCACCGGGCTCAACTCGTCCAGCGGAACGCCAACGCCGCCGTGGATGAGGTCGCGTCGCGGCGCAGGGAGGAGCGCCGTATCAAAAAGGCGCTGAAGCAACTCTTGTGGGATGAGCTGCCCCAGCAGCGAGGGAGCCCTGGGTGGGTGCGCTACCTGCGTGCGCTGAGCAAGGAACTACGTCAGCAGCAGCTGCTGTAAAAGAAAAGGTTCCAAGCCGGAAGAGTCCTCTGCACGTTGCAAGGGAAGGGAGAGAAGCGACTGCGACGACACCACATCCGAACACGCCCCCCTTTCCCCTCCCTTCTTCCACAGGTTTTCCTCGTGTACTGCGAGTGGCAGTGGGCCGATGGGTATGAGTGTGTTTATTTGGGTGTGGGATCTGTTTTGCGGCATTCACAGGCGTTGCCTCCCCCCTCCAACCCTTGCTGTCGCCATGTATTAATTTCCCTTCCTCAAAAAAAAAAGTCAAACTAGAGGGCGAAGTGATGCAGACGTGGGAGGCTATTTGCCTTTGTCTCCCTGTCTTTCTTTCCTCCCTATCTCTATCGATGTAGAGCTCTCACGCATCTAGTGTTTTCTGTACTTTAACAGCACCAAGGGCTGGCTCGCCGTGGGCAGCGACGTGCCGCATTCACTTGCACACAGCTCGCAGCTGAGGTGAGCTCCGTAGATCTCATGTTGGAAGATGTGTGTACTTATGCAAATGTGGAGAGAGCGACGTGGTAGCAGGCAGATAAGAGGGTGGGAGAGGGAGAAGTGCGTCTTCCGTCGAGGCTGCTGTACGAGTTTGTGCCCTCCCCCTCCTTTCACGGCGTGGTGTTGCGCCGGACTGACATTTGACACATCGAGCTCCTTCCCGTCGCCGTTCTCGGTTCTTATTACTCATTTCTTGGTCTCATTTTCACACACTCTCTCTCTCATGCAGGTATATTGGACCCGAGTGACATGTCGACTGCACATCCTCTGGATGAAGCGGTAGGCGTTCCACGCCTCTTTTCTGTGCTGGGTGGCGCGGTAACTCGGGCGTCACTGCTGCAGGTTCAGCAGGACGTGGATGCCATCGCAGAGGTTTCTTGTGCAACTTCTTCAGTGCGGTCTTCAAGTGCAGCCCCAACCAACACTCCCCCTTCCAACGCCAACACGCTATCGCTACGCCGAATGCTTGATGCCTTGCGTGCTGCCCGCGCAAATGCTGCTGTCGAAGCGACAGCCGATGTTTCCAAGGCACATGGCGTCGCGCTATCATCGGTGTCCGCCTCGGCCGTGGCATCGGACGCGGAGGTGCGCGATACTCTGATACGTGCGCTAGGCGTACCCACTGGATCAGCGCTGTTTCGTACGTGCGTGACTGCCCCACGTCATCGCATCCAACGAGTGGTGGAGCAGCTCTGCGTGGCTGTTCGTACGCGCTACCTTCCTCTCCTGCAGCACCACCGTGGTGACCTTCTACCACCTGGCGAACCGCTGGATATGCACGTACAGCTGTACCCGTCAAGTACAGACACGTCTATATCTGCAGTGCCGCCAGCCCTGAGTGAGCACAGAGGTTTCTGTGCGGCCATCACGGTGCGCCGTCTGGCTGCCCTCGAGGCGGAAGCGGAGGCAGAGCA
This sequence comes from Crithidia bombi, assembly GCA_900240985.1. Lineage (NCBI taxonomy): Eukaryota > Euglenozoa > Kinetoplastea > Trypanosomatida > Trypanosomatidae > Crithidia > Crithidia bombi. The sequence goes on from OESO01000048.1 coordinate 362,259, forward strand.
GCGGCTGACGCAGCGCTACATGAACGTGGCGGCTGCAGGTCAGACGCTGACGAGTTCGCTGGCTTTCTGGTCGGATGTGTCGTACGGCGACACACCGCCGGCCGCGCTGGTTGGGTATCCGCCACTGGGCTTTGAACGCGGCGACTCCGTCGGCACGACGGGGCCGCCTGCGCACGTTAATAACACCGGGGTGGAGACGCAGCGGTGGCTGGGCCGAAAAACGCTGCGGTCTACGGGGCTGGACGCAGCAGCAGCAGAGGGCACGATGGGGGGCCCATCGTTGCTGCTGGGGCTGCCGGAGCGTCCGCAGCAGCTCTCGTCCGATCTGAGTAGGCGACCAACGTTGGTGCAACCAGAGCTTCTTGTATCGCATGACATGGCTGCTCAAGGAGCAGGGGAACCGTCGAAGGGCAGCGGCGGCGGTGGCGGCAGACGAGCACCTCTGCCTCACGTAACCTACTCGCTAGCGGGCGTGGTGGCTGTGCTGTACGTCCATTGCTCCGGTGTTGCTTACGTGGGCGGACCACCGCTGCTATCACCGGCGTCAGTGCCGCAGCTAGGGGACGCAACTTCTGTGGGCGAAGCGGAAGTTTGTGCCACCACGCCTGTCCAGGTAGCGAACGTCTTGGCAGCTCCGAGCGATGAGAGAGGTGGTGAGGGAGCACAGCGACTCGCGGCGGCGCGTCGGCTGTGCCCGTTGCCCATGCTGTCGTCGACTGGCTTCACGCGAAGCCTGTTGGGGCTCAGCTGAATTTTTAAAGCAAACGCACTCACCAACGTGCACTGTGACAGTAGAACATATGCCTACCAAAAAGGAAAGAGACAGTAAAAAAAAAAGAGCTAGTGATTAAGCAAGAGGGTGAGAGAAAGCTGAGATGGACTGTTACAGACGGCGGAGTGGGTGCGTTCGCGTGCTGTCGTGACGGTGGGACCATTGAAGGGTGGAGACGCATCGCGAATCCTCCCACCTTCTTGCTTTTTGTTCCTTGACTTCGCAGTCGTGTCTCTGTCCTTCCGCGTTAATCTGGAAGGACACACTGCTGCTCACTCTCCCCCACCGTCCCTGTCGTCTTTGTCGTTGCTGCACCTGTGCGTGGTTCACACTTCCCCCTTCCTTCCTTCTTTCTTCCCTCTCACGCGTGTTGTTTCCGTCGGCTTCACCGCCCACCTGCACCGAACCTACCCGCCTCCCATCTATTTACCCTTCAACCTCCCTCCCCATTCTCTCCTTCGCCTCCGCTAAGATCTCAACCTAAGTCGTCGTCTTTATTTACTGTGTTTTTTTTTTCATCTCCGCGGTTCGGCTGCACTATATATATATCTTTTGCAGTGTAACTTTGCCACTCACGCGTTCCTCCTCCTCCCTCCACTAGCACATTCCAAAAGAAAACCAACCAACCCTTCCACCCTTCCACACGCAATCATGGCGATGTCTGGTGTTACGCTGGCGGACGACGTCCGTGGCGCGATCAGCGATCTTCGCATGAAGAAGAGCCGCTACGTCGTCATGAGCATCGGCGCCGATGGCAAGAAGATTGAGGTGACGGAGATTGGCGAGCGCAGCGTGTCCTACGCGGACTTCAAGGCGAAGTTCTCGCCCGAGAAGCCTTGCTACGCCGCATTTGACTTTGAATACTCTGATGCCGGTGCCAACCGTGATAAGCTGATCCTCATCCAGTGGATCCCCGACACGGCCAAGCCGCGTGATAAGATGATGTACAGCGCCAGCCGTGATGCGCTGAACGCGGTGTCGGAGGGCTACCTTCCGATCCAGGCGAACGATGCGTCGGAGCTGGAGGCGGACGAGATCGTGCGCAAGGTGAAGTCTCATCGCACCGCTTAAGAACACACCAAAAAGAAAGAAAAAGAGAGAAAAAAAAACAATCGAGTTGCCTATGTATTTCCACAATAGCGCACGAGGGGTGGATTGCTGAGGGAATAAAAAGAGAGAGATGTTCTCAGGTACACACACAGACATACGCGGTTGGCAAAGCAAAAAAAAAAAAAGAACTGCAGAGATGACTTTTCTCAATCGCGAAAAAAAAAAAGCTGAGGGCTGCTCAGTGTGTTTCATGCTGCGCAGCATTCTGCAGTCGTCACGCGTTAAGTAGGCGGCAGCGAGGAAGCAAGCGCGTACGTGAAGCGAAACGGAAAACACACAAACCAACCGAAAGTACGCATACGCGATGGTGCGTAATCAATCGAAAACACACAGACACATTAAAAAGAGGTGGATGCGAGCATGCGTGGGCGGGAGAATGGGAGGGCCCTTTTTTTTTTCTGGCTGTGGCGTGTCGCCTGCAGCTTTTCTGAACGCGTGACGGCGTTTTGTGTTACCCCCCTCCTTTCCTCCGGCAGCATCTCCTTTTTTTCCTCTCACTTCTCTTCCGATCGCATTGGACTGCCTTGAAAAGAAAAGCACCTTGTGTCCTCTCTTCACCGACTCACGTGTCTGTACTTGAGCTTCGCTCTTTTTGTTTTTCCCGTGTCTTGTTGTTTTGGCTCTTTCTTGTGTTTTTTTTTCTGTTTTGTTTTGCTGAGAGGGAATGTGTATGTTTGAGTAGCCTCTGGAGGGGGTGTTTGTGGAGGGAAGGTTGTTTCTCCTGAATCGAGGGCAGTGCCGACGTGCGTGACTGCTTAACGTCCTGTTGATCAGTGGTCAAGGAGAAAAACACCCAACCCCCTCTCTCTCACCCTAAAGGAAGGGAAGATGAAGAGAAAGCAAAGCAAATCAATAAAAATGGACGGACTAGAAGAGGTGTTTGGTGCTTCCTGCCTTTTCTCGTTGTTTGGTTGCTTCTTTTTCTTTCCTCTTTTTTTGTTTTACTCGTTATATATATATATATATATTGTGTTCCGAAGGGCGAAAAAAAAAAAAAGAGGCGTGCCGGCGAGACTCGTGAGGTTCCCCCGTCGCGTTTTGTTTAGATGGCCAAAAAAGCTTTTTTTTCTCCTTTGTTTGTTTCATCATGTTTTTTTTTCTATTGTATTTTTTTTTTGTGTTCTCCTTGTTTATTAGGCCCTCTACCGACGAAGAAGACACAACATGATCTTTATCTCTCTCTCGCTCTCTTTCACCATTGGGTTGCCCTTAACGCGAATGGATGTGGTCGTGTGGGCGTGTGACAAGGCGCTCGTGAAGACACGCATGCACAAACGCACGCACGCCCATCTCTCTTTTCCTGTGTTTATGTGCCGTCACAGAGGTAGAAAGAAAAGAGGGGATGAAAGGAGAAGAGAGAGGGAGGAAAGGAAACACATCAGCATCTACTAAAAGCAGAAACAAAAACAGAAACAAAGATTCCCACAGTGCACAGAAAAAGGAGATTCAGGACCGGGAGAAGAGTGAGAGAGCAACAAGGAAAAATATAACTTGTGGCGACTGCTCCACAAGTAGGGCACTCACCATTCCGTTGATGTCACTGCGCTCTGTAAATGGTTCAGTGCATATATATATATACATCGCAATTCGAAGATACACAAAACTCAGTGGCGGTGGTACTTTACGTATTTGTGTATGTGTGTGAAGCCCATAGCGCTGGGCTCTCGCACGCTATCCTCATTGTAGTCCAGAAACGCTGTCACCGGTGCTTCTCACGTCACATGTGCTGAGAAAAGAAAATGGACAAGCACCAAAAGAAGCACAAAACAGTTTGTTTTCTAGACGCATCACACTCTCTAAAGGTGGCAGCATCGTTGAGACAGGGAGCAGGTCGCAAAGCACATAGGTAGCTCGATGTATGTGTATATTTATGTATCTAATCCATCCTACTACATACTTGGTTTCACTTCTCTTCTTTTGCTATTCCTTCCTCGTATCCTCTGTTCTGCACATGAGAGGTTCCACAACTCCACTGCTGCTAGCCGCACGTGCGGTTCCACACGCTACCTTGTACCACTCCTCTTATACACAACCGCTCACCGTTGCCGAGGGAGTCATCCAACTTCGCAGCTACAACAGAGAATCTGATGTGTGTTTGCGTGTGTGAGCTGTGTGACTGACCCGGTCCCGCTCCCTTCCTCCTCCTTTTCTTCTTCCTCTCGCCTCCACATTCCTTTCCCTTGTTGAACTTGTGTTCACCCACTAGCTGGCGTCAGCACATCAAAAACACATACACACACACACAAGCAAAGGTAAATAGAAAGAGGAGGTGCTTGAGATTTCATACTTTCACACAAAGCAGGGTGCGTGTTCTTTTACACGTAGCCTGACGAACTCTGCGAGAACGACACCACACGTCATACCTCTCATCGACCCCCAAAACCACACACACACACACACACACACACACACACATACATAACCAGCTAAGAAGTCACATTACATCGAGCACAACACCAACACAGCACAACAATACACACCACACACACACCACACTCATCGACACAACACAACACACACACACACAAAGAAGAGAAGAGTGACAGAACATCGAAGCAAAGGAAGAAAAAGCAGAAGAAGCCTTGCCATTATCTCCTTCACAGCCACTTATCGACACTAACCAACGCACCCCAAAAGGACGTACGAGGGGATCAGGCGTTGCACGCAATAGACGGGTGATATTGGAGTCTTCCTGTTGGACTGCCTGAGTGCGCCATTGCAGTCGTCGTTTCGATCTCGCTGACGGATCGCCAAACCTCTCTCGCGAGCTGTGCCAGTTCTGTGTACTTGCCTTCCCCCTCTTCTCCACATAAAGAGGCAGCCTGTCCGTGTGTATTTGCGCGTGACGCGACACAAAGCATCACACAAGCGCAAACAACACCAGCCACAGACAACACTGTGCGTTGCGTGTGCAAAAAAAAAGGAAGAAACAAAAAAAACAAAACAAAACACAAACAAATAAGAAGGAAACGTCGCTGTTGGCGGTTCTCCAGCACGCTTTCTCGCCTTTTCTCTTTTTGCTCCCACGCGAAGTTTTTTCTGAGTTACCAGGGAGCTTCTTTTGCTGTAGTCTTTTTCTCTGTTGTTTTCCTTTCTCTTCGCCCATTTTTATCTTATTTGTGATTCTCCTGCTTTTCGAGAAGGACGCATTTGACGGCCATCCCTCCCCTTCCGACTAGAGGGGAAAAAAAAAGGAGTATACATAAAAAAGGGCAGCAAAAAAAGAAAGGGAGTAACAACAACATCAAAGAGGAAGCAACAAAAAAAGTAGCACGCGGCTATTTTCTTCCTTTTCTCTTTACTTACGTTTACTGCCGTGGTACTCGCTTTTATTTCACCGTGATCATCCACGACACTTCTTTTCTTTTTCTCTTCTCGTGTGTGTGCTCCCTCGTTCTTAGTTAATCACCCTCTCTTTCTTCTCTACTGTATTCTTTTTCTGTGCCTTTTAAAACTCGCTCTTCCACGTTGTGGCGTTCCACCTGTTATTTGCTGATTTCAGCCACAATCACCGTCTTTTGCGTCTCTCCTCCCTCTCCCTTTTGTTTGTTCTTCATTTGCTGTTTTGTTCGCCTGTGCTGTACGCCTTCTTTCTTTTTCTGCATTTTTATCGTTTTGTGTGCCTACGCACTCTCTTCGTTGGTTGCTGTTGCTGTCGTTTTCGCCCCCTTTCTTTATTTCTTTGTTTGTGCGGCTCCCTTCCTATTCTTGTTGTGGAGCTGACAACTGCCGAAGCGAAGAGAAAAAAAAAGAGAGAAGAAAGGGGATACTCTCTGCAGCTCCTCTTGCGATCATCTTTAGCTGTATTGCTCGGATCGCTGCATCGTCTGCAATCACTGGGGGCTCGCTTTTGTCGTTCTTCTCTTCTCCTTCCTTTCTTTTTTTTTTAGCGATCTCAGACGCGCCAAACACGCGAGGAGTGACGTCACCCATTTCTTTTTCTCCGTTCTTTATCTGCTGCTATAACTCCCCTGTATTGCCTTTTACGTTCTTTATTTTTTTTTTGTGTATTCACCTGGAAAACGCTGTTGAAGAGTCTTTTTTGTCAACTTTCTCCTGCTCTCCACCCCACGCCATACTGCGTGGACGCTTCTCCCCTCCACAGCGACGACTACGTCAGACAACGCTGCAGAGGTGGGGGGGGGTAAAGGAAATCACCGGAGGAGAGCAAAGAAGGAAATCGCGCATACACAGCGAACAGAGCAAAAGAGAAAGAGAAGAGCAAAACTGTTTCACGGAGACGACGGCGTGCAAGGCACGCAATTTAGATTATAGTTGAGATTGTAGACTCACACGTATATATCTGCTTTCGTCTTCCTTGCTTGGTGAGCTCGTTTGTTTTACCTTTTCTTGTGTTCACGTGTGTGTGTCTGTCTCTGTGTGTCTGCTATACCTGTGTCTACTGTCTGCGTTCACTCTCACCTCAGACACGATCTCTCTTGGTCTTTTCATTTTCTTTTTTTTTTACTGCTGGCACGCGAACGTGTGCTTGTGTGTAAGCGCAGCGGAGTGGGACGCAGTTTTATCTACTGAGCACGTGTTTAACCCAAGAGGAGAGCGTGCGGGGGCAGTCTTTTCTTTTCTCTGCTTCCCCTCTCCCTTCTTGGCCATCCTGTCATTTTCTTTTGAGTGTGTCTTCATCGCTGCGGCCGTTTTTTTTCCTTTTGGATTCCAGACTGCTCTTTGTTTTCTGTTGTTTGTGCGAAACTGGTTTTGAGTCATCAGAAGGTACTCCGCTTTGCCTCCTCGCTTTTTTTTTTGTCAGCTGTTGCTCTTGTGGCGAAGGTACGTTTGCTGCTATCATTATTCCCCTTCCTGAGCGTTTTTTTTTTTTTGACGAACGCAGCTCTACTGATCAGCGCTCCTGCGCCCAGAAGGTTGGCGTTTTCATTGTATCTGTTTTCGTGACTTTGTGGTGCTGCGATCGTCGTTGCGCGAGGGCGTGCCAACCTTTCTCTCTCTGATTTCTACTACCTTCACTCAGGGAACCCCAACGTAAGAGCTCTCTCGTGCGTGCGTGACGGGCATCAGTGATCCCATTCACACATACCCACACACAACGACGCCCAAAACGCGGAAATACACACGATTTGGCGACGATGCTTCCGCAGTTTCAACGATTCACGCAGGAGGCGGGTAGCCTTGACTCCAACAGCAGCTTCACATTCCTTAACTCCCCCCGCTACTCCGAGGACCTGCTCCCGTCCGTCGAAACGGATCACACACTTGCAGAGGAGGCCAAACCAAGCGCCACCCGTGTTTCATCCCCCTCTCCGCTGATGCATGTGTCCGTGCCACTGCCGCCCGCCGCCGAAACGCGAGGGGCGCTCTCCACAGGTGATGTTGCGGGTCTCGTCCGCAGCCCGGCAAGTGGGATGAGTGCACCAACGGCACGGCCGTCCTGCGCGGGTTCTTTTGTGGAGCGCAGCACGCTTTCACAGCGGAGGAATTTCACCTCGCCCGACACAGACGTGATGGGTGGTGATGGCGGTACCCGCTGCTGGATGGAGCTGCCCAGCGACGCCGCGTCCTCAGAGGGGGGCAACCATGACGACGAGGACAGCCGCAGCAACGACAGCACCCGGTTTGAATCCACGGCCTTTATCAACATGAGCAGCAACGACTTCAGTGTCTCTGCATCACCCTCGTCATCGTCGTCGCCGCAGGTGGCGGAGTGGGGTGTGGTGTGGATGCACATCTTCCCGCAGCACATCGCCGGCTTTCTCACGGTGCGCGACGTGGTGGAGTTAGGGCTGGTTTGTCGCACCGCCCAGGCGGCCGTTCAGCAGCCGTGGGTGTGGCGGTCGTTGGCTGTCTGCCACTACGGCGTGCACGCTGCCAGTGTTGAACGTGTGCTTTGCTTCTCGGCACAGCAGTGGGCTCGCGACGGCGTATCTTGCAAGGATGGAGCGTGTGATCATCGGCCCACTGCCCTCCTACTCATGTGTGATCAACACCAGCAACTGCAGTATCAGAGACTGGAGAGTGATGATGCAGAGGTGCCTGCAGTGACCATTTCGACTGCAACGACGCCGTGGCTGATGCGTGAAACCACATTGACGCTGGCCTCTGAGGACGGCGTGGAGGCTGACGAATACAGCAGCGAGGGGGAGGGAGAGGAGGAAGAGACGGAGACGGCTGAGTACGATGGGGCATCAGATGAGGACTTCAACTCCACCCAGCTACCCCAGATCACAGGAGAGGATGGGAACGACGCCGTCGTGGGGGCACGCACGGTGCACGAAAGTGAAGGAAGAGGAGGCGTTCCAGCCAGCGCACCTGTGTCTGCACCTGCTCCGGCCAGTGCTGTCGCAGCTCACGTCTCTACTCGCGCGGCGCTGGCGTCTGGCTCCCGCTACTTGTGGCAGACCGCTGCTGCCGCCATGCCGTCCCCGTCGAGCCCCATCGCCTCCCCCACCCCAGAGGGCGAGGACAGTGATGACGATGCGCAAAGCCCTGGTGGTCTCGGGCCGGTCCCCAACTCTGTGGCACCTACGCCGTACCCTCTCCTGGCCACCGCCGCTCCTTCCTTTTGTGCAGCAGCACCACCACCGCCACCATCTACGCCGTTCCCTGCGTGTGCTGTTGTCGCACCCTGCGCCGGCGAGCTGCCCACCTCTGCTGTTGAGGTGCTTAACAGCAACAGCAGCAGCAAGTGCGCCACTGCTCTCTTCCGAACGGCGGTCCGCTGTGAGCAGCTGCCTCCACCTTCCCCTGCCCAGCTGGACGGCTCTGTCGGTGGTGAGGAGCTGCAGCACACAGGGGAGGAGGAGGGGAAGGACAGTGACGACGGCGCTTCTGCAGCGGCAGCGATGACGACGACGACGCAGTCAGACTTGTTTTCTTCACCCACAACACGTCGGCATCCCTCGCACGTGCTGGAGCAAACCATCGATACCGCCTTCGGGACTGGTGTGGACGGGGCCGCGTTGGCCGTGCCTTTACCTGCTGCTGCTGCTGCGATGTGTGACTCGCCGGACGCTGCTGCGGCGACCACCCTGCCTTCGCTCTCCCCGTCTCCGGCTTCCGTGCCGATGCACTGCTACACCCTCTGCCGCGCGACCGCGGAGCGGTCGGTGCTCAAGGCCACACCGGACTTCCCGTGGCTGTTGTTTACGCGTTACCTCTACGCCAACCGCGTGCAGACAAGTCTGTCCCGCTTCCTGGTGCTCTCCCGACGGGCACGTGAGGAGCTGTGCCGTGGGTCGTGGGAGGCCGCCTACGGCAGTCTTAGTCACATCATCCACGCTTTCTTTCAGCAGAACAGCTGCCGCGGCGTGGAGCACCTTCGTCACCTCGCCCAGGCACTGGTGCGACGTGCCTCCCTGTGCCGCCACCGCGGACACCTGCACCTTGTTGCCGCCTTCACCGACTTGTGCACGGCGGCTCTGCTGTGCCCTGACAGCGTGGCCACGTCAGAGGTGGCTGAACTGCGTGCCCGCGATGAATTCAGCGCGGTCTCTCCCGAGACGTGGATGCAGCTGTACGAGGACGCAGCGCAGGTGGCCTCGCCTGTCGCGTTGCTCGGGACGGTGGCGCAGATTCCTTTTCTCTTTCCACAGCGCCGTGCACTGTGTTTTTGCAGCGTCGTGGTGGCGTACATGCGTGCCTACCGCGTCTTTGGCCAGTCGTTGACGCACCTGCTGTGCCGTGCCTCGGAGTGGGCCGCTCCCGGCACTGAGGAGGAGTTGCTCGTGCGTGCGCTGCGCGAGACGGAGCAAGCAAAGCAGTGTCCGCAGCGCTCCTCTGCGCATTACGTGCGCAAAGCCTGTGCGACGGCCGACTACGCCCTCTCTCTCACCCCACTCGATCGGCGACGTGCAGTGGACGTGCTGACGCACGCATGGGTGCGTGACTGCTTCACCTCGGAGGGCGCCGTCTACAGCGGCGCCATGACGCAGTGGGCAGCCAAGTCACCCGACGCCCGGCGGTTTACTCGTACCACCACGTTGGAGTCGCGTTGGCTTGCCTGGCTCACCTGCGAGGTGCGCACCTTCGTGTTCACGCAGCTGACGGACAAGCTGCCTGCGAAGACGCCGCTTGCGAGCGTCGTGCTGGCCTGCACTTCGTACGACCGGGCCGAGAGCTTGGTGCGCATCGCCGCCCAGTACGCGAGCTACGACATGCGTACCGAGGACCTCTACCCCCCGCTGCCACGCCACGGCAACCGTCGACGCATAGCACAGTACCTTCTGCACAACGCGCTGCGTCTGCGCCCGCTGCACACGACTGCGGCTTTGCTGCTTTCGCGCGTGTACGCGGCGGCGGAGGCCGAGGCGGAGGAGGAGACGGGGCTGACGGCCGACGGCGTGTCGATGTCCAGCGCGGTCCTCACCGACTGCATCCACCGCTGGGCACGACGCTTTAGCTTGCTGGAGCTGCCTTGCAACCCCACTGGCCGCCGCTGCGCCACGCTCACGCCATACCTTCACCGCCGTGAGCGCTGCCCCGATGTGTGCTTCATTCCATCCGAGTTGCTGGTGGGACGCAACCGCTGCCTGCACACGGTGGCCGACCTTGCCGAGGCGACGGAGCAGCACCCAAGTCTTTCCTACCCGTATCAGATGCGTGCTGCCATGGCGATGGACCGCGGCTACCACCTCGCCGCCATTGCTGAGATGGGCCGCATCATGAAGCTGTCGCTCGACGTCAACGATGTGGCGCTGCGTGCACGCTTTCTGCAGGACGCCCTCGATGCACCATCACCGCGCTTCACAGAGGAGGTCTCCACCACGCCGTCGCCACGGCTGCCACCGTCGTTTCGCAGCGCGTTGTTCGAGAGTGTGCCACGTACGCCAGACACGTCTTCCTCCTCTCCCCACTCCCCATCCCTGGAAAGCTCGCTGCAGTCGCGGACGAACCATCGCGTGTGGCTTGCGAGGCTGTCCGGCTTGGTGACCCTGCTGCGTCCACCAGAGTCCTTCCAGAGGGACGGGGAGCAAGAGGACGCCGGCTCTCTGGGCTGCAGCCAGTCGAGCAGTCGTTTCTTTTCGCGCGAGCTGCCGTCGATGACAACGCGCGACTACGGCAGCGGGCACGTGTCCCGTGTGGCCAGCATGGCTTTCAGCGAGGCGGAGGGCGACAGTGCATTGCGCAGCGGCAGTGGTGGCGGTGATGGCGTGGATGCCGCTCATGTGCGTGCCTTCTTGGAAGAGCTTGTGAGCTCCGCAGGAACGCTTCCTGCGATTGCCAGCTAGGCCCATTATGTGGTCGCGACCGACCACTCCTCATGCACACCACTCAGGAGGTACAGAAAGGTATGTGGCGTGAGTTCTTTTTTTTTTTTAAATTTCCTCAGATGTGCTATTTCGTGACCTGCTTTTGTGTCTGTTGGCGCTCGTATCATCGTTATTGTTGCTATCAACCGTGCTTTTTTAAAATACTTTGGACTGTACTCTACTGTATCGCGCTCGTGCTTTTTTTTGAGTTGAACTTCCTCTGACCTAGCTCTTCGGCCTCCACTGCACCACATTTGAGCACAACATTGGCCTCGAGAGATCTTTTTTTTTTCTTTAAACCGTATTTCTTTCTCTTTTTATTGCTGTACACTATAAAAGGGGGAGGATGGAGCTGCGAAGAGAGAGTAGAAGGGCTCTGGCTATTCCACTGCTCCCTCATCTCTCACTTTTCTCCTATAAGTCTTCTTCCCAGGGTGTGGATGGGTGGACTTTTTTAAATAGGTGTATGCCGAACTTCTCCACCCCTCCTTTTTTTTCTGTGCTCGCGTTTTTTTCTTTGAAACTGATGTGCCTTTTTTTTTTTGTCTGCGTGATTGTATCTTCTGCAGGCCAAGACCTACGCACACACAAGCATGCAAGCAACTCAACAACAACAACAACAACATGTGGAGTGTTTTGCCGTAGAAGAATGAAAGGAAGCCCTTGTTTATGCATCTCTTTTCTTGACGTTGATTTCCCTGCTTCCCTTGTGTTCTTTTATTATCATCCCTGCTGCCTCTTTGTGGGCAAAGCTGCGAGGTTTACATGCTACATGGTGTTTTTATTATTTTACTTTCTTTCTGTCATGGATGCTCTTCTTTTTGTGTGTGCCTGCATTTCTCTTCCTCTTCTTCTGTTCATGTGCTTTCTGTGAGGCGAATCTCTTTTGTGGTTCTTGTGCTGTACATCCAGATTTTTATCTGTCTTTGTCTCACCAATCTTTTTCTTTTGTGTGCTCACCTTAAATCTTTTTTGTGCCTTAGAAAAGAAAGCAGATCCTTAGGTTCTTGTTTTTTTTTTCTGGTCACTGGTGCTGCGCTGTGAAAGCGCTCGTTATCTCTCTCTCACTTTACATATATTTATTTTTGGTTGTTTAATTTATAGTTATGTAAGTGCTCAGGTCTGCGTATCTTCGCTCTGCTCTTGTTTCCCCTTCTACTAATTTATGTCTTTCTCGGTTTATGTCCATCGTGAGATTCTACCCACCCTGCGTAACTCTTGTCTTTTTTTTTCTCCTTCGTCTCTCTTTTTCCTTCTTTGCTGAGTTTCGTCGATGGCGCTGCTGCATCTCAACATTCTGCCTACGAACAGCCTTTTTGACTTCGACAGCTGGCTGCGTGGCGTTTGCGAGTCTCGTGGATGAGAAGCTCTACCCCCCTCTCTTTCCCCACCTTCGTCCCCCTTCCATCCACTCCCATCGAAGAGATCAAAAAAAAAAAAAGAGAACGTAGCGGACACAACTTTGCTTTTGTGCTTTGTGTTTGTGCCTCAAAAAAGAGAAAAGCTGGTTCTCCTCTCTCGATCTCTCCTCTTTTCTCTTCACTTCCTATAAACCGCGGAGTCGTCTCCATTTCTCCCTGCGTTCCGCCACGCGTGAGGGTGTCAAAAAAAGAAAGGAAAAACTCGCGTGCGTGTGTGTATGTGTATGAGTACGCTGCATTTAAACCCCTTCTGTCCCTTTTGACGCTGCTTGTTCTTGTTGTTGTGTGCCCTCTCTGCTGTTTTTGCTTTCTCTTCTTCTATCAGCTTCTCTCTTTTTTACAAGCATTACAGCAAGGAGACAATAAAAAAAGGCAACCTCCCAAGCGGGCCAGCGCATAATTCCAAATAAGCGCAGTGGATACAGCCGCATGCTCTTCTCTTTTTCAACTGTTTTGCTGCTTCGCGGATCCTTCCCCCTAACGCGAAGGATTGTCTTCATCTCTGCGGGAGGTGTCACTCATGTATGAAGACCGTACGTACTTTCACCTTTGCCTATCTCTTTGTGCACACTCAGCCTCTTGTCTTCTGCATCTTGCTTCGAGAATGGAATACTGTTTGGTAGGGGAGAGGAGAGAGAAGGGGAGGCGGCAACATACCTGACCTTATTTCATTCTTTCGTCTCAAACACACACACACACACACACACACACACACACACACATGCGCACGGACGGACGGACGGACGGATGCACAGACGAACGCTTCATATATATGTATTTCTCTCTCTCCGTGTGTGTCGCTGCCCTTACGTCTCCACCTCTCGCTGTTACGCTTTCCCCTCATTACCAGTTTTACACTCACCTCGATGGGCGTTTTTTTTTTCGTGCTTTATTGTGAGATGATGTCACCTTTTTTTTTGTGTGCTCGTACGTGCGTTTATTTATTAGCTCATCGTGCTCTTTTTTTTTTGCATGTGTGCGACAAGATGCAGCACACTTCTTTCACACAGGAAGAGAGAGAGACAAAACCAAATACTCGGTGCTTTTTTTTTCTTCTTATTAGCAGCTGCTGCTCTTTTTTTCTGTTCCAGATCTCCGGTGCTCACTGCTCATAGGGGAGGAAGTAAGAGGAGAGGTTGACCGACCGAGCGGGCGGGAGGTCTGGGCATTAAGCTGGTTCTGTGCAGCGAGCAATGAAGTGCCTCTTGAATAACGCAATGAAGTTACGTGGGAGCTCATCATTAGCTCATGCGCAGCGAAAGCGAAAAGCAAACAAACGATTTAGTATATATATAAGAGAACGCATTGCTTTGCTGCAGTGCTCGCTCTTGTAGCGGCTGTCAACTACCCTTCGACACGTTTTTTTTTTAAGCCTGTGAATTCTCCTAGCAGCGCTTGGTGTGCGTCATCATTGCTCATTGGAAACAAACAAAAAAAAGTATATGTAGCACGCGCAGCACTTTAGGCAATACCTTTAACCTTGTGCAGTGCATCGAGAGGGCAGCAGAAAAGCAGTTGAATGACACAACTGACTTACGCCTAAGGTGAACCGATGTGCGCCAATAAAGGAATCGAAAATAGTCTGCTGGAAGCAGAATGCCATGAACTCAGGAATATAGAATCGGCCTCATGTGCTGTGCGACACATCCCTGGTCTGCACTGTTTCTCTCTCTTCTTTGGTGTCATTTCTTATGTTCTTTCATCTACAACATGTGTGCATGTGCTTCCGCACACATATATTGCTGTTGGGCACCTCTTCTGCATCTCTTTGCGCCTTCCTGTTGTGATGGCGATGGTGGTGGACTTTCGAACCACGTACCCATCGATTTCCTCTCCATGATTTATCTGCATGAATATGCCGCTCTTTTTCTCTCCTTTTGCCATCAAACCCAATCAAACGCTTTTGAAATTTTGATGGAAGGAGCTGTCAGGGAAGACGTATCTTCTAATAAGAAAACACACACCTATATATATATATATATATATCTATAATAATAGGTAGCATTAATCATACAAGGGGGGCCATCTCCGCTGCATCCGTCACCCAGCCTCGCAGCACAAAACTAGTAGTACCAACCTTGCACGATCACCCCCATACTCGTGCTTGTTTCATCTCGTGTTATTGTCCAATCTGGCACGCCTTTTTTGTAGCTCTTTTTATTTTCTTGCTTTGTTGGGTGCGAACGTGTGACGGCAACGAAGTTTCCTTTCCATTGGCACAGCGTACACACGCACAACTTCCTTGAGTGCGCTTTTTTTTTATCTGTACATGGCGTGTAGTGGAGGAGTGGGCGTATCGTAAAACTATCTTGCCCCTCGTTCTCCTTTTTGTGTTTTGTTTCAGCTAACAACTGTAGTAGCACGTTAGGTAGTAGGATCACTGGCGGTTCGTGCTTACGTGTGAGAGGGATATCTTCGTTTCTTTTTGTTCTCTTCTTTTGTTTTCGCTCTGTTGCTTTCATTGCCACCACCTCCGTGACCGCGCCGCTTTTTTTTTCTACGTAGCATACGCAACCCTCCCTCCTCCCCCCACACACGCAAACACGCGCAAAAGAGGGGGGGGCGAAACGCAGCTTTTAGCTCTCTCTGAGCGTTTCTGTTTTGTCATTCCGCGCGACTGTTAGATAGACGAACGAAACGTGGACGCCGTCGGTTGCCTTAGCGAAAGAACACAGTGAGACGTGTTATCATTGTCTCTCTCTGTCTTTCACTGGTGTTTTTGTTTGTCCGTGACTTCGCCAAGGAAAAGACAGCTGCTGTTTTGTTTTTTCTTTTCTGGTCTTGTGTGCCTGTTTGTGCCCTCCTTAGGCTGATCTAGAGGTCGCGAAGTAGCTGAGTCAGCTACTTTTGCACCGTTGCCTGTGGTGCCAGTATCGACCGGCGACTGCTCCACGCATTTGACCACACCTTCTTTCTTCTTTTTTGCTTTTATAGGTGTAGGCGTGGTCTTTGGGGGCCTTCGTATCAGCAACATCGAAACTATCCGGAAACTCACACTTTTGAGAGTTTGGCTCACGCTTTACGCTTTTGCTTTCTTTAACTTCATTTGTGTAGGGGCTGCGAAGGTACCACACGTACAGCTCAGCAGACGCTGCACCCTTCTCACCACCTACACCTACAAACACACACACACACACACACAGATAGACACGCATTCCGGCAAGAACAGTATTGCTCCCCAAATGTTCTCTAGAGGTGTCAATGAGGATGTGCTGCGTAGTGAGGGGCACAATATTCCCAAGTCCATGACGGACATAGAGCGCGAGAATGCAGCACCCTACAGGATGAAGTTTTGGTACAACTTTGTCGACCCGGCACACAAGAGCAGCCCCCGTCCCGTAGTCGACGTCTCAGCGCCCTTCAACGTGCTGGACGAGACGCACCAGGCACGTAAGTTTGGTGTGCAAAAGTTAGGCTTCGGCTTCCTCTCCTTAAACGAGTTTATCGGCACCCGCGAGGACGTGCCGTACACAGAGAGTCACCACACAAGCGAGGTGGTGCGGCTGTGGATGGCGGCGCTGAACGTGTGGTGGTACAACTACTACATCTCCCGCGGGCAGATCTCTGGCAACGCCGTCGGCAACCCCCGCACGCGCTTTGCGTGGCTGATCGCGTTCTGCATGGGGGCGATCCGCATTAACGTGGCGGGCCTGGTCGGCGTGGGCGGGTACTTCTACTCCTACGAGTACCTGTATACCCACGGCCCGAAGGCATTTCGCATCCGTGACCCGACCCCCAACGGCTGGAAGCGGGCGTGGGAGGAAGACCAGTCGTGCTACCTCGCGCGTGCCGCTGCGAGCGTGTTCCCTGCGCTCGGCTACGCGATCTTTATGGGTCGGTGGAAGAAGTCCGGCTTTTGGTTCATGACGACGCTCAGTGCCGGCCTGTACTACGAGTATGCCCGTCGGAACATCTTGTCTGGTTCGCGTCTCTTCTACAGCTACCTGGCCAACCAGGAGTCGGAGCGGCAGGCGGCCTGGGGCTCGCTGGCACCGCAGCTGAAGCACCGCGTGGACCCGGACACCAACCGCAATGAGTCGGTAGCGCAGTTCAAGTACTTCCGTATTACCTCTGGTACACTGCAGGACACGGTGTGGGAGAACTGTACCCACGAGACGCAGCCGCTGGCCCACCACGGCATCCGGATTCCGAACCCATACTTCAACTGGGCCAAGGCGCCTCAGAACTACAACGAAAAGCCATGGAAGGTAAAGAACGACATGTGGGAGATGCCGCAGGTCATGAACGCGCAGATGCGCAGCGGTACAATGGACTAGGCACATGCAACGTGCTGAAAAAAAGAAAGATGAAAAGAAGAGGATGAAGAAAGGTAGAGGGGATCCTGTGACATCCTTTGTGCCTTTCTTCTGTTTTGGCGTGACGGTGTCGAGTGCGGGCGGTAGCGACGTCAACGAGGCCGATCAAATTAGCAAGAATGAGCTGAGGAGCACACCTGCAGTGTTGCAGCGGTCGGCGTGACATTTTTGTGTGCTTGTAGGTGCCCTCTTGGCTTCCGGTGACCTCCTTTCTCTTTTTGTTGCTGGTGTTTTCAATGACGTTCGTCTCGGGAAAGGTGGGAAAGGCGAAGAGGAGGAGGAAGGGGAAGAGCGGGAGGAGCTGTCACACCGACGTCAATGCACCGCGTGGCAACATATAGCATATGAAAGTGCCTTGCACCGAACAGGTGCGTTACTACTACCTCTTCCGATACTTCAAATCTAATCAAAAAGGAGAATTGCTGTGCTAGCTGACTCTGTTTCACTCTCTTTCTGTGTATATATGTATATGTGTCGTCATAGCGTTCAAGTCTTTAATGCAAGTGCCTTCCGCTACTGGGTGGCCCCCCTTCTTTTGTCGCGCTCTACCCTCTGTTTTTTTTTCTTTCTATTTGCTGTGAACGTGAATGGGGTGGTGTGTGTGTGTGTGGGTGGAGAGCGCACACGCAGCCTCGCTGTGCTGCTGATGGCGTGTGTCTCACCCTCTTTTTGCGAACAACTCTTTTATCCTGTTTTCCCCTTTGCTGTGTGATTTGCCTTTATACGTAGTGCGATCCTTTAGTCGTTAGTGAAGCCGTCAGAATATCAACGAAAGACAGAAGAGAAAATAAATAATGTAGCTTGAAGAATAAAGGCTGGTAGGGCGTTGCGGCGGGCACAGCTTCGTGGCTTGCAGGATGGAGGGACGTACGCCGTCTATGCAAGCGTGTGCATGAGTGAGTATGCGACTGCGAGACGCTACGCCTTCCAGTGTGAGGGGTCAAAGTGATGGGATGCAGAATGCTGCTGACCCGTTATGACCGATCCAGGCACGCGCCGCTCTCCGCGCTGACGGTGAATCTTTCACTTTTTTTTTTGTCAGCAGCAGAAACACACGTACATCATGCAAGGAGGCAGCGTGCAGAGAAGGCAGGGGGAGGAAAGAGAGAGGAGGGCTCAAGGAGCGTCAACTGAGCACCTCTGTACAAAGTAGAAGTTTTTTTTTTGTCGAATCGCACTCTTCTCCAGACGGTGTCCTTCTTCAGGCACCTCGCAGCACAGCAATAACATTCTACTCGTGAAGTGTCTTCTCATACCCCTCAATACCTTTCTACTGCCACACCTATTTTCAGTCTAGATTTCATACCCTGCTAAGTCGCAGCTCCCTCCTCTTCTTTTGCACAGAGACACAAAGGTACACACCTGCCATTGCGGCAGGCGAGACGCGTCACATATATATCCCGTAATCGTCACACAACAGTCCCAGCAATAAGAACACAACGGCATCCGATGACGAAGGGTGTTAGCGCAGAGGCGCGGCAGCGCAACGGCATCGCGGTTCAGCGGCTGTTCCACCGCGACGCCAACGCACAGCGACGCACCAACGCCCTTCTCACCCGTGAAAAAGCAGGGCAGAAGTCAATACAGCAGTCGTGGAGCGACCACTACGCTGGCTGCGAGGCGGCCGGCCCGTCTTTCCGTGTCTCCGCGACCTCAGCAGCGGCGCTGGTTGGGTCGGTGGGTGGTATGGGTGGGTTGGAGCGCCCCTCGTGGACCTCGCCGGATGGTCGTGGACTCCTGCAGCACCCTGCGGTGGATGTGCCGTCGCACCTGTGTCGGCAGCTGGCCTTGTCAGCGGAGATGGGCACTTTGACGCCGGAGGAGCGGCAGGCTGCACTGACGCGCACCACCCCAGTTCAGAAACCCTCCTCTGAACTCCATGTAGAGAGCTTAGCCGGTGCCGATCGGTCGTGCTTTGTCTTGGCGGTGCAGAAGGCACACCACGCACGAGAGGTGACGCCGCCCGACCCCCACAAGCACCTCACCCCGTACGAGGCAAACGCGGAGCAGTGGAAGGCGTATCACCACCAGCAGGCGGTGCTGCGTCATGAGCAGACCCTGCCACGCCGCCGTGCTATGGACCCCTACGTGCATCTTACTGGCGCACAGGTGGATGCCGGCTTGACAATGCCAAACGCGTACACGGCAGATCGGCTGGCGGCGCTCAACGGTGGTCGATGGGTTCTGGACAACCCGTATCACCAGCAGCTGTACCGAGGGGAGCCGGTGATGACGAAGGTGATGCGAGGGGACTACTACGGCGATGGAGCAGCACAGCGGGCGGCGGGAAGGCCGCGGCACGACGTAGCTGCGAAGAACCGTCGTGATGTGCGGGTGACGAGTGAGGTAAACCGCGCTGAGCGACGGCTGCGTCAGCGTGCAGCGAACTCGTGCATGTGCTCTCAGTAGAAGCGCTTCCCCGCCTCGCTAGCCGTGGGGGAAAAAAAAGAGGGAAGATAAGATCGTACCGCCATGGATGTTTCCACTTTACTGTTTATTATTATTATTAGATTGTTTTTCCCTTGCTCTTTTGCTGAATAGACGTAGCTCTGCGGCGTAGTGGAGGGAGCACATTCTATAGATACTCGCAAGCACACACACACACACACACACACACACACACACACAGGGGCTGGGCTTGCCGTCGCTGCTCAACTAGTGCTACGCTCGCATGGGTGGCGCTGTTTTTTTTCCTTTCGTTTGTGCGTGTGGGAAGCCACATTCTTTCATACGGTGATGCGTTTGGTGGTGCATGTAGGTGCGAATGCGTCCAAGGCGACAAGCGGACCAGAGCTGCGTACAGCGCACTGTGTGTGTGTGTGTGTGTGTGCGCGTGTTAGTGTGTTTGTGTATGCTCTCGCAGGACCGTTCAAACTGCGTTACATGGTGCCACAAAGACGAAGCGACGAAGCTCTTGTTAAAAAAAGTTGTTTTTGCAGTGCATACCTTTATGCAGCTTCTTGAAGCGAACAGCTAGCTGACACGATTCAGGTGCCCGTGCGTGCTTTTCGTAGAAGCAGCGGCATTTATATAACGCTGAGGAGGGCACGTTGACGTTTCATCAACAACAAATGAAGAGAAAGGGTGTTGACATACGCAAGAGGAGGGATGTGACGCGCTGTACGTGTGATGCCACCCGTCGCCACGCGGGCTGCACAGAAGACCGAACCATCCTTTGCTCTTCGATAAACAATCGATATACACCTTTTCTCCCCCCCTTTCTCCCTCTCCTCCGGATGACGCGGTCACACGGATGCGGGCTTCCGTCGGCACGGTTGGCCTCTCCACAGTTGTGTTGGCAGTCAACTCTCTCTTGACCACTCTTAACCCCCCCTCCTCCCACTTTCTTTGAGAGTGTTTATAAAGGACTTGCACCGACGCCATCTTCGTGCTTTGCATCACTTTTGCTGTGGCTCTGCAGCTCCTCTTTGGGACGGTACTTTGTTTTCTTCTTGACCCGCTTGCGTCACCCGTCACTGCTGACTAAGAAGCAGTGTAGAGGAGAGTAGTTGCTCCCCCGCTTCCACACACGCCACAACCTCTGTTGTGCGGAGCTTCGAGGGGCGCCCTCTCGTTGTAACCTCTTTTTCTTTTGCTCTTCCTCTTGTAGTGTGTGCGTGTGTCTGTGCACGAAATCAGTATTGCAAAGAAAGCTCATTACTTAAGTGAGAGGGAAAGACGTCGAGTGATTTGCTCAGGCGACGTCGGTGACTTTTCGTGAAAAAACAATTGCCTTCACATTTAAACTGAGAGAAAAGCAACAAATTACAGAGCACACGGTAGCAACACTCTGTTGGCGCGCAGGGAGGAAGCCGCGGAAACGTATACACACTTCACGCACACAGTGTATCTCCAGCCTAACACACTGCACGTGATGCAGCAGTGCATCTCACGTCATCCGTCGACACAGCTGACGCTGCTCGGCGCCCGTGTCGGGGCAAAAGCGGCGAAGGCCGTTCTGATGTCCGTAGCGGCGGGACGTCTGACGCCGGAGATCCTCAGCGAGGCTCTGCAGTCCTCCTCGACTGTTCGCGGACACGTTCAGCGCGAGGCCGTGAAGCTGCTGGTGGTGCGGGTGTCGCTGCGCACCCCTCAGCAACTGCAGTGGCTGCTACGCCTGGTCGGAGATTACGTTGGCGGTGCCTCCCTTACCGGTGCCATCAGCTCCCTGACACAGCGATCGTTGCGGTACCAGATCACAAACTTCGGTCTCCGCGGGTCTGCCGCGTCTGCCATCACCACCGCTGCGGTGCAGATCGGTCTGACAACGTGCACACTCGTGACGACCAACGCCGCCTTCTGGCGCAAGGGCGACCAGAAGATGTCCCTCCAGCAGTACCGCTACGAGCTGCTGACGTCGGTGTACACCGGAGCCGGCTCCGTCGCAGGCGGTGCGGCAGGCGCTGCCTTGGGGTCGATGGTGCTTCCTGGGGTGGGCACAGCCTTGGGGTCGGTGCTGTGCTCCGTGGGCGTCGGCTACGTGCCAGGCTACCTGCGTGACGGGCGAGGCCCAGATGATCGACGACGGCAGCAGGCACGGGAGTTGGGCACGTACACGCCGCTGCGAATGCATGACACTGCGTATGGCGCGGTGCTGATGTACAAGGAGGAACTTGTTGAGACTGCAGCGGGTGCTGCAACAGCCACCACTACCACTACAACCGCTGTGGCGTCGGTGGCGCCGTCGTTCGTGGAGAGCGCCGGCCTCTCTGCGGTTGCATCGACCGATGTAGATAGTCGCAGCAGTAGCAGCGACGGCCGTGCAGACGAGGGTGAGGTGGTGTGGCTGGACTTCGAGCGTGCTACAGTCCCTGCTGTTTGCCCCTCGTCGCAGCCCGCGATGAATACAACGGCTGAAGAAGGCGGGGAGGCAGCGTTGGCCACGTCGCACACAACGGATTCCACCAGTGCATCAGAATTGTCGAGGGAGTGCAGTGACATGGACGATGGCCGGCTGAAGGACGCCTCGACAGGGGTGAGCAGCTTCTTGCGCTTCAGCCCACCGTCCACAACATGTGCAGCTCACACGCACGTAGGCCCACGTAGCGAGGCTGCAGAGGAGCTTTCAGCGGCGTCGTCGTACGCTGATTTAGGGGAGGTGGTGGAGGAAGGACAGCGGAGAGGATCCGGTGCAGTTGTCGGGGCATCAGTGACTGCAAGCAGCGCTGAAGGCGAGGGGAGGGGCAGCAGTGACAGAATAGAGCGTTTCGAGGGATACGCCAAGTACATCACGGTGACGACAGACGACGCGCTTGAGGCGGAGGTGGCACACTTCGGTGGTGAGGATGACTTGGTGCTGGTATTTGCGGCGAAGACGAGTGCCTGAAAAATACAGCGAAGGAAGCTCTATGTGGCTTATTTTCTTTCTTTATCATTTGGTGGCTTACGTGCATGCTTCCTGTCCGCATGTATACACACTGCTGTTGATCTGTTGTGTTTTACCGTGTCTTCCTCTCTATGCACACATATATATCCACATGTGTTTCTTTTGCTTGTCCGTGTGTTTGTGCGCGTCTACTTGCACTGTTCACTGTGGGCGCTTGGAAAAAGGTGCTTTCACTGCTATGATGCGTTGATGAATTCAGCGATTTCCCTCCGTTTTTTTTTCTGGTGTGTGTGTGCGTGTTTGTTTGTTCTTGTTGGTGTGTGTTATTCTGCTTTGATCGCGTGCTACGTATCAAACATACACCCACATGATTTGTGGGTGTATGTTTCTAGCTGTTTTTTGAATGTGCGTCGCTCTTTACTCTGCTTTTTTTTTTCTTTGCGCTATATGCTGGTCTTGTTGTGAGTTTGCTTCTTCGCTTCTCCGATGAAGTGATCGTCTCGTGAGAGCTGTGCATCGCAACGAGCCTCTTTTCCTTTTTTGCTTAGCTTTGCTTTCCCCTCTCTTCTTTTAGATGATGCGACACTCCACGACGGCGACAATAATGGCTTCTGGTGTCTGTGCTGACACGGCAAAACGCCTCCCTGTTTTCTCCTGCTTTTCATTCTGTGAGCCTTTTCTCCGCTGTATCTCTTTTTTTCTTGTCTCGTAGGCGTCTCGTGCGGCGACAACACGCTGCCTTAGACGCTTTTTGACTCCTCTCTTCTGTGCCTTTCCATCGCTTCTCCAGTTGAGGAGAAGAGGGCGTGCGGGGTGTCACAGTTCCTCTCCCTGAAACCACCCCTACGAGAAAACAAAGAAGATGAAATAGAAAAGAGTACGACAGCGACTCGTGTGCGTATGAGTGCTGCCAGCAGCAACAATGTAGTTCTCACTTGCTGATCTCTTTTTTTTTGTCCACAAATCGTATCAAAGAATAATAATTATAATAATAATAAATGAACACGCATTTGATGGCAAAAAGGGCAGTGACGATGTGTAAACGGAGGATTTTTTTTTTTTTCAACTTCCGTGATTGTACCACGAATGGGCTTGTGCGTTATCGGGGGAGATGAGCGCAGCTGCTTGCGTGCCATCGGTGCATCCGCCTTGATGAGATGTCCTTCTTTTCTCCTCCTTCTTCTGCCACCTCCTCCACACCGCGACACAAGCACTCACCTACCGTTGTATAGATGAAATCGACTGCGCGCCGTGGTGTTAGGAGCGGAGTTGAGTGAAGATGTTGAAAGAGTCTTACACTGCATCTGTCGCCTGGAGGCAGCACGTTCAGCATCGATAAACTGTGCTTTTCACGACTGCCCTCCTCACGTCACTTTCTTTGTTTTCTCCAGTGCCTCTTTTTTTCTCTGTTTTTTTTTTCTTATTGAATGGACTGTGATTTTGAACTTTCTAACAAATCACGGCACCAATCAACCAATTCCATCAACAACACTGTCTGCCGTCCTCCACGACTGCACCGCTTCCCCACTCCTTCAGAAGCAAATAAAAATTCCTCTTCAAGGAGAGGCGCGAACAAAAAGCACACACAACACAGCAAAACAAAAGAAGTCACAACCGAAGCAGTGGAACCGCGCATCGTAGACAACTCTAGAACGCGACATCATAGCGTTAAAAAAAAAAGGAGGATCTTCTTTAACCTACCTCCCGCAAAAGGACCCGATTTGTGTATCTTTGTTTTTGTGTCGTCGCTTCACCTTTCACGAGGGTGCCTCTTGCACATCTCAAATACACACGTGGGGGTAGCTGAAAGCCGCGCCTGGTCACAAAGCGGCAACGCCGGTAGTTGGAGGTAGACGAGTTTTCCTGCTGCTCGGCGCATTCTGATCCATCGATTAATATCGATATACACACAAACACACACGACGTGCTTCCGCCGTAGTACACAAAGAGGAGAAAATAAGGACCTGCAGAGAGCCCGTTTCAACGCCTGCGGTGCATGGGCATCAACGACTCTCCGCCCTTTTATTTCTCACTTCCTTTCCTTCGTTTTTCTTTCTGCTAAATCAGGTGTTGCCTCCTCATATCGGCCCTCGGTCTTTGTGCACCATTGACGGTTACTGGGCAGCTGAAAAGAACCCACGCACGAAAAAGCAAAGAACATCGCCTTGCGGTATTTTAGCTGTTATCTGTTGCTGTCGCTGTTGTTGCAGTGTGTGGTATTATTGTCGTCACAGCCTCGTGTTTTTATTTTTCTTGGCTTTCCGTCTGTCATCCTTTTTTTTTTGGAGTTTTTTTTCTTTGTGCGCTTCACACGGGGTGCGCACTCTTCACGTCTTTCATCGTCTTTTTCTTGCCGTATTTGAACACCATCATCGATATACCCACACCCACACATCCACCTTCTCACGCGCTGAACAAAGGAAGTTCATTGTGGACACAAACCCTTTCTTTTTGCTCCTCATCTCGTACGCACGCCTCGTTTAGCCGCTTAAACGTGGAGACGTGTGGTGCGGGGGTGGTCTCGCAACCTCCCATTTGTTTTCCTTTGTTCTCTTTCTCTTCCTCCTCCTTCTCCATAGCTGTGTCATTGCGTGGTTTAGTAGTCTTGTCGTTTTTTTTTGTTTCTTTGTCTGCAGTGTATGAACGCCTTCCTGCGTGGATCAGCCCCTCCAGGAGCGTCGTCGCCGCCCAACAACTTCTCTGCACTCTGCAGCCGATCTGGTCAGCTCTCCCTCAGCGCCTCCTTCGCCAATTCCAGCTCCACCCCACTAGCTGCTGCTGCTCCTCCTCCTCCCTTCTTCACCGCCGCGGCAGCGACGATGACAAGGGAGTCGATGTACGAAACGCTGCTGTTGTTAGAGGCGGAAAAGACGATCCCGCTCACGGTGAACATTTTGAAGCGGCATACACGGCAGCTTCGGCAGCGGGAAGGTGACGAGCACGACCACCTCTCTCGACAACTGGGCCACACGGCGGTGTCGGGTGGCACGCTGCAGCGCGGAGAGCCCAATGGAGAACCGCAGAGCGCCACGGAGCCGACGACGACACAACAACGTGACGAGGGCACTGATAGCGAGGACTTAGACGTGTACACGTCACGCACGGAGCGTCAGGTGCGATTGTTTCTGGACAACCTTAAGGACGAAGACTTCACGCACGGTCCGGCGCCTATCCCCGATGTTATCGAAGATGGTATAGTGGAGGAGCTTCGGCAGCAGAAAGAGTGTCTCAAGGCATTGTCGCTGGAGGAGTTGCGCGCACTGGTGCTCGACCTCTACACGGAGCTGGTATTTACACTTTATGATGCAGTGACTTTAGAGACAAACCTGACCGAAACGGATGAGGATGCAGCTGTGCTGGAGCGCGCAGTTGATGAGCGTGATGAGCGAATAGAGCTGATGCGCGTCCAGCTGAATACGGTGGAGGACGAGAACGTCGACTTGCACGACGCGAAGCGAGAAGCGCTGCGGAAGCTGAGCGAGGCCAAGACGGAGATGGCGCTGCTGTGCCAGCGGAACGCGAAGCTCTTGAAGCAGTTAGATCTGAAGGATGAGGAGATCCAGATGAGCCTTACGACCAGCCTCAGCGGCTCTCAGCGAGCTTCTCTAGTACCGGTGGAGCGGAGAGACGTAAGTACGTGGACAGACGCCGCGATGACGCGTAAGGACGGGCACGAGCTGAGCGTGTCTGGCGCTGCAGCCTGCACCGTCGACGCGCCGCTCAGCCTCAGCGGCCGGTCCAAGTCGATCGAAGGACAGCGCGAGCTGGAGGGGGTGCAGGAGGAGCTGCGGCTGGCACGCCAAACCCTTTACGGCACAGAGATGGAGCGTATTAAGCTGCAAGAGCAGCTGCAGGAGCTGAAGGAGGCGACGATGCAAACGTTCCGCTCCAGCAGCAGCAGGTCCGACTACGAGGAGAAGCGCAAAGACGAGGAGCACGCAGCCGCGCTGAAGGCGATGGAGGAGCGGTGCGAGAAGAGCGAGAAGCACGCCGGCGAGCTCGAGGAGACGCTTCGCCAGCTGCGCGAGGAGCTGCAGGTGGTGAAGAAAGCGGCTCATGAAGAACGACGCAGAAAAGAGGAAGCAGAGGCGGCTCTCCGTGCTGCCACCGCTTCAGCCGTCGCTGCCGAGGAACTCCGAGAAACACGCGTGGCCCTGTCCAGCGGTGCAGGCACACCTGCTGACTCCTCCTCACTAGCACGAGCGGCCGACGACTCTCGCGGGTCGTCGACGGAGCCTGGCGCGGACACCGTCGCCGGTGCCATTGCAGCCGCTCGTCTCTCTCTTAGTCAACCCCGCTCCGTCAGCATGGAGGCGCAGGTGGCGGTGCTACAGCGACAGCTCGCCCGTGCCCAGGCAGACGCAACCCACTTTGAGCAGGAGCTCCGTAAAGAGCGCGAGAAGACGCAGCGGCAGACGCAGTCAGAGAAGCGGCTGCTGGAAAATGTGACGTCGCTGACACGGCAGCTGCGTACCCGCGAAGCGCTAGAGCGCGAAGCGCGGCTGCTGCGTCGTAGCGAGATGAACACGGCGCGCTGCGACGGAGGAGAAGGGGGCAACGGTGGGGAGGATGGCGGGACGAGAGCGTCGATCAGCGAGCCACGACACAGCCGCTTCACGGTTGACCGGTCGAGTCGCGGCGCCGCCACCACAGGCGAGGACAGCAGAGGCGCTGCCAACGAGCGCAGCCAGCGGCGATACGCCACCCCCGAGTTGAGCCAGCGTCGCGAGTCGATCTTCGCGGCGCTGCGTAGTATCCAAAAAGTGACCGAGGAGCGCCGGCAGGGCACGCAGCCAGATGTGAACGAGTTGCCCATTGCCTCGTCAAACCACGATGCGCCGAACGTGCCGGATGTGAAGCCGGCTGCAACGCCGCCACGCGGGACGCCGAAGCCGCTGTCGCCGCCGCTTCCTGAGCCGCAGCCAGCGGTGCCGCTCGAGTCGAAGGAGGAGCCGAAGCTCATGCTGGCCAAGTCAAAGGGGACGGCACTGACGCCGCCCACTACGGCGACGGCGTCGACCACCACCCCAGGCGCCGCCGCAGGGCCAACGCCAGCGCTCAGCGCCGAGAATCCCTCCACCTCCGTTTCCTCCTCCTATCGTGCCGGGCGACTCTCCGTGACGAGCCTCATCTCTCCTCGTGGGCCACCCAGCGGCTCCTTTGGGTCCTTCACGCGCGACACCAACGCGGACAGCGTGCGGGTTGACGCAGCCCCACACAACACCTCCAGCACCGCTGCTGCCGCCTCTACCGATGTAGAGGCGGCGGATTCCGCCACGACGGCGTCGACACCACCACCACCGCCGCCGCGTCACGGCTTTATGCGAGGGCCCGTGTCAGCGCTGCGCACGGAGGGCCTGCTCCCAACTCGCAAGATGGACAGTGCGAGTAAGCCGGCAGCGCCGGGCAACAAGTCATCTCTGCTGGCCGAGCCTACCCCGTACGCGCTGTCAGAGATGCTCAACACCCAACCACCGTCGCAGGCACAGTCGCCGCCGCCGCATCATGTCTCGCGTGGGCAGTCGTGCGTGCGAGGGTCCACTTCAGCTCACCCTGCCGCCATCTGCTCCAGCAGTGTTGGTGCCGACGCGCATCGCAGCTCGCTCTCCATCTCCGTCCCCTCCATCACCACAGCGACGGGCGCGACAGGGGCCTCCGCCTCTGACGCTGCCACGTCGGGCAGCAGCGCTGTGACGGCGTTGTCGACGCCGAGAGGAGCGACGATCGTGCGTGGGCAGGCGACAACAACGACAGCATCTGCAGCAGGCAACGGCCCTGTGGCTGCACCGCGAAAACGGACGGCAAGTCGCCGCATCGTGACAGGACGGGAGGCGAAGACCACATCGACCCGCGAAGGCAGCACAGCGGTGCTTCGGTAGCCGCGACGCCACAGGACACAAGCATCACCACAACAAAAGAAGAGTAAGGCAGAAAGTGGCGGAGTGACACGTTTTTGGCGTGTCAGTGTGCTAACTGATCTTCCCCTGTGAGAGGTGTGTTGTGTACACGCCCTCGACAAGGCAGATGTGTGTGTGTGAGTGTGTGTGTGTGTGTGTGCACGTGTCGTGATGAGCGTGGTGTGGCGCAGCTGCCACGCTCTTTCCAGCTTGCTCGACTGTTTTCCTCTTCTCGTCGTATTTTTCAGCGGTGGTGCTCTCTCTCTCCCTCACGCGATGAAGACGGCGTGACGCTGGCAAAAAAAAAATAAGACACTCGAAGTGGAGTTTGCGAGGGTCAGTGCGGTGCCGTTGTGGCCTTTTTTCCAGTTGTCTTTCGCTTTTTTTTTCTTTCTGGTGCTCTCTCCATATTTACATCTGTCTTTTTTTTTGTCTCCCGCTGTTATACTCACGGTATACGTAGAGCAGTGCTGTGAAGGCGTTTCGTTCCTTTTTCTCTTCTCTGCTGCGTTGTGGTTTGTCGTGGGATGCATAAATAGCTGTATTTTGAGATGTGGGTTCAGGGGGGGGGGGCTTTGTTTCGCCTTCTTCTCATGTCAATCAAACGCTTTTATGTATGTCTCTGTGTGCGTTTGTGTGTGATGGGTGGTGGAAGGAGGGTGTCTTTAGGATTCTCTCCTTGCAGTTGCGGTGCGCTGTTGTCCACCCCTCCCTCTCAGTGTGACGCTGTAAGTTCTCCTGTTCTCATCTGCTCTCATTCACTTTAGCATGTTGCTTCTCTTTCTCTGCCTGTTTTTTTTTTCTTGTTGTTGTCTCTGTGGTGGTGGTGTCGCCTACTTTATGTTCTATTGTTTGCACCGCTCATTGTCACCTTGTTTTATCTTTCATCAGCTGTCTGGCGTACGCCTCGATTTTATCTTATTTTCTTTTCCCTCATCATTTATGCGCAGTGGTGCCACCGTCCTCGTCTTGTGTTAGCTCTCTCTTTTTTTTTTTACGCTGTCGTTGGGCAACGCGCTGTAGACTTGCACCCAGCCATGACCCCATCGCGTGGTGGGTCGAGAGGATGTGGGGTGTGCGCATTTGTGTGTGGGTAGGTTGGCCGGCGTGGCTGGGTGGAACTAGATCGCAGTATATATATATATATATATATATATGATTTTACAGTTCATTTTATTCCTAGTCTTTTTTTTAAAACTTCCTTGCGCTGTTTCGTGCTGCGCAACGTGTGTGCTACCTCTTAAAGAGGCGATCAAAAACAAAGAAGCAGGGGGAAAAAAAGCAGCAGTGACTGCAACGATGACAACAGAAGTGGACGTCAACGATCGAAAACAAGAGGCGAGCAAACAACAAAAATGTGGTGGTGAAAGAAGGGGGAAGTGGCGCAGCACACATACGTACGCACATACTGATTTCTTAAGAGAGAAGGAAGCAGTGCGGGTACTGTTTCGCTGAATGCGAGGCTCCTTTAGTCGTCCCCCGCAGATGCGTGCTCGTCTTTCAAGGTTGACTCTCCTCCACTGATATCTGCGCCGAAGTCTAAGGAAAGCGAGGGAGTCCTTCTCATACTTTCTTCCCTTCCCCATCCTCTTCCACAAGCCAGCAACACAAAGAGAGAGAGAGAGAGCGGCGCCATCGGAGCTGCGTCGGTGTGATGTTTGAGGCCGCGTGTGCGTGTGTGTGTATGTGTATGGCACTGCACTGACGCACCTGTCGCTGAGTCTCTCCCGTCTCCCTTCCCATCATCATCACGAGAAAATGAAATCCACCCTCACTCCTTTTGTCATCCCCCTCGTATTTGAGTGGTGACACAAAGCTCTTCTTCCACACCCATCCGCTATCTGGCTGGTTTCCCTTTCCTGTGCCTTCTTGCTTGCATGAGAGGAAAGAGAGGTCGTAGACACGGCAGCTCCCTTAATTTCCACAAGTATGTTGACGTGCACAGAGGTAAGAAGGAGGCGTGGCTAAAAGCAAGCACAACAACAACAAAAAGTAACACACAAGCTTTGCTGAAGGACACACAGACGCTCAAAACACAGAACTCAGCGGGTGTTTGGCTTCTCTCTTTTTCTTCCTTCTTCCTCTCTGATTTCTCTCCTGACGTTGCATCCACCGTGTGTTTGTGTGCTCACTGTCCTGTATCTTTGGATTTCAAAGCAGTTCCGTTGTCTTCATGTTGCCTTCCACTCCCTCACTGGCGACAGCGTCGTCTTCTCAAAACAGACGTACACTATTCTCCACCTCGCAGCAGCGTACGGGGGCTGATGTGCCTTCTGCTTCTGCCGGTGCGACGCCAACGACTGGGGTGGAGCCACCTTCCCTTTTGCTAGAGGATTGTGTGTCGGTGCAAGATTTGCTGACGTTCTTCTCCACCTCTTCTTTTCCAACTTCTGCCGCTTGCGACAGAGGAAGTTCATCAGTGCAAGCAGCGTGGACTGCGTGTCGTCGACAGGTGCCTCTTCACCTGCTCGACGTGTGGGAATCAAGTGAGATGAAGCAGACGCGCAGGGTCGTCGCTGCCTACCTTGCAGACATCATAGCGAAATGGCCGAGTGCAGCTGGTACGTACCCTTCCTCTCCCGCTGGTTTTGTTGTTGCTGCTGCCGCTGCCGCCACCATGGAGCGCTTCTTTCTGTTTCTTGTTGCGAGCGAGCAGGACGTGCTGAGGGCGGTCCGTCAGCGTAATCGAGTGGCCCCTGTAGACGACGCTGTTTCAGAGAAAAGGCTTCGAGGCCAGATGCACTTGGTGGGGTTTCATAGGGAGGAGATTCGTAAAGGAGGTGCGGTGGAGCGGGCAGCGCTCACCTATCTAACGTGCTGCGCTGCGTTTCTTGTCTTGCAGGGGCGTCAACAGAGCCTGGCGGTGGGCAAGGGGAGCGACGCATCAGCCTTCGCGGCTGCCGGCATCGCTAGCAGCGGTGGTGGTGGTGTGTGCGGGTGCACTGCGCTCTCGCTTTTGCGTCACACCACCGTGAATCGCGTCACCGACGCAGTGACAGACAACACGCCGTATTGGTGCTCCACCGGTTGTGAGGGCTTAGATCGTGCCCTCGGCGGTGCCGGGTTCCGCAGTGGGTGGGTGACGGAGATCTACGGCGAGGCTGGCGCAGGCAAGACGCAGCTGGGCCTGCAGTGCCTGTTGGAGCAATCCGCTCGGGATCTATGCCGGACGGCGGTGGCCGTGTGCCTTGCCCATGATCCGCGGTTTGCGGCGTTGCTGGGTCACTCATGCAGTGGTGGGGTGGCGCAGAGGTGCAGGAGTGTGTTTGGTGTGGCGGCAGTCGACACAGAGCGGTGTGCCATGGTGTTCGTCGTGTCGGAGGACGTGCCCACTTCCCGCTTAAGCCCATTGGCGGCTGCCGCTGTGCGTCGAGCCATCCGTGCGACACAAATGCACTCCTTGTTGTCGCAGCTGCCCTCCGCTATCATGGAGGCAGTGCTGCGCAGCGTGCGGCAGACCTGCACGGTAACGATGGTTCTCTCCCGCCTGCAGATACGGCACGTTGCCTCGCTGCAGGAGGTGCTGCGACTTGTCGAGCCCACCACCACCACTGCTGCTGCTGCTGCTGCTACCGGCAGAATGTCGAATGACGAGCCTCCTCCGCGTGGCAGCCACACGTGCTGTTTGAGTGAGGTGGTTCGCATGGTGGGTGGTGTGCAGGGTCGGGCCCTCGTCGTGCTCGACTCCATCGCCGGTGCCGCTGTGGGAGGTCAGTCAGACGTAAGCGGTGCCGTCCATGGGGACGCACCGGTGGCGGTGGTCGCGACAGCGCTGCGGCGTGCGACGGCGCAGCACAACTGGTGTGTGTTGGTGACGAACCAGGTGCGTGCCGTTCCCACAGCGGTGCGGACGATACCACGAGGTTTTGTGCCGTGCCGGCGTAGGAAGCGTGCACGATCGCCCACCGCAGCGCCGTCGCCGTTGTCTTGGTGTGGGAGCAGCAGTCCTGCCGTGGTACCTGCGCTGGGGCTGGCGTGGGCCAGTGTCGCCCAGTGCCGCGTGTACCTCCGCAAGTCGTTGTCGCTCGGTGTGCGTCAGCTCGTGCTGCGCCAGTCCCCAGCGCACCCACCATGTCAGGTGAGCTATGTTATAACACAGGATGGAATCGACGATGCTTGATCCAAAACGCGGTCCCCTCATTAAGCGCATATATTTATATCTCAATGGATGCGGAGTGCTGCTTTATCTGTCCGTAAGCACCGTCGTGGTCGCTTTTGCTCTTTTCTTCTTACTCCTGGAAGGTGGCCTACTATAAGGCTCCTTCTATGTTCACTCATGCTTGCACGCACGCTGGAGCCGTGTGGAATTTTCATGCTGGTCTTCTACCCTCAACTGAGTACCAAAGAGCTTTGAGCTTTGCAACGCGACATGCGCACACAAAAGGAGAGTCTTCTTTTTTAAGGGTTACATATCGCAGTCATCTTTGCTTGTGCATCGCACCAACTGCACTGCGGTGCTCTTCTGCGCGCGCTGACCCGTGAAGACTGATCTATGAGGTGCCAAGCATGTCGGTGTGTGTTCTGTCACCACCTTCACTTCCGTTCATGGATCATTTTTTGGGGTTTAAAAAGCAATGTATCCCCCCTTCACACACACAGGGAACTGTGTGAATACTCTCCTTGCTACCTTCCTCTTCTTCCACTCATCTCATTCTCTTACGTCATCGGCTCTTCTAACACCATCCCATTCGTTGCTGCAAGTCCTTTCACCTCCCACTTAAAAGTTCTCTACGACTCTGCAGCAGACTTCACGTCCTGTCGTGTTTATCTCTCTAGCTGTGTTCCTCCTCTTTCTTTCTCTACTCTTCACATCGTCCTCCCGGTGCAGTTGTTTTCATTTCTTCGGCTGCTGTGGGACTCTTACATCTCTGCAGCAGTGTGTCAGCCCAGCGTTCGGCTCCATCTTTTCGTGATCCCTTCAGCCCTTTTTTTTTCTCGTATCCCCCTTTTTGGGGGTTTGAGTTTCGTGGTGCCGCACTCATCAGCTTCACCCGACTCCGTGCGGCTGCCTTTTCAGGTGGTATCACACAAGAGCTCTCTCTGCGTGTTTTTTTTTTCCCCGCTTTCCTTGTTCCTCTCCAGTATTTTATTTATGTATGGGGTGGGCCGTACACACAGCTCCGTAAGCTATCATCTCTCTGGTCGGCCGAGACACGCCCGCACACATCAGCGTCGAGACGCATTACAAAATCCTTCCTAGCAAAAAAAAAAGAGAAAGAATAGAAAGGAAGGAAAGCGACAGTAATATTGATTTCTGAGTGCTTCTTCAGCAGCAACTGTCGTCTTAAGTGGTTTGTTTACGGTAAAGGTAGTTTTTGTTTTCGTTATCATTTTTTTTTTGGCTGTTTGTTGTACTTGCGTCTTCGTTTCTATCTCAAAGTGATCAAAACAAATTTCCTGTACACACAAACGCACACACACATATATATATATATCTGTTTTAGCGCGCTAATTCTCCTCCTCTATATTTTTACTTCCACATTTCATTGAATTGAGAATGGCCGTGGAACGCGCAGTGGAGACGCTGCTCTCGCGCTTCCGCTCTCCGAAGCGGGGAAAGTCGAAGCTGCTTTTCTGGACGGTTCTCGCCCTCGTTTTCGCTGCCGCGTTCATCTGGTCCTCCCTTCCTCTAGGCTTGTACACCCCCACTGTCGGTTTTCAGCTAAGCCGTCACCGCAAGCTGCCTCGTCGGCACGATGCAGCCCCTGCCGTCACACCTGCTGGAAGAGGCGTAATAAAAGGGCTCAACCAACGTGTGGTGGCCATTGGTGATTTGCATGGCGACTTGGATATTCTGCGCAACATCCTGCGTGCTGCCGAGGTGCTGGACGAGGAGACAGACAGCTGGAAGGAGGGGTGCACCAACATCGTCGTGCAGCTTGGCGACGTGGTCGGCCGCGGCCCACACGCGCCGGCCATTCTCCAGCTCCTCCATCGGCTGAAGGGCGAGGCGGCAAAGGCAGGCGGCCGCGTCATCACGCTCAGCGGCAACCACGAGATGATGTCGCTCATGGGCAGCATCAACTACGTCCACCCGCAACTGCTGGAGGAGTCGGGCGGTGCGAACGGCTTCCGATACCTCTTTGGCGTGGGTGGCCGCTATGGACGGATGTTTGCCGAGGATAGCTTTGCAGCCGCTTTGATTGGCGATGTCGTCTATGTGCATGGCGGCCTCACGGCTAGGTACGCCGCGTACGGCGTGGGTAAGCTGAACAACGAGCTGTGGTACCAAGGACTGATGGCTGCGAACCTGTCAAAGCACGCCTTCCATGCCAATGATAGCCCTCTGTGGGATCGCAGCATCGTCGCGGCGGCGAGGCAGAAGAATTGTAAGCCGCTGACGGACGCGCTGCAGGCCTTGTCAGCAAAGGAGGGCGTACCGGTCGGT
Source organism: Crithidia bombi (assembly GCA_900240985.1). NCBI lineage: Eukaryota > Euglenozoa > Kinetoplastea > Trypanosomatida > Trypanosomatidae > Crithidia > Crithidia bombi. Next base: position 396,707 of record OESO01000048.1, read on the forward strand.
GCGATGGTGGTGGGTCACACGATGATGCCAGACGGTAAGATTGGTAGCTGGTGTGCTGGCCGCCTCGTAGCGGCCGACGTCGGCCTGAGTCGCTACATTGAAGGCGGTGGCTACGAGGCTTACGTGACGGTGGACCCGTATACGACTGCGTTTAAGCGCAAGAAGTTGTCGACGGCCTCTCGCATCCACGTTCATTACCCTCTCGGCCCAGGTGTTCATGTGAGTTTTAACACGACAACCACCACGGATAACGAGCCAGCCTCGTAGAAGCAGATGAGAACGGGAGCGAAAACAAGAAAAGTGAATAGCTCATACATTATTGCAATATCAATGAGTGTATGTGAGCTGGACTCCAGGCAACAGATTTCCCCCTTTGCCTCTTTTTTTCTCCCGCCTTCTCGCGTGCGTGCGTACTCTTGTCTTCAGCTTTACTCCTTGTGGGCGAGGTGTGTTTTATATATCATAAGACTGTATATCTCTATCGACGTGCTCTCTCTCTATATTTATGCAGCTTTATGTACGCACAGCTCTATTTGTATTCATGTAGAGGTGACTAAATAGCATTTTCCAGCGACTTTACGCGGTGCTTTCTTTTTTCTCCTTGCTCGCCGACATCTGACTTGCCACTGCGTTCCGACACCTATGCTGTGTTGACGTCGGAATTGCGTGCCATCATATGTCAGTGCTTGAGTTTTTCTCTTGATCTCCGCCGCCGGGCGTAAAACTCTACGCAGATGCTCTTTTTTTTTTGTTGTTCTCTTGTTCTTTTTGTGTTACCTACCTACGCAGATCAAAGCCACATTTTCGCTTTTCCCTTCTCTGTCGCTCTCTTTTTATCTCTGTTTTTACGTGTGTGCTGTCTGTGTTATGCTGCCGCCCCACACGGCACGCACGCCACGTACGACACGACTCGATTGTTCTCTCAGCTTCGACCTGCCTCATTTTTTTTCTTTTCTTTACTTCTGACCATAACGACCACACACACAAAAAAAAAAAAAGAGTTGAAGAAGGGTTTGATCGGCGTTGGGCGCTGAATGGCGGCGTTTCTCTATCGCCCATTTTTTACTTTACTGTGTCTCCGCTCGCCTTTTGCTTTGTCCACCCCCTCTTTTTTTTCAAACCCCTCTTCCTCAAGCGATGGCCCCCCTCCCCTCCCCCCCTGTGGTGTGTCTGGTGGTTCCCATCGAGAAAGTGTCTTGTCTTCTTTTCTGCTTACCGCTCTTGTTTACCCGCAATCTATCATGTATTGCGGTTTTTGCTTTATGTGTCTTATTATTGTTGTAACTAACTAGTGACCGTTACGGTGACAGCTTTACATAAAATACATAAGTGAGTATATATCAGATATGCGGTGTGGTGGTGCGTGCGGCCTGTCCTTTCCCTCTTCTCCTCCTTTCCCTTTCTTTCTCTTGGTCGTTGCCCAGCTGGAGGTCCGGGGGGGGGGGGGCGGAGACGACCGTAAATTCGAATACAAAGAAGGTGTGCGGGAGGAAAAGCAGGGGAGCGAAAGGGCGAAAGGACCCACGCTGAAAAAAAAAAACAAACGACAAAAAACTCAAATACAAACAACAGCTCTATCTGCTACGAAGTGTATTTTTCTTCTTTTTTTCGTTAACGGCAAACATTGTGTATGGTGCTATATGATGCTGTTTCATCCCAACGAGCACACTACGCTTTTCATAAGAGATCACACACAAAGTAAAAAGTTATCTAAGCCTCTTCTGACGAGAAATGCACTTCCTCCCAGAGATTGCGCACTTCTACTTGTTTTTGTGTGTGCAGGCTACTTTCGATTTTTCTTGTGTTTTGAACATCAGCTGCAGGAGAGCTGAGCTTCAGCACAACGTGTGTGCGATGCAAGCATACCCATCACCACCCGGTAGAGGTGATACGTAACGGCGAACTTATCTGTTGTTGTTGGCTGCGACTGTGTGTATAAGAAAGCAGTGCAACTCTGCTGTCTTTTTCTTTTTTTTTTGTTCTTCTTCCCACAGGGACCACCCTATCTTTTTTTTTTTTTTTCTTGTCTCTCCCCCTTTTTGCTGTGCAAGGCGGCAAGCTGGGCAGCCGAAACTTGAAGACGAACGATAACTCATTTTTTGTTTTGGAGAGTAAATGGTCTGTTTTTCTTCTGCTTTATATGTCTACATACACGTGCAAAAAGAAACGGTGCTCACACATAGACACGCATACTCGCGCTCTGCCTCACACACGTGCGCACGTGAGCACAGGGCCGACAACAATAAGAACGAGAAGAAAACCTCGTAAATGCACCAAAGAACCCAGTCTTTTTTCTTGCTTCATTGGGTGATGGCTAAATGATGGAGGCGTTCTTCCTCGGGGTGTCAGTACGATAACATTGTTCAGCTACCACGCTAAACAAGGGCGTCTTCTTCTTTATGCGCTGCTTTTCTTTTTCCTGTTTTGTATTTTAAGCGTTTCTGCGTAGGCTTTCTCTCCTTTTTCCCCCTCTCTCACGATGTACGTGAGTGTGTGAGTGTGCGTGAGAGAATGGTCTTCGCTGTATTATACTGAGCTCTTTTTTTCTGCGTCGTTTCTCTTCCCTCTTCTCACTTGCTTTGACCCTCCTTTTCTTACATTGTTCCTGCGGTATCTGTGTGTCGTGTGTCGTGTGTGAGGCTCACACACAACGACTTTCGGTGGCTGGTGAGTGTGGGAGCACACTAAAGAAGAGAGTTGCCATGCCATTAAGGGTAACAACAACAGCGGGAACAGCAGCAAACAAAAGAATGATGACAAAAAACGAAGAACACCGGGCAAAGACAGATCGTGCCCCCTGTATTCTCCTGTTTTTTTTTTTTCGTGCTCAGTGGCAAATCAATCAAGAAAAGCAACAAAAAGAAAAGGAGTGCCGATGTGATGCCGCTGAGCACGAAGATGCGTGGCTTTTCTTCTCTATTATGTCTGTGTGGGGTGACGCAGTGCGTTGACAGCAAGAAGAAAATCGAAATAAAGAGTGCGATAACGAGCAGGTGGAGGCAATACAGCTGATACGCAGAGATGGTGTTGTCGGGGGCGGAAGCGCAGTGTGCGTTTCTCTCGTTCTTTTTATAGTTTCAGGTGGGATGAGGAGTCCTTTCATTGGGAAGAAGTCCCCCTCTTTTGAATTTCTGAGGAGATAGGACCATGCCGAGGGCGAGAAGGGAGGCCGTCCTTCTGCGTTCCACTACTCTGCCCTCCAAAAAAAAAAACAAAAAGAGGAGCAATATGGTTTGAGTTGGGGTAGCGCTCACCATTGAACGAATCAGAAAGCACACAGAAAGATAAAAAAGTGAAGCCAACGGGTGCATTACGACACTCTTCCTCTGTGTATATCTTAGAATAAGAAAGACAGGTTATGCTATCAATGACTGCAGTATGGATTGTGACCTGCCTTGTCGTTACAACCGTCAGCCTTCTGCTTTTTATCCTCTTGTTGCGTTTTTCATTAATTTGCAACTCTCTCTCTCTCTATATATATACATATATACACACATACATCCACATTTCTGTATTAAAACCCAAACCCTTCTTTAGAGCTCTTTTTTTCTTCTCCCGCCTTTGTAGAGAGGCTGTGTGGGAGAAACGAGTGTTGACCTCGTAGAAAGAGACAAAAGAGAAAGCCGTCGGTAGCGGCGATGCAGTTGAGCCAGAATGTGGCGCGCACGACAGTGCCGTCGTACTACCACATCCGCACCAACCTCCCGCAGCGTAAACCACAGAACCAATGGGAGGGTGTCTACTATTTCAGTGGGATCACAAAGCGCCAACAGCACGTCGTGCTGCTGCAACGCAAGCGCGAGCGGGAGCAGTTCTTGCGGCAGTATAACCAACGTGTTTCGACTCTGCGTGCGCAGTACGCGCTGCAGCAGCAGAAGCCCTCTGCAGGGCTGCCGGCACGGCTGGCCCTTGCCACTGAGTTAGCGAGCTGCGGGCTGCATCGCGAGGCGGCTTCCTGCGTGGATGCGATGCACCACGCCAAGGAGCTGCGATCGATGGACTACGTGAACCTGCTGCGGTCGCTGCGGGCGAGTGAGTTGGGCTTGTGTGTGCTGCACAGCGAGGCGGGATGCGATCCGGCCTTGACGTTTAAGTTGCTGGGTGACCAAGCCGGCGAGGAGCGGGCGGCGGAGGCCTACCGGTGGTACAACACGGCCATGTCCGTCGTGGAACGGGAATGTGGTGGGGCTGGGGTGCGGGCCGAGGCAACACCGGCGGCCTCACAGCTGACAAACGCGCTGATGGAGACGCTCATGACGTGCGGCTACGTGCATGTGAAGGCCATCGCAGACGCCGTCTACGACCGCATGGGTGCCCGTGGCATCAACCCCACCGTCTCTACGTACGACAACGTCATGCTGTCCCTGGCGCTGACAGGCAACACGGCGGAGGCCGAAGATGTGTTTCGCTTTCTGCGCCACCGCCATGGCGAGCACATGACAATCGACAGCTACAATGCCCTACTCCTCGGCAACCGCGAGGCGAAGCTTTTTGACCGCTGCGACGGGCTTTGGCAGGAGTTGGTGGACCGTCGCTGGCCACGTGCCAGCCCGTTGACCTCTGAGCTGTACCTCCGCAGCATCGTCGACCACTCTTACACACCCACCTCTGAAGGACTGCAGCGCTTTGGCAGCGTCCACGTACTGGAGAAGAAGAAGATCCCAATTGTGCTGGCGCAGATGGATGAGCTGGGCATCCCGCGCACCCACCTCTCCGCCCCACTGCGTGACGAGGTCGAGGACGCCCTTCGCAAGTTCTCCATCTATCGCAGTCGCTTCTACGAGTGGGGACGTGCAGTGAAGCAGTTCGACTTCATTGAGTTCCGTCGCCGCCACGGCTGGATGTACGACCTGCACACCATGAAGAACACAACGAAGATGTTGCCCCCGACACGCGACCCGACCCAGCCGGACAGCACGATGGCCGCTGCTGCCATGACGGAGTTGCCGGCCTTCTTTGCGGAGCGTCACCCGTGGGAGCGGCCGGCCCTAGAGTCGGTGCTGTCCGTTACAACGGAGCGGGAGCGACTGGATGACGTGCGGGCTGGTGAAATCTACTACGACGATACAAAGAGTCTGCACGAGCGCAGCAGCACATGGATGAACGAGGTGCCGGAGACGCGGTACGACCAGCTGTACGGCATCAACCACCCAGATGTGTCGAAGATCGGCATTCGTGCCCACCTTGATGTCGAGTACACCAACCGGGCCGAGGTGATGGGGCGCGACGCGGCGCTGGTGCGCAAGTCGATGCGGCGCGGCCGCCGTCTGCGTCACCGCGTCGAGGTGTCTCGCACGCACCGCAATGAGGGCTCACTGGTTGCAAAGGACAAGGAGTGAGTGTGCCCATCACTCGCCCGCGTGCGTGCGTGTCCGTGTGTGTGTGTGTGTGTGTGTGTGTGTGTGTCCGTGTGTGTGTCCGTGTGTGTGTGTGTGTGTGTGTGTGTGTGTGTGTGTGTGGGTGCCGCACACCAGCACCATTTTATTGGTCGTGAAGGACGAACTTTGCCGTTTTTTTCTTTTCTGTTTGAGAGGGTAGTTTTTTTTCTTTCTGGTGCGGCGAAGGGCGAGAAACAGAAGACGATGAACCAGCGTGCTTGCACCGTCTGCGAAGGCATTTCGATCTCCCCTTCGAAAGGTGGTGGCGCGATGGAGAGGGATTCTTCTGTGGAGTCACCGTGGAGGGCGGAGCTCAAATGGAGAGAGCTATGCTGTTATGCGTTTTGTTTTGCTCTTAGTGGTTGTTGTTTTTAACGGCCGTGCCGCCTTTTCGATTGAGTTGCTTAGGATTACGTGTATTTACTCTGTTGTTGCGTCGTTGTCTGCACACACAGGAACACATCTGTTGCCTTCGTTATCACAGCGTCAATGGAGCAAAACAAAAGTAACCAAAACGACTGTTTTTGGGCAGAAGCTGCAAAAAGCTGGACTTTCTCTCTCTTTCCTTTTCTAATAAAGTTCTCTGTTGTGTAAGTCTCTGCTGGCGGCACTTCGAAGACAATACACGTCGGGAGGGAGGCGGGGGGAGTGGCTGCTATCGCTGGCATCTTCTCTCTTCAGAAGTGCCTTGAACTGTTGTCAAAGGGAGGGGAAGAGAAGGGAAGGAGGAAGAGAGACCACTTTTGTGTGTATGTGTGTTTGTGTGTGTTGCCTCCCTCGTAAGGCGGAGTCTACTCACCCACTTCATTCCCTCCCCCCTTCCCAACACACACACACACACACACACGCGCGCACACACATAACATCCGACAAGTAAAAGATAAAGATGCGCGACAATCATACAAGGACTCCCTATTCTCTTCTCTTGCCTCCGCTTTTGTGAACACGGCGTGTTTGTCCATCACAACGTGACGGCCGCAGAGTCGTGCGTTTCTCCTGTGTCCCCCCCTCCCCCACACGCTAACTTGACGCTCCGGTCCTTTTTTTTTGATCCTTCCTCCTCTTAGCCTTGGCTGATCTCTACTTAGCAGGATGGGACGTAATAAACCGCGTGCGAAGGCCGTTGACGTCACGAAGCGGCTTCTGCAACCCACCAGCGTTACCGACCACATCGCGGTACAGATCGCATCGAATGTCGTTATCCAAGTAGCCGAGGATGACCTCAGCCCAACACAGGGCAGCGAGGCCGCCTTCGCTCTCCGTCGGGAGGGCAAGCTGGACACCACGATGAAGCTGTGCTTGAACTGGCGCCAGGGCAACTGCCATAACCACGCCGCGTGCTCCTTCGCACATGTGGTGCGCTTCTTTGGCGTAGCAGGGGACTCAACGAGTGCCTCAGCGACGGGTAAAGCCGGTACCGTAGGCACTACCACCACCGGGGGGACGTACAGCAACGCAGGGACGGTTGTGTCAGGGGTGCGTGGTGGCATTAGTGTGGTAGGAGCGGAGGCTGCCCACCCCGGCAGCGGCTCGTGGTCGCAGAAGCTATCCCCCCTCTCCAACTCGGCCCCAGGAAGTAAGGGTATGCCGCCACACCAGGAGGAGCAACGGGCAGTGCCACCCAGCAGCACCTCCTCACCATCCGCAGCAGCGGCGGTAGCGGCGCCGGCGGAACGAGTAGAGGCACCGGAGGATAACACCGGCGCAGCTCCGACGCAGGCGAAAGTAACGCTGTTTGCCACGCAACCTGCGCAGCCTTCTGCTACCCTCGCTATGTCGGTGCCCACACCACCTGCGGTGGTGTCCGCCGATGGTCTACGCAGCATTTTGTTGTCTCTCTCCACTTCCGTGGCGGCCGCGAGACCAAACTCAGAAAAGACCACGGCAGCCGCGGAAGGGGCAGATGTGTCGGAGCAGAAGGCAGTGATTTTACCAGAGCCCTTCCTGTCCTCGATGGCGGCTGCAACTTCTAGTTCTGACAGCGCTGGCGCTGCAGGGCTGGTATCGCCGTCGGCCAGCAGCGATGAGCTCATGGCGGCCATGTGCAAGCTAGTCGTCGGACCCAGCTTCGCCGCCTTCAAGTGTGCGGAAGACGTATACATGGACCTGCCGAACATCTACGTCATGACGGACAAAACGCTGGGCAGCCCGCACTCAACGCCGGATAGCGAGCACGCGAACGGTCCCAGCGCGGAGCTCCGTGGTCCGGCGGTAGCAGGGCAGGCGGTGACGGCTGGTCGTTTCTTCTCCACCGCCCCTACCGCAATGTCGTCGGTCACGAGCAGCATTCAGCAGCTGGGCAGCAGCGGGATACCGTTAACTGGAGCCCACGCAGGGGAGCTGGAAGAGGGGGATCAGCCAGTGCCTGGGATTTCGTATCAGCACCTCATGAATATGTTTCCTCCTGACGAATAGCCGTTAAGTAGGCTGCGAAGGGACGTGGAAGGTGCTGGCCGGGACAGGTGTGCTTTTGTTTTTATTTCTCAGCATACATCCTCGTGCCTGTGTTTGTGTGTGTGCGTGTGTGTGAAGGATCTGTGCTTTGCTGTCGCAGTGTTCCTACGTTGTCTTTCTCCACTTTCATTCCTGTTCCTCAGTCACACACACACACACACACACACACACGTATATATATACAGAGAGAGAGAGCGCTGCAGAGGGCCAGCAGGGGTGGGAGGATGAAAAAGTCAAAACAGAGTGTTGATGGGAAGAAAGTGAGAAGGATGGGGCCGCTGATTTTGCTGTAAGACACACTCTCATTTTTTTTTTGTCTCTGTGTGTGTGTGTGTGCGTGTGGCAAACTTGAGCCGGCACTTGAGAAAGTGATACGAAGGTGGTGCAACTCTCACGTGTGTTTGTCTGCTGCTTCCCTCAAGCCGTAAGAGGCACATTCAGGGCGGTGTAGGTGTAAAGCCTGCGGGGTGAGAGACCTAATAAAAAGAAAAGCAATAAAAGAGAGTTTCTCTCTTTTCCACAACCCGCAGGAATGAAGGGCTGTAATGTCCTTTTCTTTTTGCTTTCGTGGCACGGGTGAGATGGAGTCCTGCATTACAACTGACGATGGACGCAGGGACTCCCGTTCAATATGCGGCTGAAATTGGTGCAGAATCTTCAGCTGCTGATGACGACTGTTATTCTTCTTAGTGCGTTTACATGTGAGTATGTATGCGTATATGTATACGTATTGTTAAGTGCGTTGTCAACTTCACGGTGACATTTGTGTGTGTGGGCATCGTTTGACGTTATTTCTGAGCGCGTGACGCGAGCTTTTTTTTTTCAGTGCTCTTTCCCAAGATGAGAAACTGATGCACCTGAGATGGCAGTGTGCTGTGCGCTTGCATCTCTTCTGCTCTACACGTCTGTTCTTTTCTTCTCTGCTTTTCTTGCTTGCCGCGTTTGATCAGCGCGGCGACACAAAAAAACCCACCCTCACGTGTGAAGCAGCGGCGCATTGCCAAGTATTTACTGTTCTTCTTTTTGCATCCGCTGCAGTATTATCGTTGCTTCAGTACACACACACACACACACACACACACACACACACAACGCGCACGAAGGAGCTGCGGGCAATGCTCTCTTTTCTTATAGAGAAGTGTGGCGCGGCAGCGTCGGATCTTCCGCAACTGGTAAAGCTCAGCCACCTTTTCCTAGAGGAGGAGGAAAAGGCAGCGGTCACGTCTCCGTTGCCTACCCGTCCTGCTGTTGATGTCGTGTCTCACGGCAACAGCACAAACCACGTTCAAGCAGTCGATAACACGATGCTCGGCTTCTTGCTGGACAAGTGTGCCACGGCGGAGGAGCAGGTGCAGTGCCCGGTGCTGCAGCAGATGCGAGGGTGGCTACAAGAAAGCGACGAAACTCCAGAAGAGGCTGCCACCGAGGCGAAATTAGGCGTCTCAACGGTCACAGCACACGTGGCCGGCAAGGAGACCGCACAGCTGGTGGAGAACGGTGCTGCCCACAGCAACACCGTCGCGGAGAGTATCAATCATCACGATGGCACACCGGCTCCGGAGAAAGCGGCGTCACGTACGCCTGCAGCAGCAGCGGTGGTGGCGGAGATTCCAACTCCCATCCTACCCGGTGTAGGGGACTGGAAGGGCACCATTACCGTCTACGCATCTCCTCCGCCTGACCTGCCGCCGCCGCAGTCCACCGAGAACAAAAACACGGCGACTCTGCCCGTGCAGCCGGAGGCGTCCGTGACGACGGCGACGGACCAGGCAAAGCGCGCCCACGATGAGGTGTCTGCGGCTGTAACGACCTCTCACACCGCCCCCACACCCCCTGCATCATCGACGGGGTCGCAGCCGCAACACCCTCATGTGCCCTCCTACGCCGGCCGCATGCCGTGCCCAGCGAGTGAGGCGCTCGCCGTACGCAACAGTGCGACGGTGCGGCTGCTGTCGGGAATCGGCATTACGCGTGCCGCGGCTTCGCGGCCCACCTCTTCCCTTCCACCAGCCTCACGGCCCATGTCTGGCTTTGCAAAGCGGTTCATTTCCAGCCTTTACGACCGCGTCAGCGCCCCGCGAGACTGCGTCAGAGAATCCGCCTCCGTTCCGCTCTCAAAGGCATCGGCGTTCGTGTATCCGATTGGCAGCGGTGTGCGGGCCGTACGGGAACATCAGTGGCACCAACAGCAACAACAGCAGCAGCAGTCCTTGTCTGATGGACAGCCGACCTCCCGTGTGCCGGCGGGAATAGAGGCGTGGCGCATTGGTGTTAGGGAAAGGCAGCATGACAGCATTGGGCTGCGCGCCGGTGCAGCCGATGGTATTTCATCCGTGCATGACAACAGCAACCATGCCCACGCTTCACGGTTTACGCCTGCGCCACCGTCAGAGCGGCGTGTGTCTGGCTCAGAGCCACGACAGCGCAGACCGTGGCTGACTCGTCCAGCTGCAGCGGGACGCAGTCCCTCTAATATCCTTCCTAGCATGGGGGGTACTGCTTCAGCAGCTGTTGCTGGCGCTCTCAGACCGGCACGTCGACCTGCCTCTGCCATTCGTGAGCAGCAGCCGGGGCCTGTGCCTGGTTGTGCAGACCCTGTTGGGCTGATGGTGGTTGGAGCGCGCATTCGTCTGCCTTCCACGGGAGCGTTGCGTACGCGCTATGCGTGAGGGCAGGCGGCCCCATGCAGTGATGCGCTCTTTATTCATATCCTCGCTTCAACACCGCTACTCTTCTTTTCTCTTCCCCGACCCGCAACTGAACTTGTTGTTGTGCTTTCCACGCAAAAAGAACGCTAAAAAGAAGCACACACACGCACTTAGCCACCACAGTCGTTTCGAAAACAGCGCGTTGTCCCATGAAAGGCACCGTTGCGTCAGTGGCGATCCAGCGGCGCTTCCATGGAGAAGAAACAGGAGAGAGAATGATGTGCTTTTTATCTGGAGTGTTTTTTTAGAAGAATTGGCTCTCTTGCACAACGAGAGGGGTGGTGATGATGGACTGCTGGAAGGAGGAAGGACCGTTGTACCTTTTAGGGCGGATCCAGCGCATAGAGAAACCCCCCAAAAAGACTAACCCAATCTACAAGACAAGAAACAAACAAGTGGTTAGAGAAGTTGACACCATTGCAAGCGCGCTGGTGAGAAAGCAGCGCTGAAGTCCGTGCACGCGCGGGGGGGGGTACTTTCATGTGCTTTGCCTTCGACTTCATTACGACGTTCGGCTGCGGGCATCCGCGCCGCACCTCTCATCGCATAGGCGATCGCTAACTCTGTCTTGTGGGGTGGGGAGAGAGGGAGGATGGACATGAGACTGTCTCTTGCCGGGTTTTCGTTTATTTCCTTTCTAGGGGCGTTAAAAGCCTCCTTACGGAGGAAGGGCTTCTGCAACGCGCTGCATCTTGTGGCTACTCACGCCTCCCGCGTACGTTGCGTGCTGCTGCTTTCTTCCTGGCGTTTTCTCCTCCTCATGTCACTTCTTTCTCTGCATTTCCTTCTATGTCCATGTCAACACATCTTCTGCGACTTTCTTTTCTGCTTTTCTTTTTTGCTGCCTACGTAGGTGACTCCATCACGCGTCACTCAAAACACCAACTCCCGCACAACACAGCACGTTGGGTTTCTCGTTCTCCAGCGGACGTCCAAATACACGTACACACACACACACACACACATCGTCACCGACCCATACGAACAGACAGCCAATCATAATGGAAGAGAGCTACGTAGACGGTAGCCTGGGCCCCGTGTTTGACCACGCCGAGCCGCTGTCGCTCCCCATTGTAGCTCGCATTCTGCACGAGAAGCGTATCGGTGCCGAGGAGACGGATAAGTCGAAGGGCGTTCTTATTCAGTCCTGCTGTGAAGCGGTGGACGTGCTGCAGGAGGACTGCGCACCTGAGAGCGTGGTAAATAGTCTGCAGTCGCGGCGGCTGCGTGTTCGTGCCGACGGTGGCCACAGCGCCAACGCCCACCTCGCGGATCTTCCGGTAGATGAAAACGGATATGTCGTGATGCCCGTCGAGGGTGTGGCCGCAGCGGATGGCGCCGCCCCCACCGCCGTGTCTCGCTCAGAGCGCATGAAGCCTTTTGAGATCATCGCGCTGACGACGCTTCGGCCAGCGTCGACGCAGGAGGCGGTGGAGCTCATCCCGTCGCTCTACCGCTTCGAGGATGCAGAGCTAGATGACGTGTTGGGCTTCATCTCGTACTGAGGCTCACCCACCCACCCCAACCACACACACACTGTGGCCGCTATCAGACACCGCATGGGTGTCTTTCAGAGTCTGTCTGTACTCTCCAACACTGCTCGCCCTCCACGACACGTACTTCCCATCCGTAATAACCTTTTTGTGAGAAGGAAGTGTGAGGGGTGGAGGATAGTGGATGGCGTCGTGTGCTGTTGCTGGTTTGGGCAATTTTTTGTGGTTTCATTGTGTGTGGTTACGCTTGCCGAGTGACGCCGTGCGCACCGTATGACGTAAGCTTGCTAAGGGTCAAAAAAAAAAAAAGCAAAGCACTCACATGCGCTGTGTAGCGGGAGCAGAATGAAAGAGTCGAGTTGGAGAGACGCGCTGCTGCAGCGGAATTGCTCATCACCACGAAATCTACCAAGAACAACAGCTGAGCGCTTCTGTGTCTGTTTTGGTCTCATCATAGCACCGACAGCGAGTGTTGCCGTAGACATCTGCTTTATGTGGGTGCAGTGGTCGCACCGAGTTCTCACGGCCAACGAGGGTATCTCCTGCGGAGGTGGTATCCTTTTCTTCTGTCACGAGCGGCTGTGACTGTTCTCCTTCCACTGCTTCTACGCAAGGCCGAGCAACCAATGGCAACAACCACCCCAGCTTCCATTCCCTCACTCCCGCCCTCTCCGTCTCTCCCCCCTTTTCCTGCGCATCTCCGTGGTGCGCACTCTCCTTTTGTTTTTCTTTCTTTCTTTTCCTTTTCTTTGCATCCCGCCCCTCCCCCCCCCCCCCACACACACGGAACTGTCGGAACGGATGAGTCACTGTGAGACTGTCGAAAGCTGAGAGTGACCGGAGAAGGAAGGCGGAGTAGCACACGCAGAGGAAAATAATGGCCACGTACAAACGAGAGGACCTCCGTCGCGTGGGCTTCAGCAACTTAGACGAACACTGCGATGAAGACATTATCTACGAACTCTGCTTGCAGTTTGGGCCCATCCGCAACATCAGCTGGCCCACCGAGGTGAACCTCACCGGTGTGCCACAGCGTGCCTCGCGCTGCTACGTCGACTTCCACAACGCCGAGGACGCCAAGTACTGCTACGAGGCTCTGTACCGCTCACGTGTTAAGCTGTACAACAAGGAGGTGCGCGTGCACCACGCGAGTGTTGAGAGTGACGTGGCAAACACACACACAGTTGTCGGCCTTCACGAGGTCGGTGCGAAGGTCGTCGTGCGCAACGTGGACTACCGCGTGACGGAGTTCGATGTCACGCGCTTCTTCAGCAGCTTCGGCGCCTTCGCAGCGCCGCCACGCATGCTGCGCGACTCCGTCGGCAACTTTCGCGGGACGGTGGTGCTTTCGTACAAAACGTTTGAGGCCAGCGACCGTGTGATACGCGACATGAACCAGAAAATGTTCCGCGACCGCGTCATCTCGGTCCATTACGCACAGATGGAGGACGGCAGCGGACGGTTGCACGGCTCGAAAGAGGAGCGGGCGAACGCGGTGCTGATCCGCGAGGAGGAGCGACGGTATCGCGAGATGATCGCTAAGGAGACCGCACACATGCGTCAGGAAAAGCAGCAGACCCGCGCACAGGATGCCTCGTGGGCGGAGAAGGTGAACGTCTACAATCGCCCCCGTCGGTAGCGCCATCACTTCTGCTGCACACACAGGCCTCATGACTGTGTATCTTCGTATACAGCTGCTTCAGTGACGTTGTCAGCGTTTCGTATCACCACTTCACTGCAGACAAACACCCTTTTTTCTGGCACTGCAGCTGAAGAATGCGGATGCGTTGCGTGTGTCGCTCTTGGTCTCCTGTGCTTTCCAATGCTGTTTATGTGTACGTGTGCGTATTTGTGAGAGGCAGTTTGTGCATCTGTTGGATGGCAGAGTCGCCATTTGCGAACAACGACGAGGGAAAGGGAAAAGCGTTCCGATGATGTCTTTGTGCATCTTGACAAAATACTGCCGGGGCCTCCCAGGCGGTTGACAGAAAAAAGCAAGTCGTAAGGGCGCAAAGAGAACGGACGGTGAAGCGGCTTTGCGCTTGTGTGTCTCTTTCCCTTTCTGCGACGAGGGTTCGCTAGCCTTCACGGTGGGGAGTGACCGATGAAGCATCTGTTAGGAGGGCATGAGGGTTTCGCAAGCGTGGCGCTGGCACCCTCCCCCGTCACACCTCGCGTTCTTTTCTATGCTGCCTCACCTTTCTCTCTCTTTCTCTTCCCTTACCCCGCAAACTTGCTTGCCATTGCCATCATGACTCCGCCTTTTCCTTTCTTTGCTCCTTCCCCTTCTCTACTCCACTTCCTTTTGTGCTTACGTTTTGCAGCCTGTGACGTGTTGCTCGGAGGACTGATAAGATCAAACTACAACTGACAGGAGAGCTGCGTATCGACTTGAACGCTTACGCAGCAACAGCTGCTGCGCGATTTGACCACTGCAACGACACAGCACAGGCGGAGGCCGTGAAATCTCTTTTTTTTTTCTCATCACCTGTGTTGTAATCCCAAAGCAAGAGAGCGAGGAAACACACAGACGCACACATAAACGGTTAAAGCTCATTATCACTGATAGACCTGGGGTGACACACTCCACTTTAGACATCATCTTTATTTATTTATCTGAATATCTCGCCGTGCCTTTTTTATTTTCAACTCGTTCAGTTCTCTTCCGGACGTTGGCTTGCCATGCTGCGTCGTGGCACCGGTCGGTCACCGTACGCGGATACCGAGGAGCGGCTGCAGCGGGCTTTGCAAGAAAATGCACAGCTCAAGTCGCAGAAGAATGACCTCGAGGAGAAGCTAAAGAAGGTACAGACACAGTTCCGGCGCCTCGCAGCGGACTGGCGGCAGGCACAGGAAGGCCACAGCGGGCATGCAACGCCCTCTTCTGCTCACCTAACACGGGGAGGGCCACCACCGCTGCCGTCGTCGTCATCATCGTTGGTGGCACCGGCTTCTGCGCGACCGAACTCAGCCGGAGCGGCCGTGGCACTGTCACCGGCTACCGCCGCCGCCGCCTCCTCCTCCTCCGCGCGCAACGTGCTGCCGTCTCTGCCGACAAACCAGCGTGGCGCTGGCTCCCGCTCGCCGTCTATTACGGCTACCCCGGTCAAGCATGCATCGGCGTCCATCAGCCGCACAGGCGACCACAACCCAAATTTAGCTGTCGGCACTGCACGAGCGGTGAGTGAGGCGGAGCTCGCCGCGTGCAAGGCTGCCTTAGCTCACGCACAGCTAGAGGTGCAGCAGCTGCGGTCTGCGGTGGCACAAGCGCAAGCCCAGGCCCAGATGGCAGCTACAGCTGCTGCCGCCAACACCTCTGCCAGCACAGATGCATCCGCACTTGCCGCTGCGCAGGCGGAGGCGGCGGGCTTGCGTACGCAGCTGCAGCAGGTTCGGGAGGAGCTGAATAAGTCCCTCTTCACCCAGCAGCAGCTGCAGACACAGGTGAGTCAGTTGCCAGAGGGGCTGCTGCGACAGATGCAGGGTGGAAACGCCGCTCAGCAGCAACAACAACAGTTGGAGACCCAACTCCGCGCCTCAATCGACACCCTCACCCGCGAAAAGCAAGAGCTGTCGCTGAAGCTGCGGCTGATGGAGGTGGACAAGCAGGCGCTGGAGTCCGCCGCTGCCGTCGCAGCTGCCGGACACAATGGCAGCCCCGACCCCGCCGACGTCGATGCGGTGCAGGCTGAGCTGCACCGCAAGGCGACTGAAGTGACTCTCTTAAACAGCCGACTGCAGTACGCACAGGGACAGGTAGAGACGCTGAGGGGAGAGTGCGGACGTCTTGTGGAGGAACTGAAGCAGGCCACGACTGCACACGGCGACACAAAGAAGGCCCTCTTCGCGCTGGAACACGAAGCAGCTGCGCTGCGGGCGAAGGCTTCCACCCTCGATGAAGTCGAAGCAGCCCTGCAGAAGAAAAATGAAGAGAATGCGCACCTTGAGGAGGAGCTGCTGAAGCTGGTCGGCTCGCTGCAGTCGTGCAACCGGGAGACGGAAGCGGCGGTTCGGCTGGAGTTTCAAGCCCGTCTGCGCGAGGTGCAGGAGATGCGCGACACAGCAGAGCGGGAGCGGCGGGAGACGGAGCGCAACCTCCTGAACACGCAGCACGACCTCGCAGAATTGCGACGTACGTTGGAGAGTGTGCAGGAGGACTTGCTGCTGTACAAGGGTCAGGTGGCCAAGGTGGAGAAGGAGAAGAGTGCCTTGTCAGCGCAGATCGCCTTCGCGGGTCACAGCTCAGCGGCTGTCGGCGCTGTCGGTGCTGCGTTAACCGACGAGGACGTGCACCGGGCCCTCGCTGTGGCGGCTATGAAGAAACGCGGGGGTAGTTCGCTCTCCATGCTCGACGCCGTTCTGGGCGGTGCGAGTAGTACGGACAGCATCAGGACGAATGTGGACCAGAACAAGGCAGGCGCTGCTGCAGACGCAACGGCAGGGGAGGCGCACGAGGCGAAGGAGGCGTTAGACCTGTACGAGGCCTTAACTTGGGACGGGAACTGGGAGCTGGGGCAGCTGCGTGAGGCCCTCGCAACCGCTGCAATGGATCTTGAGCTGGCCGAGACCCGGTGTCAGCAGATGGCGGAGCAGGTGGAGCAGTATCGCACCTCCCTCCACCAGATCAGCGAGGAGAGAGACGTGCTACTGGAGGAAGGGATCGCCCTGCGTGGAAGGGTCACCCATGTGCAAACCATTTTTGCAAAGCAGCAGCTGCAGGCCTACCGTGCGGCGGCGAGGGGCGGCAGCAGCAGCGACAGCAGCGGTCTCATCGCTTTTTCTATTCGTGGCCTGCGGAGTCATGAAGCGGCGATGTGTCGTGCGCTGGGCATCGCAGATCTGCACGCCCCGGTGTCCTTCTTCTTCACGCTGGACGGCTTGGCGGAATACGAGACGATGATGGGCCCCACCCTCCACGCCCTCAGCGACGTCGTCGACGTGCGATTTCAGTACGACGACCTCGCAAAGGATGCCGTCACGCTCGCCGTTGTCGAGCACACCGTCTTTACCTTTCAGCTGCATTGCGTCTGCGGAGACGAATCACGACTCGTCGCGATGGCGGAGCTGCCCGGGGTGGCGTTGTTGGCGGCACGAGAGCTGCCGAGGGAGGAGACGTTGTCGCTGGTCGACGGTGCCGGCGAGACTGTCGGCGCCATCTTCATTGAGTTCTGCTGCACACGCCTCATGCTGCCTGTCCTGCTGGACGCGCCGCTGTCCGACCCCAAGGCGGCCTCGGTGACGCTTTCGGCGGCGGAGATAAAGTCTGCGATGGTGGCGCTGCGCACGGTTCGTTTTCTGCGCATTCAAGTCTTCGACGCGAACGGTCTGGCCGGCTCTGCGGAGGACAACACGCTGCCGCAGCCCTACGTCTTCTACACAGCATCGTCCCCTCTGGGCGGGCTCAACTGCGTGCGTGACACCGTCGTGCAGCCAATTAATAAAGCCTTCACCACCGATCCAAAGTTTGACGTGGCGCCGGTAGACCACCGTGTCGTGGTGGATCCTTCTCTCATACGGTTTATCGCCTTTGGCACGGTCTGCTTTGTAGTCTTCGACGAGCGTGCGAAGGAGGTGCAGATGAACCTGGGTATTGTGGAGGTCGCCTTACGTCCGCTGCTGGAGTCGCCGGTGGCTACCATTATAACGACGCAGCCACTGCATCCGCAGGGAACACTGCGCGTGGGGCTCTCGTGGGTGTCCGGGGCGTAATGCTGATCCCTGGGTTTTGTCTCCTGGTGTGTTCCCCCTCCTCCACTTTTCTTTCCTTGTGGTGGCGATGACGAGATGAAGGTGAGGCAGTGGGGTGGGTGGGAGATACACAAAGGAAAGGGCGGGGGACCAAACGGCTGCTTTCGGCAACGTGTGTGGCATAGAAGTGTGTAGAAGAAACTCGCTACTTCGCCCCCTCTCTCTGTTAAGAGCCTGCACATACCTGGCGCACACGGGGGTGGGGTGGGGTGGGGAATGCACACCCACGCATACATACATACACATACATACTTACATGCAATACAAGCGAATAAAGAAATGAAAGTAGAGAAAGGACCTTCCCGCATGTCTCTTCATGGGCTGTCGGAGCACCGATCGTTGCGTTACTGCTCACTGCTGTCGTCATCGCTCTCCCCTCAACATGCATGCATAAAAGCGGCCGAACAAACAAAACTAACCGCTTGCTGCAGAGCATTCTGCTGTGAATGAGGTGGTGATCCTGTGCTGATGTCGTCGTGGTGAGCATTTCTTCGTCAGCGCACGCAGCTGACGTACGGCGAAGACTGCTGTGCGGAGAGCACCGCCGACTCCCACTTCCAGCTCCCCTCTTTCTCTTGGTTTCTCTTTTTTTTTTTGTTCCCTGCTCCACGCTGGGGATTGGTACCGTCGCACCTATGATCTCTCGCTTCTCGTGTTCTCGGTGTCTTGTGCGTGCCTGTCGGTGTCACGGCGCACGGCTCTCAAATCACATGTCGCACACCAACCTAACAACACCGAAAAACTAAATCTCAAAGGAAAGTCGCACGCTCGCGCGCATACGCGCAAATATACGAACAAAAAACGAGAGCTGAACCGACGACGCGATCTCTTGAGCAGAGAGGTTAAGAAAAGAAACACAGCGGGCAGTGTGTCGTTGTTTTGTCCAGGGCGTGTGCCCCCGCCATCTCGTTTGCTGCTCGCTGTCAGCGTTGACCATCAAAATACAGAGAATACGTGAAAGAAGAAGAGGGAGGTGAGGCTGCTGAGGTCTGGGCGATCTCTCTCTCTCTGAAGTTCAGCAAAAACGGCGTTCTATTTTCTTTTCCTTATGTACCTACACGTAACACACAAAACACACACTCACGCATACGCACACGCCCAAGGGAAGAAAGCGCAAAATTAGAACTCCCACAGACGGCACACGGGGAGGGCTTGTGGCGTGAGCAACGTTTCCATCAGCGTGCATTCTCCCGTGCTCGTGCACTTCAGCGGGGCCTGTGCTAACATGGAGGCCGCTTCCTCGGAGGTGATTAGCAGCAGCGCGATGCAGTCCACCAGCGCAGTCTCCTCCCTCGGCTGGAACTCGCCGCGTGCCAACGCGATGAATACCTCGGCAGTGCATGGATTGGCGTGGCGTGATGTCTCCTCCTTTTCTTCTAATCCTTCGCCGTCACACATTAACTTCGCCACAGCGGGAGATCAGGGGCAGCCAGGTGCCACGGCCGCGACAGCAACAACAGCGACAACTACCGCTGCTGCAGCGGTGGAGGCGACTTCCCGTGCATCTGCGCAAGCCGCGGGGCTCTCCCTCAAGTACGGCGACGCCCAGCCGTCCAACGCCAGCGTTGTCTTGCCGATGCAATACCTCGCGCTGGCGAAGGGCGTGAACGAGTTCTGCGAGTTCGTGGCGCACTTGCCGTCGGTGCCCTCTGCCGCGCCCACCACTATTTCCACCTTTATTCCAGATACACACAGCAAGGGAGGGGGGTCGCACCC
Source organism: Crithidia bombi (assembly GCA_900240985.1). NCBI lineage: Eukaryota > Euglenozoa > Kinetoplastea > Trypanosomatida > Trypanosomatidae > Crithidia > Crithidia bombi. The sequence goes on from OESO01000048.1 coordinate 416,204, forward strand.
ACGCTCGCTGGACGCCACCGGTCGCCCGCACCTCACCCACGGGACGAGTGTGACTAGCGCCGGCGGTGATGGCGTGTACACGTCGGCGGGAGTTCACACCACAACACAGGTGCTTGGCTCACCCAGCTCGCCAGCGCGTATCAGCGGACAGCTGCCGCCCAGCACCGTGCCTGCGCACCGCATCTGCACCGCCACACACACGGATCAGGTGATGTCGCCGGTGCCTGCGACGCAGCCCGTGGGCGACGCGCCGACCTCCACCGCATCGCCGTGCCGACGGGCAGGTGCTGCCGTTGTGGACCCACCCAAGGCGAGCAGCTGCCGTAATGAGTTGGTGCAAATACAGAGCAGCGAGTCGGGCTTCGTGATCGTGGCGACACGTCAACGGCCGGGGAGGGAGCCGTGCGGCGTGGAGGGGGGATCGGGTGAGGAAGAGGAGGAGGATAGCAGCAGACCGTCGTCCCCCATGCCTGTCCTCCCAGCAAACACGGCGTCCTCACCGTATTCGTCTCCTTCCGATGCACTGCATGAAAGCGTCTGGGCGACGTTGCAGAACGGAGAGCCCTTGACGAGCAGTGGCAACAACCGCCGCGCCGGGGAGGCCTTCCAGCGGTATCTCGACCAAACACGTGAAACCGTGCTGAACGCGCAGGTGAGTGAGGACGAACGTGCTGCGGCCCTCGATGAGCTGCTGAAATGCTCGAGAGAGCTGTTCGATCTGCTGGACGGCATGCACACCCCCCTCGTCGACAGCGCCGAGCGACGGCACTACTCGACACTGCGGGGGATGCCGTACGACGCGATGTTGACGTCGCCCACCAACGTGGAGTTGTCTGTGCGGCCGCCTGCACGATGTGACGGCAGCGCCTCCCCTGAGGGCGGGTCAAGAGGACGAGCTAGTGTGGTAGCGGCTGCCACCTTAGCGAACACTGATGAGACCGTCTTCTCTGCTGGTGAGCCGCTCACCCACACCACACGTGCGGCGCCCACCCAACTCCCCTACCTGGCCAACGGGGCAGCCCTGAGCCTCCTCGGTAGGTTTGAGCGTGGCCGCCGCAACAGCCTCACCAGCTGCAGCACCACCAACGTCGCGTACATCGACATCGTCAACCACTACTGCGTTTTGCGACTGATTGGGATTGGCGCCACGGGCCGTGCCTACCTCGCCCTCGACCGCAAGACGAACAACTACTACGCGATGAAAACAGTAGCGAAACACACGCGACGGTCTACAGTGCGTCAGTTCCCCCTCCGCGCGCCCTCGTCGCTCTCTGAGGAATGCAGCGTGATGGAATCCGCAGCACCCATGTCCTCCATGCTGGACAACAGCACGAAGCTGCCTTCACGGCATATGGCTGGGGGAGGTGATGACGGTGGTGGTAGTGCCAGCTTCGTGGGGAACGCAGCGGGCGCTGTTTCGACCTCGATCAGAGAAGCCCGCGGCACGCCACCCAGTTCCATTACCCGCACCACGTGCTTCACTGCTTCTGCGGTGCTCAACGCCAAGGCGGCAGGTGAAGCACGAACGGAGCAGCAGCAGCAGGAATGGCCCGGTGCGGGTGACAGAGGCTTGCGGGAGGAGGATATAAAAGGCTTTGCACAGCCGGCGGGCCACACCAGCGGCATCGTAATCCCCTACGTGGAGAGCGTTATGACAGGAGAGTCGTCGTCCACGTCAGCTGCTGACGAAACGTCGCGCGAGAAGGCAGTGCAAGCGGTGCTAGTGCAGGGCGAGGAGCTTTCCCGTCCTGGCGGTGCGTTGCCGTCGATTTCATTTGCACGCCGAACCGACACCGACCCCCTCCACGTCTCAAGCAACAACAGCAGTGCAGCGAGTAGCAGCACCGCTCACAGCAGTCGTCCTCCCATCGCCCCCACCTCGATCCGAGCCGCCACTTCAGGCGCGCTGCCCAAGGACAAGTCGTCCTCTCTCACGGATGGCGAGCTGTGCGCGGTGGAGCGGGAGATCCGTGTGATGCGTCGGGTGCAAAACCACCCCCACGTTGTGCAGCTGAAGGAAGTCATCGACGACGATGACGAGGACTGCGTTCACTTGATTATGACGTACGCCGCGAACGGTCCCTTGGCGAAGGTACACGGCTATGATCCGGTGCTGGGCAGCGCAGTGTGCAACGTGGTGCGGCCCGTCTCGCGCTGTGCACGTCTCCTGCGGCAGCTGGCCGAGGCCCTCACCTACGTGCATCGCCAACGCATCGTGCACAACGACGTGAAACCCGACAACATCCTCCTCACAGATGGCGACAACATCCTTCTCACCGACTTCGGAGAGAGTGTGTTGATCCCTAAGCACGTCCAGCTCGCCACGGCGCCGTCGCCGCAGCACTCACTGCACATCGAGAATTCGAACGCGACGGTCGTCGTGCCACACAACCGCTGGAAGCCGCCGCGCGCGGTTGGGGATAGCTGGCTGGGCGGTGGTGTTGGTGGGAACGACTTTAATGAGCAATCCATGCCCTGCTGGTGCCACAGTGGTAGTGCTGGAAACACTCTCACTGGTGTCTCGCAGACGCTGATGACGGAGGTGTCGTTTCTGCCGGACTCCTCGATGTTTTTGGCTGCCGGCGTGGATGGTAACGGCCGGCTGAACGGCGACCGCACCATCGTCGGCTCGCCGGCCTTTGCGGCACCCGAGTTGATTGAAAGAGGCACCTGCAGCTACAGCTCTGACACGTGGTCGTACGGTGTAGTAATGTACGCCATCGTGTTTGGTCGGCTGCCCTTCGCAGGACCATCCATCAGCAGCACCTTCGACGAGATCCTCCACGCCCCCCTGACGTTTCCCCCTTTCGAAAAGGTGCCGCAGAACGCGGAGCTGACGGAGGCGGCCTACGATCAGCTGGTCATGCTGTGCTCGCGGCTGCTCGTGCGTGAGCCACAGCAGCGCCTCTCCCTCCACTCTCTCTTGCGCCACCCGCTCTTCCGCGCGACGATGCCGCCCCCATTAAGCCCAAGGTCGACCAACACCGACACGCTGTCGAGCAGTCGACCGTCCGTCAGCAACTCACGGCAGCCCTCGCCTGATAACTCAAGCGGCCGTCGTCGATCGGCGCAGGCGGGGCACAGCTTCTTGTCTCAGGTGCGGGAGGAGGATGAGGAGGGTCTCTCACCGATATCTCGCACCATCCGCTCCAGGCCCTTTGGCGATGCCGTCTCGCCACCGCGGTCGGCCAGTAACGAGTCCTTATCTCTTGCGGGGTCACCCACTTTCTTTCCAGGCAGGGCTGCGCAGGCAGGGGAGGGTGGCACCGACAGCCGCATCGCACGTGCCTTGACGGCCAACACCACCGTTGCCACAGCTGCGTTGTCGCCGTCTGTTACCTCCCTTCACGTCCCTGCGCCGACCCCTCCGCGCATCAGCCCGGCAGCTGTGATATGTGTGCCTACGCCGCCGGCGACGAGGCGGGAGAAGGTTCCGAGTCCTCCCGTGAAGCAACCCGCCCTCGTGCTACCGCTGTCACCGTCAAAGCAGGCTGCCGACGTCTACAACACCCCTACACAGACGAACCAGAACAGCTTTACACAGCTGCCGCCTTTTACATCAGCCCCGAAGGCGGCCGACACACTGCTGCCGAATTGCTTCTCCAGTGATGAGGATCCTGTGAAGGCCCTGCCCGCCCCACCACGACATCTACCTGAGAAAACGCTGATCTGCTACCAACCCCCCGACCTCACTGCCAGCGCACGCACTGTGAGTCCCAAGGAAGCCTCGCTGTTCTCCGTGTCGAACTGGATATACACGGAGAGCCGCCACGGGTCGGTGGAGCAGACGCCCGTCAGCCTGGCGGAGGCGGCGGATAGCGCGACGGAGCCGCCACCAGCGTCTATGAAGGTTGCACGAGGTGGTGAAACACGGGCCCACGGCACGCACGTACGCGAGCCTGTGTTGGCACCGATGTCGCTCCGTGCCCCACAACAGACGCGCAGCGAGGCCGTGAAGGACGGCACAGAGGTGCGGCGCACCTCGCATGTGTCAGCGGCGCTCGCCTCTTGTTTGCTGCCTCCACCGGAACCCAACGCACCCGCCGACACCACTGAACATGTCGCCGGTGACGTCAGCACCAGCGGTTCGCCACGCAAGCCGCAAGAGGATCGCAGCGACTCCTCCAACCTCGATGAGGCCTTCAGCCAGCAGGACGTTGTGGCCGACTACTACTCGTACTGGAACAACTCGGAAAGCGACGCAGGCAGCAGCGGCAGCAGCAGCGGGGAGAAGGCGGAGCACTGGGCAGCAGCGGGGACATCGCTGCTACTGGCCCCGGTCTACCACACACACTGCAACAACCACAACGGCCCCTACACGCCGCACGACGTGCCGATTTCACGCACCCCCGTGCGTCACTGCATTGTCGGTTCACGCACACGAGCGATGCCGGTACTGTCAAACAGGGAAGAAGTTCTGGGCAGCAAGAGGCGCAGCAGAGGGACGGTGGTGCGGACTAAGCGAGAGAAGTGCAAGTCGGTGGACGAAAGGCGTCCATTCGTTCACCCCTTGCCGAACGACTGCGAGGGGGTTACTCCGCAAGCACCGGTCAAAAGAAAAGAGGTGCCGCGCCGCGCAGCAGATGGCAAACGGAGCACCGTGAAGAGCTCGCTGCCGGACGGCGACAGGCGCAACAGCAACTCACTGTCGAGGTCAGCGGTGCAGGAAGTGAGGTACGGCGATGAGCCGAAGACGAGGCAGGCTGTGGCACCCGTCTCAAAGTCGTGGTTTAAACGGCGTCGCTGATTTTTCTCCCTTTTCTGCAGATGCCTTAAGAGTTGTCGTTTTCTGTTTCTGATCTATTTTCCGCTCTCTTCAATGTACAAAGGCGTTTTACGATGTTGATGCTACTCTTTTATGCCTCTTTTCGACCCCCCCCTCTGCTGCCTCTTTCGTTTGTTTTTGTTCTCTCTTCGTTCTCCCTCAATAAAGGCGGACCTCGTAGCCCTTCCGCTGCACTCTGCCACCGCCTTTTTTGTTTTTGGCGTTTTGAACACTGAAGAGTACTGCTCGCCTTCAGATTTGTGTTTTTTTTTCTGCATCAGAGCGTCTGCCTATGCGAACGCTGCTTATACCGTGAAGGGAAGCAGGGCAGGCGTGTGCTTCTGTCTCCTTTGTCGCGGTATCACCTACCGAAGAGGTTGAGAGGGGGGTGGGTGGGAGAGAGAATGAGCAAGCCACACAGTACGTCGGTGCCAGGTACCGAGCACCTGGAATAGCAGTGATGATGAATAAAGAACAAGCATGCCTTCTGTTTCGTTGTTGTTGCCTTTGCTGACCACAGGCAATGGACAGCGTGCTTTACAATTTTCGGTTGTATATAAAGTTTGTTTGATAATTGATCCCGTGAGTGTGTATTTGTGCTAAATTTTCTGGTTTCCTTCTTAGCTTCGGCTTTCGGCCATTTTCTGTGTTTTTCTTTACATTTCCTCCTCGTTGTGGAGGTTTTCTCTTCTTCGTTTCGTCGCTTCTTGCGCCTGCCACGCCGTTGCTGTGCTGGCGGTGCTTCTGTGGCGTTGTCACACGTTCACACTAACTGCCACTTCTTCTTCTCAACTTAAAAAAAGCCTTTTGATTTGCATGTGCGTGTGTGTACAACTGATGTGCGTTTTTTTTTTTTCATGCTCTTCGCGTGTATCTCTTTTTTTTTTAAATTACCCTTGTGCACGCTTGCAGATCTTCTATTTTCGCGCCAAGCGATCCCAGTTAACGGCGCTGTCCCATCTCGAGGCTCTTCTTTTTTCTTTAACCTCCGCACCTTTTCTGGAGTTCATTGCTCTCCCCGTGTGGAGAGGGGGTGGAAGGTTCAGAGTTGCCGCGCGCTACGTTCCTTATATTTCGTGTCTCGCGCCTTCTTAACGGACTTGTTGAAAAGAAAATGCAACGCAAAGAAAACGGTTGTGTTCGCATTGCTGTGAACAGAATTCTGAAAAGAGGAGAAGAGCTAAAAAAAAAACCCGACAAAAAACAATACGAGTTGCCGGGGAAACGATGTTTTACCACGTACTTTTCTTCTTGTTTTTGGGTGCGTTAATGCCGCCAGCCGTCAGGGTGGTATGCCGCTGAGGAGCCGATGTGCTGGTGGAACCATGTTCTCGTCGCCGAGTGACAAAACACCTCTCTGCAGCAGACGCTTGTCGTACCGCGGGTTGTGCAGCTCATCTCCTTTTGTTTTCTGGTACCTTTGTTTTGTATTTAGTAATAGCTGACGTTTTTTTGCTTCTCGTTTCTCCGTTGATGTTGGCTGTCATTGCAGGCGGTTTTGGTGTGTAAAAAAGATGCGCCTTTCTCTCTTGTTTTTCTTCTTCGATTTACCTTCTACCACGTTACGCCTCTAGAACACTACACGAGGTTGTGGGAGTGTCAGAAATAAAAAAAAAGAGAAACCAGTAGAGAACGACAACAAAGAGCAAACCGACGAACTAATAACAACAGGCGTCTTCTTTTTCCTCAGCGAGTGTGCTGGGGATTCCGCCTGAGCTGCAACCGGCAGCTCCTCAACGAAACGTTGAAAGTGTTTTTACCTTTTCGCTTCCGCCGGGGTGGAGGGCCGTCGAAGTGGGCACACTCGCGGTGCACGGCCCTCACCGTGCGACTCTTTTCCGTCTCCTTTCTTTTTTGTCTATGTACAACTGTCTTCTTGTGCTATACATCGTGTCCCCTTGCGGTCGTAAAGGTATACGTCATGTGCAACTAATCGCGTTTTGCTGTTTCTTTCTCTCCTTTGCCCTCCCTTATCTAGTTGGGACCGATCTGAGTCGTCAGAGCTGTCATTGATTGTTTTTTTTTCTTCTGTTTAGCGTTTTTTTCTCTTTCATGTTTTTTTTTTGAGGGTTTATATGGCTGTTGACTTGTCCCTGTTGCGTCTTTCATCTCTTCTTGTTCATGTTTTACAGGATGATGTCTGCGCCACAACTAGACAAGCCGACCGTACACGTGTAATGTAATTACCGCCGCATCATGTCATCCTGCATACACGGAAAGCAAAACAAAACGACGGTAGCAAAAAAATGGAACCAAAGAAAGTGGAAAAAAAAGTACTTTTGCTTTACCTGGAAAGGGTAGGGCATCAACGAACGAAACCGTGAAGGGCACTGGAGAGCCGTAGGCGAGAAGAAAGGGAAAAAAAACCAGCGCTGCGTGCCAACGCACTCACTCAAGTCTCTCTTGTTATCTCTCTCCTCTGCTTTTTTCAGTGGTGGTGGGTGTGTGGAGACCCGCTGGCAGGCTTCTTCTTTTTCTTCCTGTTGCTTTTGCTGCTTTGCGTCAACGATGAGGGCTTGCGGTGCACGACGGTCGTTGGCAACAGTGGGCTGCCGTTTACATGCTTCCGAGGAAACAGGCAATGCTGCAGCCGGAGGTTAGAGGGCTCCATGCCGTATCACAATCCATGCCATCCACTTCCTAAATGCGAGAAAAAAAGAAAATAAAGGAACCGGAAAGAAGGCAAAGGTTCGCTATGACTGACACTGGGCGAAAAACTCTCCAGGAGCATTCGCTGTGGTTTCCTCTCCACTGCCACCTCCTCTTCTGCTCTCTCCTCTCTATCTATGCTTCGTCTTCCTTTTGCCTTCATTTCACAGGTTAAACACCGGGAGAGAAGGGTGCACCTCCTCTCTGTTCTTCCCACCTCTTTTTTTTTTCTCTGTCGTTGGTGCGGTACTTTATCGGACTCCGACTCCCGTGCTGATATCGTCGCTACCCATGCTCCGTTTTGGTCGTGTGCTGCTGGCCGAGGTGACGACCATCAACAGCAGTACCGCCTCCGCCGGCGGTCGTCTCATCCGCATCCGCAAGAAAAGTAAATGGATCGACCGTCGCAGCACACGCGTGCCGCACAACGGGAAGGACGTCTGGCACTTTGGTGATCAGCCCAGCTGTGCGCTGTGCCACGTGCGTTTTCGCTACAAGCAGGACTACGAGGCCCACAAGGAAAGCGAGCTGCACGTGAATCGACTGCGCTGGGTGGAGACGACGAGCTGGTGGAAGGAGACAGGCGAGCCGGCTTATCTGAAGGCAGCGAATGAGCAGTGGTCGTGGTTTGAAGCCAACGTGCTGCCCGAGAAGGCGCGGGAATTGAACTGCTCGCTGGAGGAGGCACGTCGGGTGTATCGCCAGGCGGTCATGACGGAGACGCCGACGTGGCATCGCTCGCTGCAGTGTCCAACGGTGAAGCAGGAGGTGCGGGAGCCGCGTGATCAGCGGTGGCCCGCGTCGCCAAAGTGGTAGCTGTGTGTGTGGGATCGAAGATGACAGGACAAGAGGGGGCGAACCGAAGGTGTCTGGAGGGGTGCTGAGTTGCTCCGTGAACGCAAACGGTTGTCCATCTGGTTGTCGCTTCGCGTATCCGTCTTGGCTTGGATGTCTGCTTGCGTCCGCTCCGTGGCGGTGAGTGGTCGTTTTAATGTCGTGCGGCCCTGATAGTTGACTTCGTTTTGCGTTGCTCTCTTTTTTTTTAATGTGTTTTCACATGAACGTACGCAGGCATGCGAGGTGCACTGCAGCTGCGTTTCGTTGGCGCAAAACTTCAAGGAGCTCCTTAGCAACCACAGCAACGAGGAAAGTGAAAAGAGAAAAGCAACAACAACAACAGCGGCAACTGCCATGAAAACCCACGAGAAGCCTGTGACGGTGGTGGTGACGAAAGTGGTGAAGGCGTAGGACCTTTTTATGGCTCGTGTTCCACTGCAACTCTGCTGTGTGCCTTCGCGAGCAAAGTCCATGGAGGCCACCATCTCAGCTTTTGCCATTCAGTGGTGCATGTGCTTTGAGTTGCGTAACTGCGTTAATGCAGCATCTACCCTATTTCTTGCACACACACACACACACACACACACACACGCCCGCACAGTTGTCACGCAACCTCGCTCAGACGCTGCTCATCGTGCTACGTAGCCCTCACCTCATCTATCGCCCCCTTTTTCTCCCCTCCTTTACATTTTTCCTGACGTTGTTGGCCTCGCCTGGCAACACCCGACGCTCGCATGGCCTTCGCCAACGCTTTCTCTTTCTTACGTTAATGAACACCGATGAAGCCGCTGCTGCCGCAGAAAAAAAAAAAAACTGATCTTCCAGGTGAGTGGTACGAGACGGGTTTCACCATGCAATCACTGCCGCCCATCCATTCTCCCGTGACGAACACGAATGCCAAAAACAAAAGCGGAGCAGAGCTCTTTAGCACGCCCGATGTGCCCTCCTTGGCGGCCACGCTGAAGGCGCGTGGCACGACGGCATCTGCTGCGGATGGCATTAATCGTAATCAGCTTCGACAAGAAGCTGGTCGTCGCGTTCAGCATATCACACACGGTGTCGCAGAGCAGGAGACGTACCTCAACATGCTCCAGCACATCCGCGAGCAGTTCGCGCACACATCGCAGCAGCCGCTGCAGCCGCTTGTGCTGCCACCGCAGTGGCCCTCCACTGCACGCCCGCGAAATCCGCAGACCGCAAAGTTCTCAAGAGGGATTGCCCTTTATAAAAACGTCCAGAAGCGCAGCGATGCCGCACTGCCGCCGCTGTCTGCGGCCAGAGGTTCGCAGAGGGGGGAGAAGGAGGAGCACGACGTTGTTGCTGCGCTGGATGGAGTGGCAGACGCCACCGGCAGCTATGTTGCGACAGAGCTGCCGTCTACCTCCACCAACTTTGCACACGCCCACCACTGGGAGATGATGGACACCGAGGACCGCGCATTTTTTCAACGACGTCTGCTCGACGCCGCCTCGGGCAGCACTTCGGGCTTTGCGGAAGGCTCCACCGACAAGGTCGGGCAACGCGGGGGGATGGACTTGATGCGGCAGGAGTTGGACCTCTCACCCCTGGACGGGCTCCCAACGCTGGAGGAGAAGGTGGCCTACCTGTCCGAGCTTGAGGGTGCGAGCCGGCAGCACCTTATGGCGTACGAGAAGTGGGATCAGCAAGTTGTTTCTGAGATGATGGCGGTGCGTTACGTTACATTTGTTCTGAAGCCGTGCATGGACGCCCTGCGCATTGAGGAGACCGAGGAGCGGGAAAAAATCTACCAGCACGAAGATCGTGTCAGCTTCTACCTCTTCCATGAGTCCCCCCTCGCGGTGGCAATTGAGGAGGAGATGAAAGCGATGAAGGCACGGGAGCTGCAGCTCCACCGCATCCTCGGGGTAACGCCTGCCTCTCAGCAGCAGCAACAACAGCGCCGCTCACAACCCAGCGGTGGTGCCGACGAGACGAGCTCCGTCATTGCAGAGGGTGAGCTGGACCCTTCGCGGTCTTCTTACGCTGCCTTTCGTGCACCAAATCCTCCGACTTCCATCCCTTCCACTGCAGCCAATACGAGAAAAGACAGCCGCGGTGGCTCCAGCGGCGGCGTGCCTGCCCCCGAGGCGCGTCGTATCCTTCAGCAGTACGTCCGACAGCGCCACGGCCCTGCGATTGAAGCCGCGGTGGCTGCTACGGAAGCTTCTCCGCTCTCGCCATACGCCATGCCCAAGACGTGGTCGCCGGCGTCCAACGCGACTTACCCCGGCACCAGCGGCAGAGACCCGATTCGACGCTCGTCGGCGCTGGTGCTGCCTCCGGCGCCGTCCGCACACGGGCCGCGCCGCAATGCTGTGGGCATCGCGGACTACGTGGCTCTGCTGGACGAGTGCATGACGCTGCGCGACCACATCGTCCGCGCTGAGCAGCAGTCACGCGATGACCTGAATCGATCTTGCTACGAGGAGCAGCAGGTGGTTCTCGAGTGGCAACGGCGCCGCATGCATCTGGAGCGACTCATGTACTGGCGGCACCAACGTGAGGAGGCGGTGCAGGACGAGCTTTCGGCACTGACAGAGGTGAACGTCGGTGCGCAGCTGAACCCGAAGGTGCTGTTGCTGCTCGAGCTGCTCGAAGGCGAGGAGGAAGACGCACGATCAGTTATCTGCACGGACGAACAACACTGGTGGGAGAATGAGGTGTGGTTAACCAGCACGGCACTGCGCCACCAGCGCGAGCGCATGCAACTGGAGAGGGAGTACTGGGCAACGCTGGAGCAGGAGGTGCAGCTTCCGGAGGCAGAAACCACCCAACATTTCGTGGTGGACGACGAGGAGGGTATACGTCGCTGCATCGAGGGCGGGGCACTGCACTCGTTGAGGCAAGAGCTTGACCAAGGCATGAAACAGCTTCACGTACTGTGGAAGGTAAGCACCTGCCCGGAGCGCTGCGCCGCACTCACGGTGCTGCAGTCGGCCTTCCGCCGCTCTCTGCGTGGCAAGCTGGGCTGGCGGGTGACGAACAGCGCCATTGGCCGCGAGATTAATGACGCGCGTAACACACGGAAGATATCCGCCGGCAAGCGGACGTTGCAGTCCTTCAAGGACGCACTCAGGGCTGAGGAGGCGGAGTTGCAGCAGCAGCAGCTGGCGCAGGACATCCGTGAGCAGCACGTGCTCTTCGCCGGTGAGGCAGCAGACCGCGTTGCCATCAGCTCTGAGCAGGATTTGATTCGTCAAGGCCTCCGTCGTGCCGCGGTGCTGCACGTGGCGGAAGCTCTCTTGCCGGTGTTTTGGCGCCTGTCTGCGGCAGAGGAAGAGGCGAGGATGGAGCTCGAGGTGGAGGAGGAGGTCGACGGCGAGGCATTGCGCCGCTCGCACGCGCTGCTGACCGACATCATCACCTACAAGGCTCGCACACGCTACGACGAGACAACTGCACGCAAGGCGCTGGTGGCGGAGGAGCGGGCGGTGTGGCGTGAGCTGCGTAGCGCAGAAGGGGATGCCTGTGAGGAGCTGCGACTGGACGCGGAAGCGCGGGCGGCGATGCTCCTGGCTGACCGCTCATCTTTTGCCACGGCGGCCCTGCAGGCGAGCCGCAACTATCGCGATAATGCCTTCCTCGCGTACGTGCGCCAAATGGCGGGGGTGGAGCTGGAGCTTCTCGACCACAGATCATCGGACAGCGCAGAGCGGTGGTCGATCTGCGCAGAGGAGTCGACGGCGGCGACACGGCTCTTTTCTGAGATGACGGTGCAGGCCTGCGAGGTGTACGCGCAGACGATGCTGCGCCAGCGTCAGGCGGAGATGGATCGTGTGCACCGCCAGGCCCTCTCAGCGAGCGAGACGGAGAAACGAGCCGACATCCTGCTCAGCGAAGCTATCGAGTGGGAGGCGCTGAAGCCGCTTCTGATGGAAACGTTGTCGGGCCCAGTGCGCGAGTTGATTATACGCCGTGGTGCAGTGAATGCGATCAGCACGTGGTACCGCGCGCTCCGTGATGGCGATATTGGCCGTGCTGTGTCGCGGCAGCATCTGCACGACGACCTTGTCCGACACCGCGAGGAGCGTCATTTGAAGGAGCAGCAGGTAGCGCAGCGCCTGCATGCGCAACAGGTGCGGGGACAGCTCGATGAGCTCATGCGGGAGGTTCAGCAGGAAGAGGTGGCAGCGCTGCAGCAGCGCATCGACATTCTTGTTCACCGCGAGGAGCCACGTGGGCGGGACGAGGTGGAGTCGATGCAAGAGATCGTCTTTGGCATCGTCGTCCGCAACGCCGAAGCGAACACGGCGGTAGTGCGAAGTCAGCTGGTGAACACGGAGGCACTTCTCTGGCAACAGGAGTCGTATGAGCGAAAGCTGCTGGTGAAGGCGGCTCGTCGTGCCTTCAAGGAGCTGATGGAGCGAGAGCGGCGGCAGCTGAGCGAGGACTACTTTGCAACGCGCATTCAGCGGACGTGGAGGGCGTACGCGGCCCGCAAAAAGCACGCGGCCATGGTGGCAGAGCAACACGCACGCCTCACAGCCGTGGAGCAGCAGGCGCGTGCATCCATTGTACTAGAGGAGTTGGAGGAGGCGTCGCTCGACCTGTACAAGACATGCGAAGCTGCCTTCCTCTTTTACACCCACATTCAGGAGTCTCTCTCCCAAGCCTACGAGCAGTTGTGCCTCACGATACTCGCCTCCACCAGCGCACAGGAGTGGCAGGCGCGAGCGGCGCTGCTGTGGGAGATGCGGTACGACTTGTGCGATGCGTGTCTCTGCAGTGAGGAGGAGCGCGCACGACATGTTCTGGCCTCAGAATTCGACAAGCCTTTTCTTCTTCAGGAGCAACTGCTGCAGACGGAGGGGCAGAAGCGTCGCATGCTGGAGGAGGAGCGAACCCAATTTCTACTGCGCATCCTCTCCCGCGGAGAGCAGACCCAGCGGAGCTTGGTGGCTGCTGAGGAGCTGGCAGAACTGGCGGTGATGCAGAGGGCAGCAAATGTGGTGACGTCGTCGGCCACGTTGGAGCTGTAAAGCAAAGAAAAAAGAGAGGGATGGGAAGGCCGAGAAAGTACTTTTTTTTATAGCTGATGTCTCGTCTGTTCTCTGGTGTGCCGCATGGCTGAGAAGTGTGTGCAGTTTTTGGTGGGCTGACATCTTTCTTTTCCTGTCTTTTTGAAATGTACAGTACATTTTTTTTCTCAAATTTCATTTCACCTTTGGTGATGAAGGTGCTGAACGGTGGTTCGGCCCTTCTTTTGATGTAGGCGGCAACGTGGTATATATATATATATGTATTTTTATTTGTCTTTCTACTTGACTTTGTGTTTTTGTTTTCGTGTTGGCTCTTTTCTCTTTCTCTTCTGTATGGGCGGACATTCATGTATAGTTTCCGTGCTGCTCGTTGTGAAGCTACTTCACTCTGTCCTCCTTTTGGCATTATTTTTGTGTATCATCTTTCCTTTTCTCCGTGGATGTGTGTGTGTCAGTGCGCACCTGCTCCTGTGGTTGTTTGTTATTTCGTGTGAGTGGGTTTGCGTGGCGCTTCACTGTGCACGAGAAGGGGTTTTCCCCGCTCCTCCCTTTTCCACTCCTCAAAGTCATTAACCAACGAAAGGAGAAGCACAGCGAAAAGCGAACAAAAAAGTAGCTCACGGACGACAAAAAACAAACAAACAAACACAGACGGAGATCTATCTTTGCTTTTTGCTTTGCTGCATGTCAGTCCGCACCAGCGGCTACTCCCAACTCCTTCTAATCACTAGAACAGTGGATGCTCAGGCCGGCACTTCAACAGCAAAAAGAAAGGAGAGCGAGGGAACAGGAGAGAAATACCCACCTCTCGTTTTTTTTTCTGAATTCCAGCCCCCTCGTGTTTTGGCGCTTACCGCGGTATTTTCAGTCGCTCCCCTCTTTTTTTTTGTGCCTTGTTGCTCTCCGTCTCTCTATGCCGTCACGAACACTTCCTTTCCTTCTCTCTCTTCTCGTTCTGGCCCTCTTCTTTTCTGTTGCCGTTCACCGTGGTTTCAAATGTGCTTTGTTTTGTCTTCCCCGATTCTGCGCATCGTTGACTGCTGCAATGCTGCAACACACACAAAAAAACAAGGTTTCGCTTCTCCAAAATATATTTCTTCTTTCCTTTCTCCTACTGCAACCGAGCAACGTGGAGGTTTCTGCTGAAGCCCTTTGCCGGTTTGGCCCATCCCCTCTCTTTCTCACCGTGTCTCGATCAGCAGCGTCCTCCTTCCACCACAAGACGCCACCGCGCTTCCACAAAAGTTGTGTCAAAAAGAAGAAAACAAGAAAGAAGTAAAGAGACCAGACAGACTTTCATATCCCACTGGCAAACTCCGGCGCATCAATCGAGCACAGTGTTGCTGATTTCTTTACTCGTCTCCTTTTTTTAATTTTCATCAAAAGAGGAGACACCGCCCTCCTTCCCCTTCTTTTCGTTGTTGAGAGCAGTGCGCAGAACTTGTCGAAGCAGTTGCTTTCCCTTCCCTCTCTTCTCTTTTTTTGTTTTTGGTGCAGCGCATTCTTCGCACTCCTGTGTCTTGTATACTCGCTTGTTCGCTTCGCAACTGAGCTCAACATCACTAATATACACCCCCCTCCCCTCCCCCGCGCGCGTGTGTGTTTGTGTGTTTGTGTGTTTGTGTGTGCGTATGTAAGCGATTAAGGGTGATTCGCCCTTCCTTGTCTTTGCTTCTCTCCTCACTCTCTCGCACTTCTCCCTCCCCCCTCTGCACGATGAACGACGGAGACGATGTGATTTCTAACTTCATGGCCATCACCGGCTCTACCGAAGAGGACGCCGTGATGTATCTCTCCATGCACGAATTTGATCTGCAGCAGTCGGTCGTGCAGTATCAGGTGGATCACCCCACCACCACTACCAGTGCGACGGCGCGGACCCAGGATGACGCCCCGTCGCCCAGCGTAGACAGCGGCTCACCAGCAAGTCCGCAGCCGCCGATGTCGTATCAGATGGAAGGCTTCGGCTCACCAACGGAGGGACTGCGGCCACCCACGCCACCCGGCGTGCGTGCGTTGGCCTCCGGCAGCAATGAAAACCTCCAGCGCCTCTTCGCACGTCCCTCGTACGTCGTCGGCAGCGATGGCGCATCGCTTGCGGCAGAGTGCGCAAAGGCTGCCGAGCGGGGCTGTTGGATGGTGGTGGCGGTTGTGGACAACTCCTTCCCATGTGAGTGTTTCACGCGTGATGTCTGGGCCAGCGATGCGATGCGCTCGCTGACGAGCGGCAGCATCTACTGCTACGAGGTGAACGTCACCCACACACGCGGCATGACGATCGCAGAGAAGTACGCCGTTGACCGCGCACACCTGCCGAGCATGTTTATCGTTGACCCTGTTACGCAGTTTAAGGTGCAGGACCTGATGCTGGTAGCCACGGAGTCGTGGCGCTTCGACAGCGCGTTGGTGGTGGACAGCCTTATGCTCTTCATCACCAGCCATGACCCACCGCACGATCCGTTTTCGACTGCAGATGCGGCGGCGGCAGCGGCCTCGGTAGGACACGAGGCGAGTGCAGAGGCATCAGCAGAACCCGGGCGGCTGCGTAGCAACCCGCTCGTGGTAGACGTGGATAGCGAGGCGGAGATGATGTCGCCGCCGACGGTGACACCGAGCGCAACGGCGCAATCGGGTTCGGCACACGACAGCTTTGCTGTGGTCGCTCCCCCTCCGGTGTCGTTGGACGACTACCTCGTCGAGGAGGGTTCAGCGGCGGCGGCACCGTCTGGCGTGTTTAGGCTGCGATGCCGTCTGCCACGCTCCTCGCCGACACTGCAGCTACGTCCTGACACGCCAGTGACGAGGCTGATGGACTACTTGGCGTATCAGCTGTACTGTGAGGAGAAGGAGAAGTACACGATGCAGCCGCACATCAGCCTCTTTAGCGGCTTCCCGCCACGAAACGTGACGGTGGGTGATATGGACGGTGTTACGCTGAGCAGCTGGAATGGTGTGCGAAGTGGTGACGTGGTGATGGTGCGTGTGAGCGGATGAGAGAGCTGGTTGGCGATGCACTGTACACACGTGCGGGGGTGCCTGATGGAACCACTGGTCAGAAAGGAAAAGAGTAGTTTTCTGTATACATACGTTTATATTTATCTTTTTGAGCTGCGTGTGAAACAAAGTTGTGGAAAGAGAGTGTATGCTGCTTTGATCACGCATGCACATTTTTGTGTTGTGTTTTTGCGTATCGTGTGTGTGACCACGACGGCGTTGGTTTTCTTCCAACGTGTTGTTGAGTGTTTCGCTCTTTTTTTTTCGTTCGACAGGAGGGGGAGGGGGAGCTCTCCAGCAGGCACTCCCGCTGGCGACGTGGATGTGTGCTCCCCCGCACCTCTTCGCCCTCGCTGAGGTGAAGGAAGGAAAGGAATGACAACAACGTTCATGGAAAGGGGTGTTGTGGACAGTTGTGTGGCGCTACTCGCTGCCCCCCTAATCGTGCTTTTTCTCCTTAGTGCGTGTGTGTGTGTGTGTGTCTGTGTGTCTGTGTGTTTGTGTGCTCTCTACTTGCTTGCAAGAGAAACAAGAAAAGGGAAATATGAACAGCGGCTGGAGAAGTTTCTTACGCAATGAGAGTGCGTATGACACCAGATGCTGTAAGCAGGCTTCGAACTGTACAGAATCTACTGCCCAGCACTCC
Source organism: Crithidia bombi (assembly GCA_900240985.1). NCBI lineage: Eukaryota > Euglenozoa > Kinetoplastea > Trypanosomatida > Trypanosomatidae > Crithidia > Crithidia bombi. Next base: position 433,095 of record OESO01000048.1, read on the forward strand.
CAAAAAAACCCCAGCGTGCAAAAGAAGACGCAAACACACACGCACACAAAAGCGTTGGTGTGCGTATTGGCAAGTCTTGTTATTAACTACATCTGCTTTTTCGACGCTCTTGTATGGCCTAATCACAATTCCCTTCATCTTCGCTGTACTTTTACTGCACTTGCGGTTCTCCGCACTCCTCCTCCCCCCGACACACACACACACACACACACACACACACACACACACACATACCCAACACCACTACACACGGGGAATCTGTACCAAGTACTGTCCTTCAACAACGTTCTTCAGCGTATACGCAGAGCACAAACGGGTCAACCCCCTTCCCAAAAAGCCAACGAAGCGGCGTTCGTGGCTTGTTCCGCGTGAAGGAATTGCTGGTGTGTTTCTCTCGTGCTTGTCCTCCTCGACGATTCAGCAATGCCCATCCAAAATAGTGCCACCACCTCCTCTGCTCCTCCTCCTCCTCCGGCAGCGGCGGCTGACACGCCAAAGGAGTCGAGGCACAGGAAGGAGAAGAAGGAGAAGTCTCACGCCCACCGATCGCGTGAGCAGCACTCACACAGCCACAGCAAAAAGGCCAGACAGAGCGAACCCGTCAGCGCGGCTGCTGTCCTTACAGACGAGGAGGAGGACTGGGACGAGAATCGAGCAGCGGTGGAGCGGCTCTGTGCGCAGTACCCCAACAACATCTGCTGCGACTGCGGCGAGAGCGGCACACGATGGGCCTCCGTCAACCACGGCGTCTTTGTGTGCATTCGCTGCTCCGGGGTGCATCGCTCGCTGGGCACGCACGTCTCGAAGGTGAAGTCGACAAACATGGACCGCTGGAGCCTGGCGGAGGTGCGGCTGATGGAGGCGATCGGCAATACGAAGGCCAAGACGCTGTATGAAGCTCGCTTGCCAGCAGGCACCCGCCCGGCACTCAGCAGCAGCAACAGTGGCGTGGCGGACGACGGCCTCAAATTATTTATCCGTCGCAAGTACGTCGATCGCGAGTTCGCGATGCACAACCTGAAGGACGTGCTGGGCCGGCTTTACAAAGACACCGGCTACGGGCGACCACCAAAGAAGCAGCCGCGGTCGAGCGGCACTGCGCTGCCTTTCGCGGCGTCGTCACATCACATGGAGCCACCCCTGGATCGTGCCGCCATCACCGGCAAGCGCGGTGACACGATGCGTGCCCTATACGGCGACAACGCGGAAGAGATGCAGCGCGGTGCAGCGAAGCACAAGAGAGGTGGCGGCGGCGCATCAGCTGTCAACACGGATGCCTCCATGGTAGCTCCAAAGCCAACCTATGGTGCCTTTGGCCTCGTGAACGTGCCTGCAGAGGAGTATGATGAGCGGTGGCGACGGACGCTGGAGGTGTTTGCGCACGTGGCAGCGCCTGCAGAGGCGGACACATTGCACCAAGAAGAAGGGGCTAATGAAGGTGAAGGGCGGGTCCCCCCTCCTCCAGCGGCAGGGGCACCGACTACAGGTGCAGCAGATAATGGGGACGAGGAGGAAAAGAGGGAGCGCACCGCAGAAGCGGGCGGCGATGCCCCTATACCCCCTACCGCCTCTGCTTCTTAGTCGGTGCTGTTGAAGTAGGAAAAAAGGTGTGAAGGTCATGTGACGTGCGTTTGTTTTGTGTGTGCGCGGGTGGTCCGTGTTTGCTCGCTGCTCGAGAAGAAGGGAATCGTGGCCGCACCTGAATGGTCAAACAGAGAGAGGGAAGGGAAGGGGAGGGCGGGATGCGTACAGTAGTTGTGGTTGCACTGACGCTGCTGGCTGCGCTGAAACCAGCAGAGGCATCTATTTCTCCCCCTCCCCCTTGCTGCATGCGGTGGTGATGATGTTTGAGAGACTGCGAGAACGTCGTCGGAGAGAAGCCGCAGCAATTGTGTGCAGCCTCATCGATCAAACCAAAGTGGAGCATCACGCTTGCGAGTAATAAGAATGATAATAAAGCAGAAAGCAGACCGATGTGGCGTTTCATAAGCGCTAGGGATTTTCAGCAGGGCGTCTCGCCCCTCTCTTGAAGTCGTTTTGAATTCCCTCTCTTTTTTTTTTGTTTCTCTCCTGCTTTTTTTTGTCTTGTAAAAAAAAAATCCGCTGCCTCGATGCGGTTGCAACACCTGTCGCGATGGGACGCTCCCTTCCCCCTTCTTGCTGCCCTATCAGCTGCACATGTTTTTTTTTGTTTCAGCTTTTGCAAACGCAGAGCTTAACGACACACAATCAACAATACACCTTATTAACACTCTCGATGTCTGCATACAGTGAGGAGGATCTGGCGGCGCTGAACCGCGTGTTGGCTGCCCTGGAAAGTCACCCGGCGGACATCCACAAAGCTGAACTCGCAGCGCTGCGCCGCTGGGCAACACACGCCGGCGCCGTCTTCCCTCCTGCGCCATCCGCCACCGCTGCTGCTACTCAGGAAGCGCCTGCATCGACAGCGGAGGAGGAAGATGATGTCAGTGAGCCGGACGAGGAGCGGTGGACGCTGGACGACGGCGAGCCGGCGGAGATCGCGGCGAAGTCCGGTGAGCCCTCCGACGACGCGGTCGAAGCTGCGATGGCGGCGAAGGGGGAGGCAGCCGAGCTGCACAGCGAGGGCAAGAATGAAGAGGCGATTGCAAAGATGAGTGAGGCCCTCACACACAACCCTAACAACGCCATGTACTGGGGCCTGCGCGCGCTCTACTTTCTGGAGAGCAACAGGCCCTGTGCCGCCCTGCACGACGCTAACAAGGCCCTCGCCATCAATCCACAAAACGTACGTGCGCTGCGGGTGCGCGGGACGGTGAACCGCCACCTCGGCCGCTGGGAGGACGCCGTAAAAGATCTCGGCGATGCGCAGACGATCGACTACGATGACAAGATCAACGACACCCTCAAGTACGTGCAGAGCCGTGTGACGCAGCGCCACAAGCGTGAACTCGCCCGGCAAGAGGCGAAGGCGGAGGCCACCCGCAAGCGTCAGGAGGAGCTGCGCCGGCAGCGCCAGGCCGAGGCAGCGGCCGAGGCTGCTGCGGCTGCTGAGGAGGAGAGCAGGTACAGTGGTATGCCTGGAGGTATGCCTGGAGGTATGCCTGGAGGTATGCCTGGAGGTATGCCTGGAGGTATGCCGGGTGGAATGCCTCCTGGCATGGACGCCATCCTGCAAGATCCGGAGATCATGGCTGCCATGCAGGATCCCGAGGTGGGTCCCAAGCTGGCACAGATGATGCAGAACCCCATGGCGGCCATGAGTATGATGAACGACCCCAAGGTGGGCCCCATCATGCAGAAGATCATGTCCAAGATGATGGGCGGGGGTGGTATGCCAGGTGGTATGCGAGGCGGCTTTCGCTCCGGTGGTGCGGCTCCAGGCGCTTCGTCGGCCAACGCCGCGCACTCAGCAGCGCATGATGATTTAGATTAACGCAGACCGCCTTTCGTGAGGCTGCCCAAGAAGAGGAAGGTGAGGGGGTAGACGACCAAGAAGATCAACCACGGCAGCGTGGTGAGCGGGAGCACCGAACCACCCTAGTCAATGGTGCGCCGTCCGCTCTCTCTCTCTTTGTGTGTGTGTGTCGCGGGCAGCGTTGATGCAGCTCTTGTTCTTTCCCCCACTCTTTCTTCTCTCTGTTTGGATTCGCCATCTTTCTTATTGCTTTATTCTTGTTTCATCAGAGGTTTTATTTTATTTATTTCTTTATTCTTGGCGCATTCGTGCGTTTCATCGTTGTTACGGTGCTCCACTTATTTGTTTCTCTATTCTTCCTACGCTCGTCGACACCTGTCTTTTGTTCTTCTTAATGTTATTTTGTATCGTCTATGCTGCCAAGAGAGGAGGAGTGGGGGATGCAACGGTGAGAGACTCCTCTCCTCAAGAGAGCCGTAATCTATTTTATTTCTTCCCCTCTGAGTGTTGCGCCACCAAAAAAAAAAAAAGCAGGAAGAGTTCTGAAAGGAAGGCAGGTGGCAGCGTTGTTGGCTGCGTGTGACTGCGTGAAAATGTCGCTACTCCGTCAGCGCGTGTAATGTTTTAAAAGGGGAGAACTTCTTCCATTTAAAAAAAAAAAAACAGCGAGAACAGTTGGTTTTATGTAGCAGGCAGTGTCTTCAACGCACCGCTGACGCCGAGAGAGAGAGAGAGAGAAACAGAGAGGGCAAACAAAGAAAAGGATGCGCGATTTCGTCTTGCGATTCACTTTGGCGTTTTTTTTTTCTCTACTCGCGTTGGCTTGTTTTGGGACGAGGGTGGCACATGCGTTGAAAAGGATCGCGCTGACGGTGGAAGAGGAGAGAAGAGAGGTCACCTGCCCTGCCTCGTGATGACCGCTGCCTTTAACACTTGCCACCGTCCTTCGCGTGCAGGTGTGCATGAATCTACCGTGAGATCCACGATTTTTCTTGTCGTATCCTTCTCTTCTTCTTAAACACACCACTGCTGCGATACACCTGTTGTGATACCCTTTTTTCGAGCCTCTCTTCGATGTGTTTCAGGTTCTGCAATCTGCTTTTGACATTCGACGTCGACCGCGCCCCCCTGTTCAGACTTCTTTCCCTTCTCCCTTCACATCCCAAATTCACATGCCGCCGAAGCGTAACGCGTCTGCCTCCCGCAGCCGCAGCCGCAGCCGCAGCCGTGGTGGCCGCAAGGCACGCTCAACCTCGCGCTCAGCGTCGCGCTCACGTGGCCGCCGTGCCCCTGCCGCTGCGTCTCCTGCGGCAGTGGCTGCACAGCCGCTGGCTTCCACGCCCATCTTCAATGACCCTAAGGCACCCATGCCGGATTCGATGTGGGAGGCGGATGCGAAGCTGATGGATGCCATGAGCTCCGGCCGCTCGCACGTCCGCTCCACCGGCGTGCGCAAACTCTTCCGTGGCCCAAAAAGCCGTGTGTGGGGCTACTGGGCTGCGATCATCGCGTTCCAGGTCATCGCGATTGTGTGGGTCAAGTGGACCATCGACATGTACAAGCAGTACCGCAGCAAGGTTCATTAAATGAGCGGGCAACCTCTCCCCCTCCTTCTCTCCATCTCTCCATTTCGTGCCTTACGGAAGAACAGAGTGGTAAAGAGGCGCTCTACGTAGGCAACGGGCGTTAGCAACACTTCCGTGCTGCCTTGCGGGGTTTCTTTTAGAGTACGTGTATCTGTACCTTCACTTTTTGTTTTCTGCTTCACAGCACCCCCTTTTTCCTGTTTTTTTTTTTTTAGGTCTTCATCCTTCTGTGTTTCGTTGAGTTCCTCTCACTCCTTTCCCCTCAATTGTTGAGTGCGGCACGCGCGTGCATTCAATAGTGAAGGGAGGAGGTGTGTGTCTGTGTTTGAGGGGGTTAGATCTTAGTGCGTATATAGCGGTGCCTTGAAATGCACGGGCTTACCTGTGCAGTTTTTTTTTATCTTAAGGCTGTGAGTGTGCATCAATGAGAGTGAGACAGCTGCACACAAGCAAACACACATCCACGAAAGCGGTGATGTAGCTTTTTTTTTTGCCTTTTAGATGTGTCAGCGGGAGAGGTGGAAGACTCGAGGGAGGAATAGAGCGTGGTATGCCGTATTACTCTTGGTAGAAGAGTCTCAAGGACAACCACTGTCTCCTCTCTGGAAGAGGAGACAACGGAAGGGGATGCACATTCCATCAGGTCCTCGAATCTTTAGAGTATCGCTCTCGTCGTCCCTTTCTCTCTGCCTATCCCCCTCTTATTGTTGCCGGTGCTCTCTTGCATCATTACACCTCCCTTTCTGCTTTTTTTTTTTACGTGTGTGCTGTGGCGTCGTCTCTGTCCTGCTCATATCTCGTGTTTCTCTGCGGTGAGATCCGATCTTCCCTTCTCTCTCTTTTTTTGTTTTCTGTCTTCTCAGGGAGATGTGCGACATGTATGTGTGGGTGTGTTCGTTGTTTTATTTTATACAGTTTTTGTGTTTCCCCATACATGTGGAGGCGCGCTTCTCCGGGGAGTTCTTCCTTTGTGGTTTATTTTCCCTTTTTGTTTCTCTTCTTCTCGCCTTGCATTCAACGGTGTACGTGTGCGTGACTCGGGATGAGCCGGAGGCAGGCGCAGAGGTGAACTTCCAAGGCTCAGCCCTCGGGCGCGCATGTCGAAGAAAAGTCTCCACACCGATACAGGATTGCGTACGTGTGTGCTTTGGAAGCAACAAAGCAAGAAAAACACCACATGGAATGACAGGGAAATGGAAAATGCGAGAGGAGCACACAGCTGCGCCCACTGGAACAGCAATCACGGTCTATGATGGTTAGTGTTCACTGACGTGCACAGGAAAAGCTACGCAAAACCTACTTGAGATCACAGCCCATACAATTAAAGCGTAGGAGGGAATATCAAAAAGACATGGAAGTGTGTCAACGAAGGACCGAAAGCAGTACACTGTATTACCGGTGCTGCTTTCCCTGCCCATCTCTCTCTATCGGCCTGCATTTGCGTCTTTCTCTTTGTTGTACACCGCCGCACGTGTTGTCTTCGCTAACAAGTAAATCGTCTTCAGTGTACTTCCTCCTCTTTTCGCGCACTCTGTGTGTCCTTCCTCCCCCACTCTTCCTCTTCATGCTCCATATATATGTTGAGGAGCTCAATTTCAGGGCACCTTTGGAAGCTCCATGGAAAAGCCACATTACGGTCGCACTGGGCTTCTCGCCTCCCGACTGGCCGGACTGCCCGTGACACAACCGCGGCTGTTCGTCTCCAGCACCAGCGGTGCCGCCTCTGCCTCGCGTGCCTTGAAGTGGTATCCATCGCTGCTAACGATGCCACAGCAGCTACTGGATGCGCTGCACCGCGAGGATGAAGAATTGGAGGAGAGTGACGTGTCGTTTCCTGCAGCACATGAGTTTAGCGCTGACCCGACGCTCGTGACGTACCTACGAGTGGCCACGATGGCAGAGGCGCTCCTTCAACGATGGCGTTACAAAGCCATTGTGCAAGGGCCAACAGCACCAGCACCCAACACGTCACCGCCGTCTCGCGCGCAGGTGGCGGGTTTGTATGCCAGCGTACTGAAGTGGAGCCGCGAGAAGGTCCACGCAGCAACCACCACCGCCTCCGCATCAACACGAACACTCGCAGAGAAGCATAATACGTTTTACATCCCCAGTTACAAGCTGCTGGTGATGAAGAACGAAGCGAAGGTGACGGAGTACGTTGGGCTGACGCGGCGTGCGGTGTGGCTCTTGGGAAAGGAACCCGGTGTCAATGACATTCTGCTGGAACACCCATCCTGCTCTGCTCAGCACGCTGCTCTGGAGATGCGGTTTGTGCTGATGGATGAGTCACCGTTGAATAGGTTTCTAGACACGCACATGGAGAGCGACGTCGCTGCAATACAGGCAAACAAGCTAAACTCGCTGTGCGAAGGAATGTGGGACATCTTGATGGAACAGCAGGAGTTGGCATCTGGGGATGCGACGAAAGTGTGGACGGTGGAGTTGCAGCTAATTGACTTGGGCTCCACCAATAGCACAAAGCTGAACGGCGTGGTGGTCGCGGCGGCAGAGGCGACGACAGTGATCGAGTCGGATGTGATGGAGTTTGGGTGCTCCACACGGAAGTACGTTGTCCTGCGCAATGCGTAGATGCAGACTCATAGTCGCCTGACCGCATAAACAGAAAAGAAAGAAAAGGCACCCACACAGAAAGAGCACAACAGCCGCGAAGAGAAAAAGAAAAGCAAAGAGGATGCCCAGGAGGGAGTGACGGCAGAATGTGAGACATTGGAGTTGTGCGAAGAGGGAACCAACAACAACAACAAAAAAAAACGCAGCGACTCCCTATTAATCATGAGGCAACTCGTTGTGATGGTCATTGTTATGTAAATATGGGTGGTGCACATATATGTTTATGTGTGTGTGTGTGTTGAATATGCTGATGCTGTGTGGTGCAGCGAGGTGCCTCTCTCTTTTTCACACTCTACTTTTCTTTACATCGACCCTCTCGTGTGCATTTTTTTTTTTTCTGCATTCGTCTTCTGTGTCGTTGTCCTCCCTCTTCTCCTGTTCACGGCAACCGCCTCTCTCGTCAGTTAACTTGTGTTGCGGTGGAGTTTGTTGTTGTAGTTCACCCAGTCACTCTGCATATTATTACTATTGCAGCTATTGCTGTTGGTCGGAGTGCGCTGATTGCTCTGTCTCTTTTTATCTTTCCCCCATCCCCCTTTCCGCTTCACCGCTGTTGCTGTCGCTGTTGTGTGCCGCGGCAAGATAATGCGCGATCGCCACCACGTCCTGCCAGACGCCAACTTCGACGGCCCTGCGCTGCTCGACGAGCAGACGCAGATGCTGTCAGAGTCCACGCCGTCTGAGATTAACTTTCTGCAGTTTCTGAAGGCACGTCTCAGCGCCCAGCAGCGCGCGACGGCGCAGCGCAATTACTGGCAGCGCGTGCAACAAGAAGTGGACGGTGGCGTGCAGGGCTGGAGAGCCCACAACACCAGCCGCAGCGTCACCGCGTCATCCACCACATCGAATGCGATACCCATGGTGGACACGAAGGCCTATCCCGCTGCCTCGTCGTGGAATGTCCAGACGACACCCGTGCGCACCGTCAGCGCAGCCGGCCACGACAACACCGCCCTTTATGGCAAGCACAGCGAAGATCACTACGCCACCGCGCACGGTGCCCGTTCCCCTCTCGATGAGTCGTCGGTGCACAGCGGCAGCATTGGCTCTCGCCCTGACGCATCCTTGTCCTCGACACAGCAACAGCGGTCTCCGCCGCAGCAGCAGCGGTCGCACCCCCTTGCGTATTGCCACGCGTCAAACGAACACCTGCCGGCCTCTGCGGCGCAGCGGGCCATGGCGAGCGAGTTGTCTGCGTTGGCGTCACCACCGACGAGTCAGTCGTTGGAGGGGCACACATCTGCCCTGGATGAGAAGCCGGCCATCGCCAGTGGCAAGCCGCAGGTGCCAGCCGGCGCAGAGGACGTGAAGGACATCCAACTCGAGCCGTGTCCCCACTGTGGCCGCACCTTCGCACCGGACCGTCTGCAGCGCCACGCCACCACCTGCGAGCGGCAGCAGCTGGCCAATCCGAAGACCAAGGCGGACGGCAAGGAGCGGAAGGTGTCGAGCAGCAGCGCGAGCAGCCACGTGAAGTCGGAACGCGCAGGGGCTCCGGCAGGCGCAAAGGTGGGTGGTGCGACGGCTGCGTGCAGCAACGGCACGACTGCTTCGTCTGAAACAGCAGCAGCGTCGTCTGGCCCGGCCAAGATGGAGAAGTGGCGTCGACAGAGTGCGCAGCTGCGGAGTGCTCTGGCAGGGACGTCCACCGTCGAGGACGATCGGGTGCCGTGTCCGCATTGTGGACGTCGCTTTGCTAAGGATGTCGCTGCTAGACACATTCCATTTTGCAGGGCGAAGGAGGAGCGCCGCCTGTAAAAAAAGAGGACGGGGGCTGCGGTTGGCGTGCGCGCGAACATGCACATGTGTCTGAGTGTGTGTGTGTGTGTGCGAGGTGTGATCGTCGGTGGGTGTTTTCGCAGTAACACAAGCCTGCCTTGCGCTGTGAACGCTGCGAAGGTGGTCTTCCCCTCCTTGACCTTTAGAGAGAGGTGGCATTCGTTGCAGGGTGCTCTCGCGAAATACACGTATCTTTGTACTTGGGCTAACGCCTTTAGATCCACTTCCTTTTTTTTGTTCCTTCTCCGCGTCTCTCTCTTGGCTTTGTGCGCGTGTGATTTTGTTTTGCCTACTTTCTTTTCTCTTGCTTGTTTGTTTGCTTGTGAGAATGCTGAGCGAGTGCGTGCCCTTCGTTTCCTTTCTCTCTCAGCACTTGATGCTGCGTATAGACTGTGCTTTTGTAGCACTTTTTTTTGTGTACCAGTATGGGGAGCTGCCGAGGGGTAGCAGACACACACCCCTCTCTCAGAAAAAGCTGATAGGAGCGCGAAAAAGAGATCTTAGTGAGACTTTATTGTTTTCAATCTCATCTTGTCCTGGAAAGAAGGGTGTTGCGCCGTGGATATGAGTGTCTTTTCCTTTTCCGTAGTTTTGTGTGTGTGCCGCACAGAAGGTGGGCTCCATGATGTCTGTTTCAGTTGTGGAGCGCAGGCGACGCACAGCCGCCTTCGTGGACGAGCTTCTCACGTAGTGTTGGTCTACGTTGTTTTTGTTAAAGTTGATGGTCCTCTTTTTGCTGTTTTTGTTTCGAAGTTGTGCTTCGCGCTCCGCAACGGCGGTGCCGAAGCAACATAAACACACACTTTTTTTTTCGACTCTGTTTTCCTCTCCGTCCATAGAAGGTCCGTTTCGCCTTTTGGAGTTCTTCACGCAGTCTCCTGCGCACACCCACAAGCCGTCGTGGAACCTCACGCTACTTCCGCATTTCAAGAGTGTCGCCACCCTTTATTTTTGCGTTGCGGTTAGTCTCATGTCTTGTAGGGTCGTCATTCTCGTTTTCAAATAAGGGGATAGGAAGGGAGGTGAGGAACAGTTTGACCAGCTTACACCATCTAGCTACATCACCTGCTTGTCTCTTGCGTACGCGACGCCTCGCCCACGTTACTCCTCTTCCTCCTCATCTTTTTTCTTTCAGCTCTGTTGCCAGCCCTCCACACGGCTGGCTGTTGAAGCTCTGCTTCCGTGTCCCTCATCTCACCTTCCCCTCCCTCTCCCCTTCTCTTTTCCCGTTGTACTTCTGCGTGTTTGCCGCGCAGTGTTTTGCCCACCCACCCACACATCAACAACGCGTTTCTCGTTCTTTTCTTTTTCCCCCTCCTTTTTTAGCGTTTTTCTCGTTTCGCTCGCGTGCGTGCCCGTCTTCGCTCCCCACTGCGCTGCAGCTGCGAGTTTTCCCTCCTTTTCTTACTCTTACTTATTTTTGTTGTTGTTGGGTGTCCTCTCTTCTTCTCTTGCTCTCGCCGGGTCTCTGTTTGTACGCCTCCCTCCCTTCCCCCTCTCTCTCTCCTTCCGCCAGAGTGGTTTCCACGTCAGCCGCTCATCCAATCAGGAAAGCGCACCAGCCATGACCAGCGTCAAGGAGTTCGAGTTCGAGCCGTTCGCCACCCGCCAGGTGAAGTACAAGACGGCGCTGGCGGAGCTCGCCGCACTCAACCTCGGCCCTAAGAATTTCATCACCGACGCCGTCGCGCTGCGCAAGTTCTACAGCCACGACAAGTCGTGCCATGCCCGGTCGGTGCCGGTGGCAGCGGTGCGTCCTTCATCGACGGAGATGGTGGCGGAGGTGGTGAAGATCTGTGCGCGACACAAGGTGCCGATGACGCCGCGCGGTGCTGGCACCGGCATCGAGGGTGGTTGCATCCCCTACGCAGGCGGCGTTGTGATTGACACGGAACTGCTGAACCGCCTTGACTTCGATCTGGAGAACGCGTGTGTGTGGGTGGGGGCAGGTGTGAGGAAGATGGCGCTGAACAAGGCAGCGGCCAAGCACGGCTTCCTGTTTGGCCCTGACCCTTCCTCGAACCCTTGCGTCGGCGGCATGGTGTCGACGTCGGGCAGCGGCATGTGCACGCTGCGCTACGGCACGACGCGTGAGAACGTGCTGTCGCTGAAGGTGGTGACGCCGCGCGGCGCTATCGTGCAGACACGCCAGGTGGTGCGCAAGTCGTCCTCCGGGCTGGAGCTGACGCAGCTGTATATCGGGTCGGAGGGCACGCTGGGCATCGTGTGCGAGGTATGCTTCCGCTTGTTTCCTGTGCAGAAGTACAACGCGGGTGCGGTGTGCGTCTTCAACTCGACCGCAGACGCCGTGAAGGCGGTGGTGGCCTTGAGAATGCACGGCGTACCCCACACGCTGCTGCGTTGCGAGATGATGAACAAGGAGGGCGTGGCAGCAGCCAACTCGTTCAGCGGCACCAACCTGCCCGTCGCGCCAATGGTGTTGCTAGAGTTCACGAGCAACGACCCTCGGAAGAGGGACCTCCACAGCGACTACAAGAAGGTGGCGGCTGCGTTCCAGAAGAACGGGGTGAAGCAGCTGCGGTACTTGAAGGATGGTAAGGCCCTCGACAGTGCGTGGGAGTCGCGCCGCAACTGCCTCTTCTCCGCTATGCACTCCAATAAGGCGAAGGGTCTTCAGCTGGTCATCACCACGGACGTCTGCGTGCCCATCAGCCGCCTTGCGGAGTGTGTGACAGCGACGGAGGAGGACTTCAAGAAGGAGAACGTGCCGTGCCTGATCTGTGCCCACATCGGCGACGGCAACTTCCACTGCCTGATCCCGTATAAGGATGCGGAGGATTTTAAGCGTGGCCGTGCGCTCGAGTCGCGCATGGTGGCCCGCGCTGTTCAGATGGGCGGCACCATCTCCGGCGAGCACGGCGTCGGCGTCGGCAAGGTGCACCACTGCGAGAGCGAGCACGGCAAGGCGCACATCAAGACCCAGGAGCGGATCAAGAAGGCGCTCGACCCGGACAACATCATGAACCCTGGCTGCTTCTACCCGATCCAGCAGGTGATCTACCCCACCGCACATCTGTAACGCTCGCCGGAGGAGGGTGGCACGTCTGTTTTCTTTTCCTCTTTTTTTTCTCTCACGGTGACTTCTGCGTCGATATCAGCGCTACCACGAAGTGCTTTGGACGCCGGTCCTTTCCCTCCCTCCCTCAAGGCGGAAAACGTTCGACCACGCACAGATGGAGAAACACGCGGACCCCCTCGTGGTGTGTGTGCGTCTGGATTTGAGGGTGCCTTTGTGTGTGTGTGTGTCGGGCCTTCGACGCACATTGTGTTTCGCACATTGCCCAACGCCGCTGGCCGCTTAGCACAGTGGCAGTGCACCACTCTCGTAAAGTGGGGGTCGCGAGTTCGATTCTCGCAGTGGCCTACCTTTTTAAAAAGAAAAACACAGGCACCCCGCCCCGCCGAGCCACCCGCGACCGAAGCACCACAGAAGAAAATACAAAGGGCGGCACAGTAGTGGGGAAGAAGGCAGAAATGATAGGTGAAACCGGACAAAACACACCGTCCCGTCGACGTCGCTACTGTGAAATGCTTCATTTCTTTTTTTCTTTCTCCTTTTGCGTGTCTGTAAAAACTGCCCCTCCTTAAATCTTTGTTATTGCTTTCGTGGTCGTTGTTCCTCCACTGTGTTAGTTCGAAGTGCAAGTTAGCTTCTTGCTGCGCCTTCTTCGTCGTTGTGCGCTTCTTCGATCGTCTTCTTTTCCCGACTTGGTCGAAGTAAGGGTGATGCGCGCAGTTCTACTATAAATAATAATAAACCACCTGTTGTATACGTTCGTCGTTATCTCCATCGAGCTATTGAACTGCAGATGAGGGATTAAATAACATCAAAAAGAGAGAAAGAGGGGTGCTTTTTTTTTTTTCACAGTTTATGATGATCTTTTTTTTTGATCCGTTATTGTTGTCGACATCGGCTGCATCTCACAGGGCGAAAAGAAAAAAAAGATGGCAGAAGTGAACCTCCGTCTGGATCTCCTCCGTTCATTGCCTTTGCAGCCGCCCCTCTCCCACAGTTTTTTTCCTTCTGTCCACAAACAAACAAAAGCCAAGTTCAGAGCAACACGATGGCTGATCGCTCTTTCCCTCCCTTTCTTTCCTCTATCAAAACGTCGCTTTGCTTTGTGGCAGCGACTTCTTTGAAATCATCCAGCGTTGCTGCTCCCCACAATCATCGGGGAACAGCTTTGCTGCCTTTTTTTTGTGGGACTTCTACTAACGGCGAGCCTGCAGCGGAGCTGGGAAGGAGGAGAAGGGGAATGGGCGAAGGTGGGAGAGGGCGTGTGAGTTTACTTGAAGCACAACATCAATCAAAAAGAAAAAACAAGGTGGCAAAATAAAAGTGCAACCGACTCCTCAGAACGGGAGATGCACAAAACACCAGCACAATTTACGTTGCTTCTACACTGCTTGTCTTTTTTTTTGTTTCTTTGCCAGTCGGCGCGTGGATATAGCGGAGCTGCTGTGTGTCTGCAGCCTTCCGTCGTACGTAGAGCTGAAACCATCGCAGCATCGCGTGCCGTTCAGCATGCTGAAATATAATGCTGACTGCTTTTACCCCAAGTCTTCTATACTCCTGCCTCTCTCGTCTTTTTCTTGCCACTGCACTACAGCACATTGAACTTGCATCCCGGCCAGCACGCACACAAACCTCAATACGCATATTACTCTTTGTTGCTTCTTCACGTCAATTGAGATTTCAGCATGCCGTTTTGGAAGGAGTACGTCCACACCAAGCCGGAGGTAGACGACGATGACCTCCCACTGCCCGAGCACCGCATCTTCGACGATGACGGCTACCTGAAGGAGAAGGTGGAGAAGGCAGTGGCGTCGGTGCTGCGCACCTCGTCAAGCCACCCCATAAACGCAAAGAAGTCGTCCACACTGTCACCAAAGCGTCGCGCTGAACTGCTGAAGTCGGTTGGAGCGAAGCTCACCTCACCGCTGAAGGTGGCTGATGTGACCACGAAAACGCCTGCTGCTGCTGCTGCTGCTGCTGCCCCTGTGGCACGTTCGAGGGCGTCGTCGCGCTCCCGTTCCCCCTCCGCACGAAAGTCCAGCACGCGGTCTCCCGCCGCCACACCGAAGGCTGCCAGCACGCCTCGCCGTGCCTCCTCTGCGCACAAGTCGACGCCCAAGAAGGCGAGTCCGAAGGTGGCAGCGAAGAAGGCCACCCCATCCCGACCACCCGCTCGCAAACGTGCGGTGTCGCCATCACCGGCCAAGCCCAAGGCGTCGCCCAGGGCTGCGGCTGCGCGTTCGAAGCGCTCGCGGTCGAAGTCGGGGTCGCGCAAAGAGGCAAAGGCTGCTCACTCCAAGACACCGAGTCCCAAATGGACGCTGCAGGCGCTGAGGGATTTTGCGAAGGAGAAGTCAATCGCCCTGGAAGGGGCGACAAAGAAGGCGGATATTCTCAAGGCGATCAAGAAGTCAGCGTAGAAGAGAGAAAAGGAAAACAGCAATGTGGGAGAGGCAAAACACAAGTGAAAGAGAAGTTGCTGGCCCCCCCCCCTTGGCGGTGCAAGGCGCTCAGCAAATGTGCGCGCTTTGCGCATCCACCGCAGATGCTGTCACACCGCGTTGGACGTCCCTTCACACGCGCACGTACATATGCATAATCTTGTACATTTGTGGTTGGTATTGGCTTCTTTTTTTGCCTGAGTGAATTGTGATGGTCAGGCGGTGGCAACGCTATTTTGTACCCTGGAGCGTTGCCTGTTGGCTCGTGTATTTTTTTTTTCTGTCTTCCTGAGTTGCTGCGTTGCTCCTTTTCTCTGCCGTATTTTTCTTTTTTGTTTGTTTCCCTTGAACTGTGCGCCATCGTCCACGTCGCACGGGTGTGGGTTTGGCGCATCCCGTGTACCTTGTGCATCTACCCACACATGCACATCATCGCTTGATAGACTTTTTTTCACTTGTTTTCGTCCATTTCCCTCGTGGCCATCCGTGTACTCTGTACTTGTAACTAAAAAAAAAAAAGAACATGGTGGAAATACTGGTGGGACACCCTTGCGCATCAACGCTCACGTTGTCAACCGCCGTCAAACGTGAGGAAAGTGAAGGGAGGGTGGGGGATCGCCGCACGCTGCGAATGGTTGCTTCCTCCTCTTTGTTTTTCTCCCACGCCAAAGGACCTGCCGTAAAAGATGACACATTGCCGTATTTTCCTGCAGTGTGAACTGCACTGGCTGCTCTCCGTTCTTGTGTCTGTAACTTCACTGCAGCGCAGGTGATAAAAGCCGTGAGGGCGGGTCCTTTCTCACGTGCAGCGGGCTGTGAGTGTCTGACGTCCGGCAAGCAGGAAGAGTAGCCCCTTGCTTCCTTGGACAGATGCATGGTTTTCTGCATCGCACCGCTTCTTTAAACCAAAACTCGTTTTTTTTCTCTGTCTTTGCCTTTTTTATGTTGTTTTGTTGGCTCTCTGAATCCGGTGATTGCTTCCGCAGGGAATACGCTTTCTGGGTCTTTACACGTGTGTGTTTGTGTGTGAAGGCGGTGTCATTATATCTGTCTATCATTTCTGGCTGGAATGCCTGAGCCTGTATTAACCCAGATGGGGCGCGGCAACCCAAAGGGAGTGATTATCGACTGCCGTCACACGCGGTACCACGTGGTGCGGGCGGCGGCGCGCATGACAGGGTGGGTGGTCTGCGACGCAGAGACAGAGGAGACGGTGCCGGATATTTTCTACGACATCCCGTTGACCTCCAGCGCTGACGACGCCACTGCACACCCTCCGCAGGTCATCTGGACGGATAAGAGCGTTCTCAGCTCACGCGTCGCAAGTCTGCAGTGTTATCAGCGGCTGAATCACTTTGCTGCAATGCACGTCATTGCCCGCAAGGCCATTCTCTTTCGTCGCCTGATGCAGCTTTGCCGGTTTTGCTTGAAGACGGAGTTGACTGCGTCGCACGGCGCTTCTTCGAGCTTCTCCTCCGTCTCCCCCCTCTACCGCTTCTTCGTCTACTCCATCCCACCGAGCTTCTCCAGTCTCAGTGACCTGAGCCGCTTGAGCGCCTATCAGCACCAAATTGATTCCGATGCTGACGGTGAGTCCACACAGGTGTTTTTCATTATTAAGCCGAACACCGGCTGCGAGGGCAGGGGCATTCGGCTGACCACCTCCCCTCTCAGTGACCTCACAGAAGCGGAGCGCACCGACAAGAAACGCGAGTGCATCATTCAGCTGTACGTCGACCGTCCTCTTCTCATCGAGGGCAAGAAGTTCGACCTGCGGCTGTACGTGCTGCTCGTCGCCGTGACGCCTGCACTCCAGCCGCGGCAGCCACGGAGGCCGGTGCGCGACACTGCAGGTGCTGCTGCTGCTGCTACTACAGATCCAACCAGCGCGGCTGCAAAGGCTGCGCCGGCGTGTATCGAGGGCCAGACGGAGGTCCCGCTGGGTGTGGAGGGGGTACGTCTCTACGTGCATCGCGAGGGCCTCGTACGCATCTGTGCGGAGCCCTACGCCCCTCCCACCGAAGCAAACTGCACGGATGCGCTGAGGCACCTCACCAACTACGCCGTGAACAAAAAATCGGCGAATTTTAGACCCGCTGCGGCCCCAGCAAAGGCGGACACGCTCGACGTGGAGGCGGGTGAGGGTAATAAGCGAAGTCTCGCGGCGCTAGCGGCGCACATTGAGCAGCTCCACGCTCCTGGGGGCTGGGCGCGAGTGCGGCGTCGCATCGATGAATGCATCACGCTGACGATTCTCTCCGGGGCGGAGGTACTGCGACGCGAGCTGGTTTGCGCTGGTGGCGTGCGTGGTGACCGCGCAGACGGTCGCGGCTGCTTTGAGCTTCTCGGCTTCGACGTGATGCTGCGCGAGGATTCGCTGGAGCCTGTCCTCATCGAGGTGAACCACTCACCGTCGCTGTTCTGCGACACCGCCTTTGATTTTGCAGTGAAGAGTGCTGTGCTGCGGGACACGTTCCGGCTCATCGAAGCACATCTCCCTCCGTGGGAGGCCTTCGAGGGCAACGGGGCGACCTACGCCTCCTACACCTGCCCAGGCAGCAGCAGCGCAGCGAGAATGGAGCAAATAGAAGCGCAGCTGCTCAACCCAACCACCAATGAGCCGTGCGGGTTTCGACGGCTGTTACCACATTACGACGGTGTGGGCGTTGGCGATAGTGATGGTGGTGGTGGTGGTGGTAACGCTGCTGACGGGGACACGTGCGACTGGCAGCAGAGCGAGCGGGCAGCGCAGGCACAGATGGTTACGATGTCGCAGCAACTGCGCTGAGTCGCCATTGCTGTCGCATGCTTTCCCCCTGACTTTACAGTCACGCTGGTACAGAACCTCCTCCTCCCTCTTCCCTTCCATCCATAAAAACACACACACACACACACACACACACGAAATGAAAACACAGTCGACGTGACGATGCATGATCGCGTAGGAATACCGGGCGTGTTGCTTTAGTGAGAGCCTCAATGGCAGCAGATGGGGCGACGGTGGCGGATATCGCCGTGTGACCACTTCTTAGATGCTCTTTCTCCTCCCTTTCTGTCGCAGTTGCGCTGCATTGCCATGCCGTTTCGTTTTGTGTTTTTTTTTTTCTCCCCGCTCCCTGCGCACGTCTGCAGGGATGTCTACTGAGAAATCAAAAGTGTTTGGCATGGCTCCCTCCTTCTCTTCCAGCTCCTCTCTTCTGCTCGATTGCTGCTGTTTTTTCCCATTCCTTTGCACTTTCGCTCCGCCGCGCCGTTAATACACACACACACACACTCTCTCTCTCTCTCTCTCTAACGATCACACACGCAGACGCCGCGCTGTGTCACCGTTCTCTCATCATCGCACGCAACTCTTTTATTTCGCCGGCTCTGAATACGTTCATCGTTGCGTATGCCATTTTAGAAGAACTGCGGTTCCTACTCCTTGATCCAGCTTTTTTTCTTGCTCGTGTTGCTTTCTCACACCATGTCCCTCCCCGTCATCGACATTTCGCCCCTCTACAACGACAACAAGGATGACTTGTTGCGCGTTGCACACGCCATCGACGATGCGTGCCGTACGTGGGGCTTCTTCTACATCACCGGCCACGGCATCCCGAAGGAACGCGCCGCCGAGCTGACGGAGATGGCGACCAAGTTCTTCTCACTTCCACACGAAGAGAAGATGAAGATCGACATTTCCAAGACGTCAAACCACCGCGGCTACGGCACGTATGCGGCGGAGCAGCTCGACCCCAGCAAGCCTGGTGATTGGAAGGAGACGTTTGACATGGGCTGCCACCTGCCTCTGGACCACCCCTCCGTGAAGGCTGGCAAGCCCCTCCGCGGCCCCAACAACCACCCGACTTGGGTGGATGGCTGGACCGAGCTTATGGAGGCGCACTACGTGGATATGCAAAAGATGGCGATGCAGCTGCTCCGTGCCCTTGCCCTCGCCATCGGCATCGACGAGACCTTCTTTGTGTCGAAGTTCAACGAGCCGCTCAGCGTGTTCCGCATGATCCACTACCCTGCGCTGCCAAAGGAGAAGGGCCGCGTGGTGTGCGGTGCGCACACGGACTACGGCATCGTGACGCTGCTGTACCAGGACAAAGCTGGCGGTCTGCAGGTGCAGAATCTGCAGGGGGAGTGGATGGACGCGCCGACGATCGAGGGTAGCTACGTGGTGAATATCGGTGACATGATGTCGATGTGGAGCAACGGCCGCTACAAGAGCACACTGCACCGCGTGGTGAACCCCGGCGTGGATCGCATCTCGATGCCGTTCTTCTGCGAACCCAACCCTGAGACGGTGATCTCGTGCCTGCCGAACTGCTTCGATGAGGAGCACCCCGCTCTCTTCCCGGACGTGAAGGCCGGCGATTGGCTGCTGAAGCGCTTCAAGCAGACGTACGCGTACCGCGCCGACAACGAGGAGAAGCAGTAAGCCAAGGGTCGGGTGACCTCGCGCTGCATCACCCTCGAGAGACTCGCCCTCTCTCTGGCGATCTCTCTTGTCCTTCTCTGTCGATGGATCGGTGATACCTCGTCGTAAAAAAAGTGAGTGCGACGCGACGAAGAAGTGAAGCGCTGAGGACGAAACTGCAACATGGGAAAAAAGCGGTTGCGCAGCGCACCGCTGCGTGTTTTCGTACGGCGCTGATGAGCGTCTGACAGAGAATGAGCTCACTCACATCAGCAACAACAAAATACGTCTTCCTTTTTTCTAACTTTATAACCCCCCTTCCCTCCCCTTTTTTTGCTTTTCGACGTGGACGACAGCAGCAAAGCAGGATGCACAAGTATATCTCTCGTCTCGGTGTTGTAAATGCTCCCACATCAGCGTGTGTGCGTCTGTCAAAAAAGGAAGTGAGCAACAACAACAAAAAAAAACGGAACAGTGAAGGTGCTCGTTGATCTCCGTCGCTGATGTTGAAGGCGGGGGAGTGTCCCCGGTCTGTTTCCGTTCACATTTGTAAGACCACGCGCTTTTGTCGAGTTGTGGAGATGCTAACTTTTGCGTTTGTCCTGTCATGGTTCGCTTCGGGAAAAAGAGTATTTCCGAATAAACAACAAGGAAAAAGAACCCGCGTAAATCAAACGACGAAGACGCTACGGAAGTCTGCGAACGATGTGACTTGTGGGCTCACAAAAGCGAGCTTCGATTTAGTTTCATGTTTGCTTTGCGTTTTTTTTTTTTTGTCGTATCTTGATCTTTATGTTTGTCTCTCCTGTGTTTCACAGCTGTTGAACTCGCTGTGGAACTGCGTCGGGCACGACGGTACGAGCCAGTCATAATCAGAAAAAGGAAAATCTAAGGCTCCGGTGTACCTCTTCATATTCTCCCCCTCCCACCCGTCCTTCTCAGACCCATGTTTGCTTTCGTCTCTCTGTAAGCGCTTCTTTGCTGCTTTAGAGATGACGGAGGACCGTGGCAGCAGGCGGAACGACGCTCTCAGACTCTCTCTCTCTCAACGTTGCAATGAGAGTAAGAGGTGATCTTTATTAGTACTTTTTTAAAAAAGGATCTGTGAGAGCTGTCGTGTCGGGAAAGCGTTGATATCTTTGTGCCCCGTCTGACTCCTCTGCACGAACTGTGTACTGGGAAGCTTACACATCCGCGTACACCCGAGTGTATGTGCGTGTGTATTGATGTGGATATGGGAAGCGAAGGGGCAAAGTGGAGTGCTGTACTACTGAACGAAAACACCGTTTGTGTTTTCGCTTCTTCTGGCAAACGGCACTTAAAGGTTGGCGTTTTTCTTCTTCTGCTCGTGCTGTTTGTGGTTGACTTGTGAGATTTTGTGCTTCGTTACGGACTTTTCTTTTTTGATTTCGGAAAGACACACACACATCAGCAACAGAAAAAAAGTACTTTTAACCTCTCCTTATGACATTCTGAAGCGTTTAACTGTGTTTCGCGTCTTCGCTTCTTGTATTTCCATCTTCATTTTCTACTCGCACGCTGGCTTTACAAACTTACAAGAGGGAAGGAGATGAAGCGAAGGAACAACAACAACAAAACGTATGGTGCTGTAAGCCCTCAGCGACGTACTTCACGTGATGTTGCCGCGCGCTTCATTGATTTTTGTTTTTGTTTTCAGGTATCTTCATAGTTTGTTCTTATATTCAAAGTGAACGAGGAGAGAAAGAAAATGTCTCTCGATTCGCAGGATTTATCATACACACATATCTATGCACTCTCCACGTCGCTGTGCTGTTGAGAAAAAAAAAAAAAGGCAAACGAGGTGCGTTTTTTGTTGTCACGCTTTTGATCTTCCTGTACATGTGACAAAGGGGCGCAACAAAGGGAAAACACATCCACACACTCTCTCGGTGTGCGAAGGCGCCTTGGGGGCAACGTACACTTGAGAATAACAAAAACAATAACGAACCTGACATGACTTTTGCTTATTTCTGCCCTCGCATGTTTCTCCCTGTCTTCTCTCTCTGATGGTGCCTTTGCTTTGATCTACCTGTGACTCGTTGAACACTCGCGACGGAGCCAAAAGTAAAGCGTTGACACACGCACAAAAACAAACAAACAAAAAAACAACGCCTCCTTTTTTCACTAAGTCCCACACAACTGCTTCCCTTGGTCTCACACCTCTGCTGTCTTCTCATACAAACACACTCACAGACACATGCACGCTGCCAAGATGAGCAAAGCAACGGACAGGGAGCTTCTGCAGTACATGGTACCCGGCAGCACGCTGGCAGACATCGTTTCCTCCTCCGAGGACGAGGATGACTACGACGCGTATTTCGACGCCCCAGAGACGAAAGGGGATGGGGCACGCTTGGCCGGCGAGGAGGCTGTTGGCACCGGTACCAATGCTCAAGCAGCGGCGACGTCACTCGCAAGGTTTCAGCCGGCGCAGCATAAAAACGCGGACGCAAAGGTGCTGAATCGCATTCGTATCGACGATTACTACGACGGGCACAACGCCGGTGGTGGTGCCAGCGGGGCAGCGCAGTCAAACCAACGCGTGCTAAATGAGTTGCGCGAGATGACAATGTCGAGTCGGTTTGTGCAAAACTCTGCCTCGAAGAACGTCGACCGGTCGGAGCGGGCAACTGTGGAGAACGTGCTCGACCCGCGCACGCGCCTTATCCTGTACAAGCTTGTGAACTCCGGCATCCTGAGCGAGATCAACGGCTGCGTGTCGACTGGGAAGGAGGCAAATGTGTACTACGCGGTGAGCGGGGACGGCAGTCCGGCGGCGTTGAAAGTGTACAAGACATCTATTCTCTCCTTCAAGGACCGTGACCAGTACGTCTCCGGTGAGTTTCGCTTTCAGCGCTACTGCAAGAGTAACCCGCGCAAGATGGTGCGCACCTGGGCCGAGAAGGAGGCACGCAATCTGATCCGACTGCAGGACGGCGGCGTGTTGGCACCAGCGGTGAAGCTGCTGCGGCAGCACATTCTTATTATGGAATTTCTCGGAGAGGATGGCTGGCCTGCACCTCGTCTGAAGGAAGTGAAGTTTCCCTCGACGAAAGCGCTGGACAAGTGCTACTTGGATCTGTGCTGCACGATGCGGAAGATGTTCGCCCGCAGTCACCTCATCCACGGCGACCTCTCTGAGTACAACCTGCTGCTGTACCGCGGCCGCGTCGTGGTGATCGACGTCTCACAGTCGGTAGAGCACGACCACCCGCGTTCCATGGATTTTCTGCGCCGCGACATCGTCAATGTGAACAGCTTCTTCCGTTCCCAGGGGTTGACCGAGTTGTTTACGCTGCAGGACCTCTTCCATTTTATCACGGCAGCACCGGCGAAGAGTGGGTGGCAGCGGTGTCAGGGCCCGCCAAACGACGAGGAGCTCATGGCACGACTGAAGGAGATTCGCGAAGGCTACCAGGTGAATGGTGCGGCCCCGGTGGACGCGGAGCAGGCAAAGGTGGATGAGCAGGTGTTCCTGAACATCGCGGTACCGCGCACACTAAACGAGATTTCAGACCGTGTGGCACCCAACAAGGAAGTCGTGGTGTTTGTGGAGAACATGACGGCCGCACCTGCTGCATCCGCCACCGCGGCGGGTGCAAACGCAGAGGATGACAGCGGCGATGACTCCAAAAATGCACAAGAGCGAAACGAGGAAGGTGCCTCCTCCGACGACAACGGCGATGACGACGATGAGGAGGAGGAAGGAGAGGAGGCCGATGGAGAGAAGGAGGGCAAAAAACCCCGTGCTCCACCGCAGGCCGTGCTGGCGGACATGACAAAGGAGGAGCGCAAGGAGCATCGCAAAGCCGTGAAGGAGGCCAACCGGGAAAAGCGACTGGACAAGAAGAAAAATGGCGCCGGCAAGAAGAAGAAGGGAAAGAGGTGATGGTGACACTCGCAGCTTTATTCGTGCGATGGCGATTCTGCTTACTATAATCTTGCCAATCCGGCGCGTACTCTCCAATGCCCTTTCTCTGCTGACCCACATCTTTTTCTTTCTGTGGTGGTGGGAGTTTTTTTTTGTTTCTCTCTCCTGCTTGTGCTGCGCTGTACTGTGCTGCTGCTGTTGTTGTTGTGTGTGTGTGTGTGTGTGTGTGTGTTTTGGTGCGAGGCTGACGGAGTCTGCGCACACGTGTAATAGTTCGAATAATTCACATCTGACTTCCACCTAAGGAAAACGGAACGCGCCATTTCTTGGTGACTCACTTTGTGACACTCCAAGATGTTTAAATAATAAACAGAAAAAGGGAAGGAAGAAAAACCAACAAACGAACTGAAGTTGAGGCGCGAAGAACGGGGGCTACACGTGTCTTTTGCCCAACTCACAAAGCCGTCTGTGTACATTCGACACATACATAAAAGTCATCTCGCTGTGGAGCGACGCGCGTGCCCCTACACCACGTACCTTGGCCACCTAAACCAGAAAAAAAAAGTATATTGTTGCACAACTCCGAGGGAGACAGTTGTCACACGGTGTCGTGAGATTCCCAGAGCAGCGCCAACGACACTAAATCACGCACACGCACATACATGTGGAAATGCGTGCCTGTTATTTATGCAGGTGCATAGCCCGGCTGTTTTACCTTTCTTCGCGCTCCCTTCCATCTTTTTGTCCTCATTTCATTCTGCACATCATTTTCAACCCCTCCCCCTCCCCCACGCTGTCGCAGGCCGGTGTTTCATTCCCCAAGAAAACAGAGATTTCTGAGCGGGCTTTACAGCTGCAGAGGGTCATCGCGGGGCTTTCTGCTCCAACACCTTTTTTTTCTCGTTTTTTTTCTATATTAATACCTCTGTGTGCGTGTGCGTACGCAGGGAAAAGATGCTTCACGTGACGCATCGACGGCTTCTCTTTGACAAGTTGAGTCGAACAAAGCTCGGTGCGGAGGTGCTGGCGCAGACCCGCAGTGAGATGCGGCACCTCGAGCGCAAGGACAATGCCCTCATGCGTTTTATGACACGCCGTCGGCCGGTGGACTACTTGGCCATCGAGGTAGACGGCCCTATCACGCAGCAGCTGCACCCGTCCTTCCGCTATGTGAAGAACGGCCTCACCTGCCTCGTGTTTGTGCCTTTTGTGGTGCTGCTGGTGTCTGGCTACCTGCAACCCACGTATTATCTTCTCGTCTCGACCGGCCTCGTGCCCTTCGACCACTACGTGCAGATGTGGTCCTTCTCCAAATTCGCCATCGTGTTGGCCGGGCAGCTGTTCTTTGCGCTGGTGGTGTATGACCTGTCTGTGTATGTACGCTACCCTTTTTTCGCCTACATTCTGGCTCCGGCCTACCGAAAGATGGGCTGGCTTCGTCCACCGCCACCTGCCAGTCTTACGCTGGAGCAGCTGAAGAGCGGTGCGACGCGTCGAGCGCAGCCCCGCCCCCTGGGACGACCGTTAGCTGAGATGAAGCGGGAAAAGAAGAAGACACCAGATGCAACCACCGACCCGTTTGGTCGAACACCGCGTGCGTAGCGACCCACCAGGAAAACGATACGGCTGCTCTAAATAATGAAAAAAAGAGAAAAAGAGGTGCGTTCACATGCGTTGTGTGGCGGTGTGGTGTTTGGTTGGTAGGGGGCCTGTTTCGCGCTCTTTTTTTTTTTTCTGTCCACTCTCGCTCGCTCGCTCTCGCTTGCATTGCTGGGGGGGGGCGGGATGCAGCTATCTTTACATCATTTCAAAGAAAAAACGCCTCGAACTGTTTTCTTTTTGTCTAGTCGTCTCATCGCAGTAGGGAGAAATTCGTGAGTGACAAGGGGCACGGTGTGTCGTCCCTCTGCCGCGATCGCGAGAATATCTCCTGCGGTCACGCAGGTCAGACCCGTATACAATTCTCTTGGAGACCATCTGTGAAGTCAAAGTGGGCGTCACTCGCTCGGACCCGTCCTCTCCCCTCCCACTCCTTCATCTCCCTACAAGACAGGTGGTCCCGGGAATGCTGTACAGCTGCCTTCGTACTCTAAAACGCACATCACCCACCGTCCACGCATCCCTTCTTTCCTTCTTTCTTTTCCACGATTTCTCTTCATTCTCGCCGAACCACAACGTGCACTCGCTTTTTTCTCTCATCGCATGCATGCATGTGTGTGTGTGTGTGAGAAAGGAGGCACATCCGTTGGGCTTTAAGAGAGACCACGCGAAGTCACCCCCACGATACGCAGCCGTCCAGAGAAAACAATAAAAAAAAGCAGCGCAGCGGCTTACTGCCCCCCTCTTTCCAGTTTTTTTTTGTATATCATTTTCTTTGTCTAGGTGCTCCCTCGTAGCTTTCCTCCGTGCACACCTAGGACATCAACATCATGTTCCCCGCAGGTGCCATGTACGCGGGCATGTACCGCGCCAAGACGAACTCGCAGTCTGCAAAGCCAAAGGAGGAGACACCGACGGTGCCAGTACACAACTCCTTCGAAGACCCGCAACAACTCTACGGTGGCTCCTACAGTCAGCCGGCGCCCCTGCAGCCGCCTCCGATGCAGCCGCAAGGGTCAGCTCCCGGCTACCCACCCCCGCCAGGCGGTAACCCATATGAACAGCAGCACCAGCAGCAGCAGCAGGTGTACCCCGCAGCACCTTACACCCAATCGAACCCCTACGGCAACGCCTACCCTGCGCCTCCGCTCCAGCAACAACAGCAACAACAGCAGTCACCACAGCAGCAACAAGGATACCTGGCAGCTCCGTCCGCTGCAGCCTACTCTCCTCCCCAGCAGCAGGCCTACAACTACGGACAGCTACCACCGTCGCAGCCGCCACAGCCGTATCACTACAACAACAACGCCCCGAATGTGTTCCAGCAGAACCCCGATTTTATTCGGGTGACGCCGGTGCAGATGCGCAAGGGCAGCAAGTCCAGCAACATCTACGACCACGCCAGCGTGCCACGCATCATGCCGCAGGATATCGAGGACGACCTGCAGCAGCGTGCACCGGCACCGATGCACATCACACCCGTCAGTCGCCTGTCGGTGCGGCCGACGATGAACACGTTCCCGCAGACGCAGCAGTTGGCGGATCAGCTAAATTTACCCATCGGCATCAACTTCCGCCCGTTCGCAGAGGAGCGCGTGAATGAGGTGGACTTATCCGACAAGGGCAACGCGATGATACGATGCAAGTCGTGTGGGGCTTACATCAACCCCTTCACCACCTTCACGGAGGCAAATGACGGCTCGCGTTGGCACTGCATTCTCTGCAAGCACGTCAACGTAACATCGCGCGCGTACGACAGCCGCATCAACCCACAGACGGGGCAGCGGGAGGATCTGATGAGCCGACCAGAGCTGCTGCACGCCAGCGTGGACTTCTATGCGACACCAGAGTTCATGAAGCGCCCGCCACGCCGGCCGACCTTTCTGCTTGCACTGGACTGCTCCTACTCCGCGGTTGCCTCTGGGCTGCTGCAGGCGATGTGCGACGGCGCTCTCGCTGCGCTGGAGTCGATGAGGAACGACGATGCAGTTTACATGGGTATCATGGGCTACGACGGTACCGTGTACTTTTTCAACGTCCGCTCGACTCTCAGTGCACCGCGCATGATGGCGTCGCCAGATACGGTGAAGGACATCGCCAACGTGAACGACGACTTCCGCCTTGAGAAGGTGGAGCTGCCGTGCCCCGTAGCCGACCTTGTGGTGTCGGTGAAGGAGTCGTACCATCTGCTGCGTATGGTACTGGAGTCCATCCCAAATATGTTCGCCAACACGAAGGAGATCGGCTGCGCGTTTGGCCCTGCGCTGGCGGCGGCGGTGACGATGCTGGACATCAACGGCGGCAAGATCCTCGCCAGCATCGCAAACATCCCCTCTGACGGTGATGGCAAGCTTACCCACCGCTTCGACATCAGCAAGATGTCCAACCAGCCGAAGGAGTACACGATGTGTGCAGCCGCGAGCGACTGGTACAAGCAGCGCGCACTGGCGTGCTCAAACAGCGCAACGTCGGTGGACTTGTTTGTTGGCTCCAACAACGACGTCGATCTCACCACCATCGCCCCCCTCTCGCGCTTCACCTCGGGCTCCATCTACCGAGCCACTGGTGTAACGATGAGTGGGATGGCGGATCAGGTGCAGCGCACCCTCCTGCGCTTCACCGCCTTTGACTGCACTCTGCGCGTGCGTACCTCGAAGGGGCTCGTCGTGCCAAATTTCTACGGGCACTGCCATGTGCGAGTGCCGGACCTGCTCGTGTTGCCCATCGCAGATGAGGACTCGTCGTACTCGATCGAGTTTAAGATGGGCTCGAACTTCACGGGGAAGTTCGCATACGTGCAGTTTGCGATTGTCTACACCACCCGCTCGCGAGAGCGCCGCATCCGTGTGCACACCGTGCAGATTCCGGTCGCCTCGACGATGGGGCCGGTGGTGAACTCCATCAACAGCCTGGGCATGGCGTGTTTCCTCTCCAAGATGTGTGTCGACCTCGCCGTGAATGCCCCGTTTCAGCAGGCACAGCAGAAGATCACAGATAAGCTCATCACTGCGTGGAAGGCCGCGCTGAAGCAGATCGAGTCACAGGGCATGCGGCCGGCGTCGGAGATGCTGCTCATCCCAGAGAGTATGCGGTTCATCCCGCAGCTTCTCTGCGGCTTCTTCCGTTACCCCGCGACTGGCCTGGCGACGGTGCGTCCTCTGCCGCCAGATGAGCGTGTGGCGGCCATGTCGTCTGTGATGTCGGCACCCATCGAGTCGATGGTGGCGTCGTACGTGACGTGGACGTACCTCGTCTACGCCCCTGCGGAGGACATCAACCAGTTACCAGCCTGCGTCTTCTCCTCGGAGACGTGTGTGAACCGCGAAAGCGTTTACCTGATCAACGTTGGCGCAGTGATTGTGCTGTGGTTTGGCAAGAAGGTGCACCCGACCATCTGTCGTCTCTTCGGGACGGAGCCGTCTGATGCCGCACCGGAGGCGCATGAGCAGATTACGGCCTCGACCGAGCAGCTGGAGGCGCTACGGCAGCGTGTGGAGGACCTTGTGTGGGTGCACCGCCAAATCAACCGCAGTGTCTTTACTGCGAAGGCAGAGCCGTGCATACAGGGCAACGTCACCTACGAGCCGTCCATGAAGCGTGCGATGCTGGAGGACAACTCGCGTGATTTGCTTGGCTACGGCTCCTACCTGCGTAAGGTGTGGGATAAGGTGATGAGCCTCAAGTAGGGCAGTGAAGGATGTTCAACCGTCTTTCCCCCTCCCCAGGGGGCTGGGTGCGGTGATGGAGGTCCTCTGCGATCGGAAAAGAAATGGCTTTGAGGGCTGCATCGATGCGGGACTGGCCAAGCGATATTTGTCTCTCTAAACGTGTATGTCTGTGTATGTGTTTGTGTATCTCATGCAGTTCAAGAGTCGCTCGTCACCGTCCCTTTTTCGCGCTTACGATGCTGGGTGTTTTCTTTCTTTTTGTATCGATTTGCTCGCTTCTTGCCTTGTCGTTGGTACTGTCGGCAAACCATATGTGTGCACGGCACCCGCTGATAAAGACTGTGTGCAGTGCTCCGAGGGTGCGGACTGCTACGAGGTGCAGAGGCATACGGGGCACCGATGGAGCTGTCTGCCGTGCACCAGTTTTCGGTGTCTGTATCGTGTCTGCGTTTGTTTGTTTCTCTCTCTCTGTGTGTGTGTGTGTGTGTGTGGTTTCCCTTGGCTCTCTTTGTGCAATGTGACGGTCGATGGGTGTGATGTCCACAGCCTACTGTGGACCCTCCACTGCGTGTGCTCTGGTTGTAATGGCAATAAAAAGGCAACAAAAACGGGAAAAAAAAGAGCATCAGGGGCAGCTGCAGGGGCGCCTCCTGGTGCTCTGGCTTGCTGGTGAGACGTCTCTAAGTGCAGCAAAACTGTGGTTGCAACAGCGCGGTAGGAGCGACGCAGCGAAGGTAGCAAGTCAGGAAGAGATGAAAAGAACAAACGCACACACATATAGCGTGATGGTCGTTGAGTGGTTCCACTGCGGGACTGTGCGTTGTTGCCTCCGTTGCGCTTACGCTCTGCATAGGCCGAAAACGCCGGTGCAGGGTGCGACCACGGGTGTTGTGCCTTGATCGATGTGAGCTTTTTTTTTTCTCACGCAGCTCGGTCGCGATGCCAGCTTTGTCTGTCTTTCCCATTCAAAGAGCGGAGCAGTGACTTCATTTTTCCGGAGTTGAAGGTGCATGTCTCTAGCGCACCTCAGTGACGGGTTTGCTAAACCACGTCTCGTTGAAGACGATGTGTGGTTTCTCGCTTATTGTAGGCACTGCAACTAAAACAAGCGCTGCTTCTCTTTCTCCCCTTTCCTCTCTCTCCTTCATTTCACTGGTATCTTGTGTATCGCTGTCTCGCTGCAATGCTGACTTTAGAATACCTACGCGTCATACTTTGCATTCTATTTATTCCAGCTACAGACCACTCTGCGCAACGCGCTCTCTGTGCACCCACTGCTGCTACACGGAAGCTGCTCTATAGCAGGGAACTACTCACAGCTACCACTATTATTACCAACAATAGCAAAAAAAGCAAGCAAATAAAAGTGTTACTTGCGTTGACCAACATGCGATCGAAGCGGATGTGTGTGGCGGCAGCGCCACACCTCTTGTTGTCGCTGACACTGTTGCTAACTCTCACGCTGTGCTGCAGTACTGCCTATGGGTGGTGGGGCAGCGAGGATTCGGCGGCAATCGTGCAACGCAGCAAAGATGATCAAATAGTTTTTTGGGAGAAGGAAATAAAAACACTCCGCCAAGGCGAGATGCAGCGGGCCTTACAAAAGCTGTATCAGAAGCAGGCTGCGCTCACGGCGGCAGAAGCGAAGCAAGGCTTCTTTTACACGAAGCCGGAGGACAAGGCGACGATCCGCCTGCTCGACGAGGACTACCGCCGGAGTTTGATTGAGGTAGAGCAGCTGAAGGAGCAGGAGCAGCTGATGCTGGCAAAACTGAAGCCGCTCTACGGCGTTGTTTCGATTCAGTTTGCGCAAGAGCAGAAGCAGACGATCTCTGACTCCATCAAGCTTGTCCAGAAAGTCAGCTACGACAACGCGTGGTATTCCTCCCTCTTTAGCCTGAGGGAGGCGGAGAGCATCTCCGACATCATCGTGGGCTTCATAGGGCAGTGGCTGATCGGCTTCATCTTCATGTACCCCTTCGCCGTACTGTATTACGCGCTGTGGGCGGCACCGTGGAGCGTGTACGCCTACACTTCTGGCGTTGCAGACATCGTCCCTGCAGTGGTGGCCTACGCCGTCTCAGTGCTGGTCATGTGCCTGCCCTTCATCGTACTTGGCGCAGCCTTTTATTGCGTGTGGGTAGTTTACAAGCCACAGCTGCAGGAGGCTGCGCGTCGTGCCCAGGAGCGCCGGCATCCGCATTATGATTAGGGAGGACTGGGCGAGGGGAGGGGTGGACAGAAGGTAAGCTGGTTGCTGTGATTTGCATGCGCAGAGCTCACTTGAATTCGCCGTCACGCTTGCGTGTGGCTCTGAGTGGAGGTGACATGAAGACGTCTCTCTCTTTCTCTCTGTGTTGCTGTTTTATTCCAGGTGCGCACCACGCCACTCCTGTGGGCCACCGTGCTACGTATTCCTTCTTGGACTAATGGGCTTGCTTTATAGTTCAGTCTTGTGCAAAGACGAATGTTGCTGTGAGAGAACGCAAGCTGTATCCAAAAGAGAAAAAAAAAGGCGGAGTCAACTCACGAGGCGCATTCGCCTTATTGGGCTAAGACGGCTGCAAAATTATCAAAGATAAGCGATATCCCCCCTCCCCAATTTTCTCAGGGCTGCATGCGGGACTGTGAGCGTGGGGACGTCGCGTTAAGCGACGCATACGACAGCGCGCACCCAATCCTGCCAGCTTTTTTTTTTCTCGATTTACATCTGTGTCATGTCACGCGTGTTTTTCGTTTTGTTTTTACGTCTGTGACGACGACGTCAAACTTCCCTCT
This sequence comes from Crithidia bombi, assembly GCA_900240985.1. NCBI lineage: Eukaryota > Euglenozoa > Kinetoplastea > Trypanosomatida > Trypanosomatidae > Crithidia > Crithidia bombi. The sequence continues at coordinate 464,308 of OESO01000048.1, forward strand.
TACCCCCCTCCTCTCATGTCACCCTCCTTCTCTTGTGGATGCTGATCTTCGGCTGTAGAGAGCTTCTGGTGGCGCTGGTCGGGTTGCTCCGCACAGCTTGTACACGCTTTTCGGCTCAGGCTCACGCCAGTGTACTGAGCCCCCCTTTTTGCCACGAGTACTTTCTGCGTTGACGAGCACACACCTCTTTCTCTCTTGTTTTCTCTCTCTTTTCCAGTGTGGAGGAGAAGACGCCTCCTCGCTGCACTGCCGTCCTATTCGCTGAAGGCACCCCGTGTGAGGCCAAATCCACTCACTCTTTGTGTGTGTTTTTTTTTCCTTGCTCAGCTCTTTCGTGTTCTGCGCGCAGAGAGTCTGAAGGCGCCTCCTAGGTACACCATCATCACACACACGCTACATTCTTGTCGATCTATTGCATGGCCCATTCACCTAGCTCTACCGGCGATGGTGGCGGTGGTGACCAACATGGTCTGGAGATTCCGCCCGTCATGGCTGATGTGCTGCGGCCACATCAAATCAGTGCCTTGCAGTTTATTTGGAAGCGCCTGGTGCTGAGCGGAGTGCTGCACACTGCCGCCCGCACTTTCTCTTCCACGATTGAGCAGCGCACCCGCCTCTTCCAAGAAGTCTTTGGGGTGATCCTGGGCCACTCCATGGGTCTCGGCAAGACCTTGACTTCTCTCACCTTCCTGCTGCTCCTGCAGGCGCAGGTGACGCTGATGGCCATGAAGCGTGAGCGGCTGAGACAGAAGCAGCAGCAAGAGCGAGGTAGTGGCGGGTCCACAGCAGCGGGCTCTGGTGCGTTGCTAAGGGGCGGGAGCTGTCCAGCGCTTCGAGTCTTGGTGCTATGCCCGCGTAGTTGTGTGCTGCATTGGCAGGCGTCGATTGCGGAGTGGGTGCAGCCGCGCTACGCTGGCAGCGTCCACCTGCAGACGCACGTGCCGAGTGCCATGGGGATCTCCGCTGCAGGTGGGCAAAGCCGCAGCGGTGGCAAGACGCTGGATGATGTCTTGGTGACCTTCTATCAGCAGGGCGGTGTGCTGCTGCTGGGGTATGAGGAGTACCAACGTGTTTTGCAGTACGCGCAGGCCCACTATCGCAATTACCCCGCCACCACCTGGCCGCGTGTGTGGTCGCTGCTGGATCGCATTCGCCTCCCACTGCCGCTCACGCAAGAAGTGCGTCTGCTGGACATGATGGAGACGGCGGATCTTGTAATTCTCGACGAGGCCCACCGTCTCCGGCGAACGAGCTCAAACCTAGTGACGGCGCTCGCCCAGCATCTGCGCAACATCCAGCTGCGCCTTGCGCTGACTGGCACACCGCTGCAGAATCACTTGGAGGAGTACAACACAATGCAGTCCATCGTAACCGGCCGCGAGTTGGACACGCAGCTGTTTTACAAGCACTTCATTGCCCCTATTGAGCTCGGCCAGTGCGTCGACTCCACCTATGCCCAGTTTCTCGAGATGCAGCGCTGCGTGGCCTCGCTGCGCAACTATTTTGCCGACTCCGCTCACCACTGCGGGCCGGAGGTGTTGGCCGCAACGCTGCCGCCACGTAGGGAGTTCATCTTTTTTTTCCGCCTCTCCGAAGCACAGGAGGTCGCGTACCGGGCGATGCTGAAGCGCGTCCACCGGCAGCTGGGCTCTGCGGAGAAGGGGGAGTCGGTGCTGCGGCTGCACCACCAGGCCTCACACATCTGCCTTCACCCAGCTCTGGCAGAGCTGGATAACGAGGGTGCTTCAGCTTCCGTCGGTACCCACGGCTCGGCGGGTGATGTCAAGGTGACGGAGGACAGTGACAACGACGAGGACGGCGAGGGGGGCGGTCCGGCGTTGCAGCTAGGGTCGCCGCTGCTGTCGGCGGCGGCGCTGCGTAGTGTGGTGCTGTCCGACTCGCCGAAGCTCAGCTTTGCGTTGCATCTCGCGGTGTACATTGTGAAGTCTCTGCGCGAGAAGGTGATCATCTTCTCGCAGTACCTCAGTCACTTGAAGCTGATGGGCGAGCTGCTGGCGCAAGAGGGCATCTCCGCCTCCGCGCTGACCGGGGCGTCCTCCGATGTGGAGCGGCGTCGCTGCATCGACGAGCTGCAGACGAACCCCGACTGCCGCGTCCTTATGTGCTCGGTGCGCGCTGGCGGCGTGGGCATCAAGCTCACCGCAGCAAACCACTGCATCCTGCTGGACGTCAGCTGGAACCCGGCCGATGACACGCAGGCCACCTACCGTCTCTACCGCTACGGCCAGCTACGTCCTGTGAACGTCTACCGTCTCGCCACCTACGGGACTTCAGAGCATGTCGTATTTGCCTACGCTTTGCAGAAGTCGTGGCTGCAGAAGAAAATCACAGACGTCACAGACCCTCGACGGCAGCAGCGACACCAGACGCGGAGTTACTTTCGCTATCCGTGCTCGGTCCCGCTGCCAGACGGCGCAGCAGGAGGTTCGCTGAGTGAGCTTGCTGAGGCGTCATCGTCGTCGCCGTCGTCATCGCAGGTATCGGAGCAGGCGTTGCTGGCCCAACGTCGGCGCGACCACGCGCTGGACGTGTGCGACGCACAGTGTCCCGTCGCGGCCCACGTTTTGGCGGCCAACGCTGATGTGGAAGAGGCACAGCTGTACACCGTTATCCCGCATTCCACGCTCTTGCGGCACAACGACGAGGATGTCATCCGCGAGCGTGCCTGCCAATTCGAGAAAGCAGCAGTGAAGAAGATCGCCAACGTGCCGGTACCACTGCACTTGAACCGCAGCGGCGGCCCATGCACACAACGGGATGATCAGAGTTTGCTGGATGCCTGTGAGTCGGAGCTGGTGGATGTGGCTCGGCAAACAGCGCACCTTCTCATCACACATGTGCTGCGTGTGCGGGATGACGCCCGCGACGACAGCGTACGCTCCTCTCGCGGTGACACCGTGTCGGAGGTGCGCACGTTGGATCGGCTGCTGTGCCGCCACCTGCAAGGGCTGGTGTCTCCTGCACGACTGGGCAAGCGACCACCGCCGCGGGTGTTAGCGGAGGTGCTGCTGTGGTGCTTCCAGGCCGGTGCGGAGCGACTCAGCAACACATTGCTCCACGGTGGGGCTCACTTGAAGCTGCGCACGTTTCTGACCAGCCGCATCCCCGCTGCCAACCGCCACCGTCCTCGCGACGCACCACTGCCGACACGAAGCCCGCTGGAAGAGGCGCTGTTCTTTCGACCACTGGGCCTGCTGCGGGCTATGTCAGCGGTGGAGGCGACCTACGTCTCGACGGAGCTGGGCTGTGACCGTCCTCTCGTAGGACACTGCATGGTGAAGGGTGTACAGCGTCTGTGGGTGAAGGAGGGAGAGGGTGGTAGCAGTGCGGGCAGTGCTGCAGCGCTGGACGTGGAGTCGCTGCAGGCACTGTCTGTGCTGCTCGGGACCCGCGCTACAGGCGACGGTGACGATGACAGCGAGGAGGACAACAGGGACGCCGTCACGGACGCCACCGATGAAGTGATGGCGCACAATGTTCTGTGGGCTCTTGTCGGGTGCCTGGAGGAGCAGTGGCCGCCGTACGAGGGCCTCACCCTACCAACGCAGCACCTGCAGCTGGACCGTGAGGAGATGCGAATGGAGCGTGCCTACAGCGCTGCTGCTCGTGCACACACGGTAGGCCTGCTGCCACTGGGTGAGGTGGCGGAGCTGCTGCGCTTGCCTCGATACCGCCAGGGTCACCACAGCTACGGCTGTGCACGGTGCCATCACCTGTTGCTGCATCGACTGGATGCGACGCACCTGGAGTGCCCGCGATGCCACTTCAACGCCGAGTTTGAAGTCCGCGCCGATGCCCGCGTGCAGCAGCAGACGACGCTGTACCAGCTTTCCGTTGTCGCGAACTTGCTGGATACATTTTCCATCACCAAGAGCTTCGCCACGTCGTTTTCGCCGGCGGACTGCGCGGACGTGAGTGCGGTACTGCGGGAGGTGCGCACCTCGCAAGCCGTGTTGGAGTTTGTGCGGCAGGTCATGGGCGAGGGCGTGCGCGTGTTTCTCAGCGAGTACCCACCGGTCCTGGTGCGCTTGATGGGCCTTCAGCTTGGGACCGGTGGTGACTTGGAGGAACTGGGAAGAGTGCTCTGTGCGAACGGTCGGTACGCCTCTCACACGAACATGCGTGAACACCTGCGACACCGACTGACGCAGGCCTACGCCGACTTTGTTCACCCGAGCAAACTCGCCCAGCTGGCTGCGATGCCGTTCATGTTCGTCGTTTCCGCCCTCCATCACTTCGCCCGATACGAGAACATCACCTACGCACACGAGCTGCTCGTTGTTGAGTACCCCACGCCGCATCGCAAGCTGCTGCGGTTTGCCAGTGATGCCCTGGTGAAGGTGCTTTACGTGGAACGCCTCCTGCGACACTGCAAAGAGAGGCCGCAGCCGCAGGCACCTGCCGCTGCTGATGCGGTCAACGCCAAGGGAACCGGTGCTTTTCTAAGCGCAGGTGCGGGCGGCAGTCCTGTAGCCGAAGAAGGGGAGGCCGATGTGGATGATGTGATGTCGCTGCGATCCCTTCTCAGAGCGGCTTCGTCGTCATCCTCATCAGGCTCCTCGACAGGGGAGGTGCCTGCACGCCGGGCAGCTTCCGTCGTGTCGTCGTCCTGCGCCTTCTCGTTGTCTTTGAGCAGCAGCTCCAGCGAAGATGACGGGAAAAGTAGTGAACTGAGGGCGACATCGCGGCCGGCAACCACGCGTACTGCCACGACGCATCACGTGGTGCACAGCGTCCACAGCAGTGACAGTGCAACCTCATCAGAAGACCTTGGCGGCGACACCGGTTCTACATCCCCCTCCCGCAGCTCCTCCAGCTCTTTCCATTCCGCCTACTCTGCAGATCGCGAGAGTTTTCCCGACTGCGACAGCGAGTCGGACGGGGACGAGACGGAGGCAGGGGCCCGTGACGCACGGCTGAGCCTCGACGCGGCGGACACCTGGCTCGAGGCGCTGACGCAGAATGTGGCGGCAATCAACGCACCAACCGCAGAGGAGCTGGAGAGCGAGGCGGTGCTGCAGCAGCGGTCAGCGCAGTACTGGATCGCGTTCTGCGAGGTCTACGGCACGCACAGCGCCGAGGCTCTGACGGTGTTTATCGAGGACGACGTTGACGGTGTGAAGGCGCTGCCGCCGCCGCCGCTGCCGCTGTGGGTGTCGCAGGTGGCCCACACGACGATGGCAGGTCTGCGTGTAGGCGACATGCTGGATCTCTTTCTGAAGAAGCTGCTGGAGCTGTCACAGCAAGTGCGGCTGATTGCGTAGTACCTGCTGAGACGGGGAGGTGAGGGGGACCAGGAAAAGGAGGCCACTACCGCTGCGTCTTCATCGCCCAAGACGCGTGCTGAGTGATGTGCGCCTTTTCTCTCTGAGTCTGTGCTGCTCCGCGTGGAGTGCATTGGGCTCTCCGCTCCCCGCCTCACACCACATCATCAGCCGTCCCGTCAGCTTCTTTTCTTCTTTTCTTTTCACGTGTTGGTACTCACAACAAAGCACGCTTGACTTCAACCCCCTCCCCTCCCCCTTTGTGTGTGGGCGGGGGAAGCAGACAGAGATGGAGTGCTCACACAGGCACCTCTATAAAACGACTCTCCGATGGATGGCTGCGTTGTCGCCCACTTCCCTTCCGCAGGGAGAGAGGGGGGGGAAGACGTGAACACGCCGCCTGGCGCTTCGTCGCAGCAGGCGTGGTGAAGGACTATGGATCGCCTGCGCCTAACGTGCTTTGGTGCCATTTCCGATCCTCTCCCTCTCCAACTTGCATTTGCTCCCCTCTCTCTTCCTCCGCTGGTGGTTCGGCTTTCCACTTTACGACAGTGACGCGGGAAGCCGTTGAAATAAAGCGACGAGGGGACTGGCGAATCCCCCCCCCCCCACCACACACACACACCTAGGCACAGACACACACTCGCTGTATTTCACACATCGACTCTCCTTTATTTCTCCCCCCTTATCGGCGTCATCTACACGTATAGATAGATCGAAAAGAAGGGTGCACATCTGCCCCTGGACAGAGGCGTGTATCACTCACACCCCGCATCCTTTCGCTTCTACCATAGAGATATACACACACATCACCACTCAGGAAACGCCCTCTCTTTCCTTCCTTTGCAAAGGCGTTTCACAACAACGTACACACACACGTCGATCACAACATCAACAGATGAGTCAGTACGACGATTCCTTTGAGGCGGAGACGACGTCGTCCGTCGAGGGCGCGGCAGCAGCGCCCGACTCCTCTTCTCCCTCGAGCTCTGACCTCGCCAGCACGCAAAACACGAAAAGCGACGGCGCCGCTGTAGCAGAGAGCAGCAACACCACGGTTTTCCTGTCCTCTCCCCCTGCAATCACCCCCGTGCCAGGCATCGGACCTGTGCCTACACCGGTACCGGTGCCTATACCAATCACTGCAGTGGAGAAGGCGAAGGAGGAGACGCAGGCACCTGACGAAAGGAGCGAGCGCAGCAGCTCCCCCTCCTCCTCTTTTCCCTTACCCATATCACGCAGCAGAGGTGGTGCCATCACATCATCTCCGCCGACGGATGTTGGTGTGGGAGGCGAGCGAAAGGCCGACGCATCCAGCGCGCAAAGCGACAACGCAGCGTGGGGCCGCTCCTCGATGGAAAGCACCGGCAAACTCTCAAGCAGCGACTCCGCAGGGCTGCCGCGCGAGATTGCAGAGAGGGCTGCTCACGCTGGCGATGGGGCCGAGTTTCAGGCCCTCTCCAGATTTGTCGCGTTTGGCAGCGAGCGCGGCAGCACTGCGGCCGCCACGACGTCGTTCACCAGACCCACGTCGCAGCGAAGCAGCGAGCTGCAGGTGCCGTCGGCGCCATCGCGTGTGTCACGGGAGTTTGTTGCCTTCCCATCCTCCGAGGGTGAGTCATTATTGGGAAGAGAGGAGGAGGAGGAGGAGAAAGATGAGCCTGCACGAGCGGAGTTGTCGGCGCAGTCTCCAACTCAGGTGCCGTCGCCTGCCGTGCAACCTGCGGAGTCGCCGCACAAGACGCCGTCCGAAACGAAGAGCGCCTCGGTGGCACCCAGCAGCATCTTCAGCACCCTCTCTCAGCATCTGCAGACCACGACACCACCACCACCACCACCACAGCCGACGACGACGCAGCAGCCGACAGCCACGGCCATGAATGTGCCGTCACTGCCGCTGCCTCTCGTACCCTCTTCCACAGTCACTGGCGCTGCGGTGACCGCCGGCTTGCGCCCCCTCACGTCGATTAGCTCCGGTGCGGCGAGTGATGCAGGCAATGCATCGTTGCCTCAGAAGGCGATTGACGCCGCCATGCCCGACGCTACAGCCAGCGCAGCACCGACAGCCTTCACCACGACAACTGCGATGCCGCTCCCGCCGCTGCCGTCTCTGCCTTCACTGCCGCCGCCGGGGTGGGTCGCCCCTGAGCGATCATCTTCCACCAGCGCCGCAGCCCTACCACCGGTGGCCAACACCCCCTCCACAGAAACAGTGAGGGCACAAGGCTGGTCCATGGGTGGCGGCGGCAGCAGCAAGGCCCACTACGACACGGCACCTGTTGAGCGAACCACCCCGCTGGTCGCTCCTCTGCCACCACCACCTGACTACCATCGCATTACAGCGGAGGAGACGCGGGTCTCGGAGCTGCGGGAGGCCTCGGAGGCGGTGGAGCGACTCGTAAAGGCGTTTGCGCTGCTGAAGGGCTACGGGGCATTAGAGGAGGGCAGAAACGGGCGAGAGACGTTCGCTGCAGCAGCGACAAAGGCTTCCATCTCAGCGGCCACCACCACCGCCCACCGCGCTGGTGCGTACTCGACAATTCAGGCACGGCAGGTGACCCGCACACGTGGTCTGCGCGTGCCCACTGCACAATACGACGCAGCCTTTCTGGATTCCAGCAGCACAGCTGCTTCTCCGCTCAGTGTTGCAACACCTTTGCCAGCGGTACGTACGGTGAACCGAAGCCGAGAGGGTGAGCGTCTGGCGGAGGAGTTGGTGTTGGGCTGCGTGCTGGGGCTGCTGCAGGAACACGCAAGACAGAGGAGCAAAACGAGAGGTAGAGAGGGCAATGCAAAGGAGGAGGAGGAAGACGGTGGTGGCGTTGGTGCGTTATGGCGTGCCGCTCGCCCGCACTACGAGGTGATTGGTGCAGACGGCTTCACTGGCAGCGTGCCTCGCACCCGTAGCGCTGTCGCGCCCACCACAGCTGCAAATCCGGCGGCTTCTCTTGGCGGTGTCCCTGGTATCGACGTGCCGCTCTTCGACCCGCGTGACCGGCAGAGCGCCACAGACCTCTATAACGTCGTGCGGGAAGCTCTCGGGAAGTACGTGCTGCGGCGGGTGCGCACCAGCGACGGTTCGTTCCCATCAACGCCGACCACATCACCGCTGCCGGTTTCACACATCACCGCCACCTTTGCCTGGGCACTGCTGCTCGACATGTCAGCAGTGTGCCAAGAAATCGCACGGTGCGCCTACGACGCTGCGGCGGCATCACCGAGTCCGGTGTATCCAATTTTAGTGCGGTTCAGAGGTGACGCAGCCGGTGCTGAGGTGGCACGTGCGGCGATGCACTGCCTGCCCTTCGAGGTGCTCACCGCCACTACGGCGGACATCAGCGGCGGCGGCAGCTCCTCGTCGTCGCCCTTCTCCACCGAGCCACGTGGGTGCCTTTTTCGCATGGCGTGCTGGGTCACCCAGGAGCAGCTCTGGACGGTGTCCGATGCCCTGCTGGACACGTTGCGTGAGGATGTTCTGAAGCGTGCCAAAGCCGTCCAGTACGCGTCCTTCAGCACAGCCGTGCCTGTAGACGTGGACCCGCGGCTGTTGGTGCCACCACAGACACCGATGCTCACTGTGCTGCCGCTGCCAAATTGCAGGGGCAGGCCCTCGACGACACCGACCGCCTCTGCTGAAGGCCGTTACTCAGACAACGCGGTCGTCTACAGGCGGTCTACGCGAAACGCGGCAGGTGCCTCAGCAGCGGAACGTGATCTCTTCGATGTGCCAGCAGCAGCACTCCAGAAGGTGGCCTTCAGCGTTTCTGTGCTTTCCACCAACATCCTCTCCAGCGTCAGTACGGATTGTATGCTGGCTGACCTGCGGGTGGAGAACTACGCCGATGCAGCGATGGCAGTGAGTGAGGCGGTCGGCGAGCTGCTGCAGGATGAATCTATCAAAGCTGCGGTGCAGCGCCGTGCAACAGAGAAGTTGAAGAAGGCGCAGATAGACAAGTCAAAGTACGTGTCTGCCACTCGGCAGCGCAAGGAGCAGGCAATCATCGACAAGGCAGAGAAGGAGGCGGAGGAGATGGTGGAGCACATCCTCCAGGAGATGCGGGCACAGGGAATGTCGTAGTTCATGGAAGGCAACCAAAAAAGGAAAGAGAGGGAGAGAGAGATGACGAGCTTTGCTTGTTTGTTTTTCGGCACTCTTTGCTGTTTTTTAGCGTGGTTGTGGACTCCTCTCAGCGATCCATCACCCGCAATGGCAGGGGAGGGCAAAACGAGAGCATTGATAAAGGAAGGTGTGTGCGTGTATGCATGTATGTATGTGTGTGTGTGTGTGTGTGTGTGTGTGCTTTTCCTGACGGTGGCATGGGGGCAACGATCGCTTTCGGTGTGCGCGCTGTTCATCCACAAAGGTGAGGGCGGCGATGGATGCGGCGCTTGTGCATCTATCTCTTGTTTCCTTTTTGTTTGTTTGCTCCTTGCTTACTGCTGCGGCCTTACAACCGCGAACTCAGCAACAAACACCTCACCTCTCCTCTCTGTTCACGTCTCTCAGCTCTGTTTTTACACGTTTTTTTTTTTTCTGCTTGACCGTTCTCCGCTTCACGTTCGCTTCGCGTTGGTGTGGCGTCGCATATCAGCCTGACTGTTTATTGGATCTTTCGAGGTTGCACTCTCACCGCGCTAAAAAAAAAGGATGAGCGGGACGGCACCACGGCGCACGCGAGCGCCGTCGCCCCCTTTTGACGGCAGCGACAGCGACTACTCTGGCAACCGTTCATCGTACTCGTACGACTCCTCTGCCACCTCCTCGTCGCGGTCCCCGTCGTACTCATCCTATTCAGACTCTTCTGCCTCCTCTGGCGTGAGTGGCCCTCCACGACACGGCCGCCGTCGATTTCGCAGCGAGTCTCCCGTCTTGCAACGCGACGAGAGCGTGCCCGCTAAGCCGCGAATGGAGGGCGTCTTGGGAGACGGCGATGGGACCGTCGGCTTTGTGTCGAATCATGTGCTGCCTTCGGTGCTGGGTGGTGGTGGTGGTGCGGTGCTTCATGAATCTGCGGGGGAGATGAGCATGCATGACGAGTCCGGGGTGCTGCCCCCGTCGGACAAACCTGTTGGAGACTGGGCGTGTGGCGTGTGCAGCAACATCAACTCAGAGCAGCGCGATGCGTGTTATCGCTGCGGCTGCCACTTCACGGAGAGCCTGCTGGCCACACCCAGCTACGAAGTCTGCGTAACGCGGCTGCCGCCGGATGTGCCGGCGAGCGCCGTGGAGCGGGCCATTCGTCGCACCGCACCGGATGGCTGTTCGCTATTCACTGCGACGGATGCGGTGCGGGGTCTCGTGTACGCGCAGTTTGCCTCGGTGGAGGAGGCCACCAAGTACGTTGTGAGTCGTCGATGTGAGGTAGAGGTGGTGGGTAATGGTAGTGGTGGTAATACAGTGCGTCTGCGTCTCAGCTTTGCCCTCCAACCGCATCCGCGGCCCCCAGAGGAAGATGTCGCTGCGGAGACGGCCCGGGCAACGGAGGCGGCAGAGAGGGAGTCGCGGGAGTCCGCCTTGACGGCAGCGGGGGTGCCACGCTTCTTGTGGTCGCACACGTGGAATCCACCCGCCTCCTTCCCCTCCGTCGAGAAACGCAGAGCCTTCTTGAGCACCATGTCCACCCACTGGGACCATCTCTCAGAGGAGCAGAAGCGGTACTACGAGGGCGAGGTGAAGAAGGCGTTGAAGCAAGCGGTCTCTCCGCTTGAGGTGGCAGGGAGCTCCGCAGAGGGAGCTGTCAACAACAACGAAGTCGGGAGTGCCACAACGGTGAGGACGATAGCGGACGAGACGCCGAGTAGTGCAGCGCCGCCGGCAATGGCGAACGAGTCACCGCAAAAGAGCACTAGTAAGACATCGCACGCCTTGGACGGCCTGAAGCGACGTCTCGCAGAGCGGAAGTCCGCACTAAAGAAGGGCGAGGCCGGGGGCAACTCCTCTTCCTCTTCGACCTCTTCAGCAGCTGCAACACCGCAGTCGGTCTCTGTGTCGGGCAGCAGCGCCGGTACAACCTCCGCTGTCGTTGCAGCGGCCATCTCGAAAGTCAGCGGGAATGCGGCTGGGGCGACGTCGCCGGGTGTCTGCGGCGGCTTCCCTGCAACGCCGCCTGGTGCTGTGGCAATGCAGATGCAGGCGTGGGGTGGCTTCCCGGTGCCACCACAGTACAGAACACTGGCTGATGTGCCGAGGTCGGTGGAGCTGGCGCGTGTGCCGATGAACGTGTGCGAACGTCTGCTGCCGCCTGCGCTGTTGCAGGTGGTGCGTACGCAGTTTCGCTGAGGGCAGCCAAAACAGTGAACGCCTTACCAAAAAAAAAAAAAAAAAGAGCACGGACGCAAGAAAAGGGACGTGGGGGTAAGTCAGCGTGCTCACGGTCTTAAGGTGGAACCATGGGTGCAGTGGTGGCAGCTCCGAAGCGCCGACGGATGGTAGGAACGGACATTACAGCTCGGTGTGCGTTTCTCTTGGGTGAACCTCAGCCAAAAGAAAAGCAATGCGGTGCGGGAAGAGGAGGAGAGTAAGAAACGCAACACACAGCAAACTGCTGCCAACCTCTATTTTCGTGATTGTGTTTAAGTTTGCTTTCGCGTGACACAGCGCGCTTTAATAGGTTGCCATTTCCCAGGTATGGAAGGAAAAGAAAGTGTGAGAAACTACTCGCCACTAGTGTGTGTGTGTGTGCGCTTTCGCTGATATGTAGACCGTGACGGTGTCTTTGACCTTTTTTTTTTGCTCTCCCGAGGGGCTGCTTTTTCAGAGCCTTAGAGAGAGCCATGGAAGGTGGACGAGTGAGCTGTCCAATTCGCTTCATCTCGCTATGAGGCTGTCATTTGTTGGTCCCCTCCTCCTTTGCACAACCCCTCGTCTCTCCTTCTATGATATGGGGCTTTCACACCTCATTTCTTTTTCTGGTCTTCGTTTCCTATCTTCTTCTGCTGTGTGCGCTTCATTTCACTCCCCCCCCCTATGGTGCTGCACGGCCACTCAGCTGTGCATCCCGACGTCGGCAGCCACTAAGTCTCTTCAGCTATCACTTCCATTCACCTTGCTGCTTTCTCTTCCTTTCTTTTTGCTATCTGTCTTGGGGTTCCCGAGGGACGCAGGTACGAGCCTTTTCTTTCCAGTTTATTCAGGCACGGCAGCCATGTCTCGCTCGAAGCATGTGGAGTGGGATGAGCAGAACCTTTCGGCCAACGCCGAGTATCAGCGTCAGCACCCCGTGACGATGCGCATCACCGAGCCAAAGACACCCTACGTGTACGTCGACGGTGACGACATAGAAGACGAAATGGAAAAGGAAGCCGCCGCCAAGTGGGACCCCGCCGTGAACGCCAAGGTGCGTGAAATTAAGGAGCAAGTTGCATCGGACATGTCGGAACGGCCCCGCGCACCAGTCTCTAAAGCTGGTCGGCCCATGCTGCATCCCGGGACGGCAACCGGCGAGCTGGCGGAGGAGCAGCACAAGAGGGAGTTCAAGCAGATGCGCAAGGCGGTGTACGCGGACGAGGGGGCGATGTTCAAGAAGATGATGAAACATCACGACGAGGAGGACGATGACGAGTAGAACGATGACAAGAGCAGGGCAAAGCACTGAAGTGTGCTTCTCAATGAAACCGAAAGGTGGGTGTGTTGTTGTTATTCTCTACTTCTGTTCACTGGCATTGTGCGACTTACTCCGTGCGTGCTGAAACGCTTGTTGCTGCAGCGCTCCTTGTTGGGCGTCTCTCCCTCTTAGGTGGACGTAACTTTCTGTTCCACTTTTGTTTGTTTCTGGTTTCTCAAACTAAATACCCCTCAACAAAACTCTCCATATACGCACACACACATCTATATTATAGGCCGAGGTGAACTAGTGCTGGACGAATACGGTGCCGCAGCGCTTGTTTGGGCACCGGGGTGCTGTCGATGGGCAAGGGGCAAACGATATCCTCTTGTCGCAACAGGGGGCTTGCATGCGGACGTCGGGTTTTTTTTTTTGGGCAGCTTGCACCTCTATACCGTCTAATTTACCTTTTTTTGGTAGCTAGGCCTTTTTTTTTCTGACACATCTCTGCGACGAGGGTTTGCTTTTTTCACGTCAAAGAGAAGTGGCACAACGGGTGTGCGCGAGTCGAGTCAGCGCTGCTGTTGATGTGTGTGTGTGTTGTGTGTATAGACGTGCTTACAAGAAGATATGTGCAAAAGATACGTTTCTGTACGTGTAATGCAGGAAGACAATAGCAACAAGCGCAAGCCGTTCCTATTGTCGAGAAGGAAAAAAAGAAGAGAAAAGAAGCATGAAAGAAAGCAAAGTGGCTCTTCGTTGTTCTTCAGTTCAGTCAACAGCAATGACGCAATGCAGAGACGCTCCACACACACACAAAAGCAAAACAAAACACGGGTGATCATCACAAGCATCCTTAAAGAGCTTTTATCTCGTGCTGCTGCTGCGTCCGTGTTGGATTTACTCCTTTCCCAATGAGGGTTTTTCGGTGCAGAGAGGACTCGTGCTTTTTTTGTTGCGCCTGTTTTTTTTTTTTCGCTACGTATGCCGACAGTGTTACGCCTTCCACAGTGCTCTGGTATCTAACCCCTTGCGATCCCTCTCTTCCTTCTTTGATGCCGCTGCCCACTCATCTTCGTCCTCTTCGTGGTACCGACCACTCCTCCGCACACGCATGCGTGTGTGCATTTTTTTTTTGCTCTTTGCAGCACTTCTCTGCAGTACACATGCAGTTGCCCTGCGGTTCATCTCTCCCCGCAGTGAAATCCAACTTAGAAAAGAAAAAGAGGGAACGCGGCAGCTGATTCGGCTGCTACGGTACCGTATTTGATAGTATTGTAATTGTAGCGCCACGCTTTGCATCGTCGTGAGGTGTGTCGAGCTTCTCTCACCACTAACATGGTGGCCGGCACCAAGAGAGGACTTTTCCTCTTTGGACTTCATACATTTTCTCTACACACGCTGGTGGCCGTGTTCACTGCCTTCTTCGTCGAGTACTACGTACATGAATGTCTGCTCATCGTCACAGTGAAGCCTGGCAAGGCTAGGGGCGAGGAAAATGAGACAAAGGCGCAGCTCTCCACGTGGGGCCTCTCATTCTTTTTTTTCGCCCAAGTTATGTACGCCACCCTCGCCACTCTTTATCATTTTGGCCTTGTCAGCCTTGTCCCCGTCGCCTTCATCAGAACGCATGCATTTCTGGTGACGAATCGACTTTCGAGCGAGCAGAGCTTCGCGCTGCTGTCTGGCTTGTCGTGGTCACTGTTGCGCTTCCCACTGCTGCCGTCTGCCGTGTTGTTCACGCTGCTTTTTGCAGCGCTGAGTGCGCTGAGCAGCAGCTGCGCGGCCTTTGCTGCTCAGGCGGCACGCGAGATGGCGTTGCAGCGGCCAAAGGAAGGGGAATGGATAAGCGTGGTCGCACGATTAGCTTCTGCGGCGGTAGCAGCGGTCGTCTTCGTAGCAGCACTCTTGTACGACGGCACGAGGCCACGACGGAGTGCTTTGAAGGGCTTTCACGGGTTGGTGTGCGCAGTAAGCGTTAGCATGTTTTGCGTCTTCGCTGGTCTGCAGTACCTGCGACGGCGTGCCCAAGCAGAGGAAAGCGCTGCGGCTGCGGCTGCTTCGTTGATGCGTGAGGAGTCAACAGGAGGCGATGGCAGCCCCAGCTCATCTCGCTTTGCACTCCTCTTCCCCGACACGTCCTACGCTGAGTTTCATGCCTTTGCTCGTCAGACGTGTCAGCGGCGTTCCATGAAGGCACTCCTGGCGGTGCGAGCACTACACTGCTACGCCCACAGCCTCGTGTACTTCTTCTTTCACCTGATGCTAACTCTGGGCTGTGGTCTGCAGCTGTCCGCCGCCGCACGCGCTGCCCTCCTTGCTGGTGTGGTGGCAGCGTCGGCGTTTGCGGCCCCGCTCAACGCAGCCATGTGCGCGTTGCTGGGTAAAAAGAGAAGCGTCTCGCTGACCTTTGCGTTAATCGGGCTTGTGGGGGCGATGTCGCTGCTGCTTGCCTACTGCACACGCGATGCAGGTACCTCCTCCGCGGCTACCCCCGTCAGCCCCGTCGTTACCAGTTCCAAGCGAAGGGTATTCCTTGTGGAGGTGTCGACGGCGGGCACCGTGTGGTGTGTGGTGGCAATGGTGCTGCAGCGCCTTTTGCTCGATGCGTCGGAAGGTTTGTTGGATCTGGCGCAGGAGGATGTGGTGGACGAGGATGCCGTGCTCTTCGGACGGGCCTCTCTTATGGTTGCGTGGACGAGGCGGCTGGTGTTTGTCGGCGACGTCCCCTCACGGTCGCTGTCGTTTATCGTGACGCTGGCCTTTCTCGCGGTGTCGCGTGCGTTTCGTGTGGTGTGGACTACGCAAGCAGCAGGGCAGTCGCTGTTGTTTCCCGGTGCGACTCGTCCCTTTACTACCACCAGCCCCACAGCTGGTAGTGCCTCTCTTTCCTCCGCAACTTGGCTGGTCGCTGCGAGCGGTTCGACGACGCTTGCCTTGCTGGGGCTGCAGACGTGTGGGACGGCGGCGGCAGTGTGCTTTATCTGGCACCGGTACTACAACCTAGACGGGAAACACCTGCAGTTTGTGCAGATGGCCACACGAAAGCGAAAGGATGAACAGACGGTGGCTCTCGTATAGAGAGTGCGTGTTTGTGTGTGTAGAGAGTAACTCTGTGTGCGTGTGTGTTTGTTGTGTAGGAGCGCCTCTGCGGTGCCCTCGTGCTAATCACTTATGTTACGCCCTTCTTTTTTTTCGGGATGATATTTCTGGATTTTCTTTTTCCTGGTTCTGATCCTGACACACTGTGCTGCTCCATCTATTTGCTCCATTACTCTCGTCCAACGTTGCTTGAAGTGACATCAATAGGTGGTGCAGAGAGAGGGGAAGGGAGTTCTGTGCTGCGCCGCTGGTGTGCCCTCTGTTGGCAAGCAAAAGTGCTCTTATGGCAGTTGTGGTGCGTGACACACCGATAAAGAAAAAATGTCGGGCAGCGCCGACTCCATGCTCCACATTTTCTACAACGGTGATAACACCTCCTCTCATAATTCCTACACGTCCACTACACTTCCTGCTAATTTCTTGTCCTTCCTGTGTCTCATGCAGCCACACTTTCATCGAGAAGGAGAACGAGAGAAAGCGATAGAGAAACCCCCTGGACTCTCGTGGAGTCTTTAGTTGCAAGGCAGGAGAGAAGAGCACTCGACAGGCTTTCGTGTAGCTTTACAACTACTGTGGTGCGTGTCTTCATCAGCTGATTTATTCATTTTTCGAAAAAAAGAAACACCGCTCCGTCCCCCCCCCCCTTACTCACGAACATGTCGACTCGCCCCATCACCGGCATGCGACCACCGACGACGGGTGCCGCCTTCTCCGCCGCTGGCTCCTCGCTGACGGGGTCCATGCGGCCTACGACGACGGGGGGCGGCACCACACTCGGTCGCATCCAGACACAGGTGCAGGAGGGTACTTTCACCTCCACGGTGTACGGGTATATCCGCGACCACCAGTACGAGGAGGCGGTGGAGCTGCTGTCGACGCAGCTGGACGAGTTCCCACGCAGCCGTGCTGCTCTCTCGCTGATGGCGTACTGCTACTACATGATGGGCAGCTACGCCGAGGCGGCTGATATGTACGAGCAGCTGACCAAGTGCTGCCCGAACATCGAGGAGTACCGCGTGTACTACGCCCAGTCCTTGTACAAGGCAGGCGCCTACGTGGAGGGCAATCGGCTGTGCACCATGATCATGTCGGAGCAGAACCAGGCCACCGTGAGCAAGCTGCAGGCCGCTATCGCTTACGAGCAGGAGGACATCCCCCAGACCAAGTCCTTTCTCGAGCAGGCACCACCGAGCGACACGGATACGGTAGTGCTGCGGGCGTGCGTTCTGAGCAAGGAGGGCAGCTATGAGGATGCGCTGGAGAAGTTCAAGCAGGCGCAGAACACCACGGGCTTCTCGGCACCGCTGACGTACAACATGGCCCTCATGTACTACCGGATGGAGCAGTACGCTCCGGCCCTGAAGCACCTCGCCGAGATCATCGACCGCGGCGTTGAGGACCACCCAGAGCTCGGAATCGGTGTCAACACGGAGGGCGGTGAGGCTCGTTCGGTGGGTAACACGCAGCTGCTGAAGGACACCGCGCTGATCGAGGCCTTCAACTTGAAGGCAGCCATCGAGTACGAGACAAAGAATTTGGCAGCGGCGAAGGAGGCACTGACGGACATGCCGCCCCGCTCCGATGAGGAGCTCGACCCTGTCACGCTGCACAACACAGCCCTCATCAACATGAACGAGGATCCAACGAGTGGGTTCAAGAAGTTTAACTTCCTCCTCCAGAACCCGCCCTTCCCACCCGAGACGTTCCAGAACTTGCTGCTCTTCTACTGCAAGTACCAGTACTATGACCTGGCGGCTGACGTGCTCGCTGAGAACCCGCACCTCGCGTGGGAGTACCTCTCGCAGAACAATCAGTCGCTGTACGACTTCTTGGACGGCCTCATCACGGCACAGACCTCGCCTGCGGAGGCGTATCGCAAGTTTGATATTCTTGCCCAGAAGATGGTGCAGCAGCTACGTAACATGACACGTAAGATCCAGGAGGCCGACCAGAGCCAGGACGCCGCAGCCGCCAAGGCTGCCGTGAAGACGTACGACGATACCTTAGAGGAGTATATCCCAGTGCTCATGGCGCAGGCGAACATTTACTGGGAGATGGAGAACTACCCGATGGTGGAGCGGCTTTTCCGGCAGTCCGCCGACTTCTGCTCGGAGAATGATGTGTGGAAGCTGAACGTCGCCCACGTCTTCTTCATGCAGGAGACAAAGTTCAAGGAGGCTATTCGCTATTATCAGCCCGTGGTGGACAGCAACAAGGATAACATCCTCAACTGCAGCGCCATTGTGCTGGCCAACTTGTGCGTGTCCTACATCATGACGGCGCAGAACGAAAGCGCAGAGGAGATTATGCGGCGCATCGAACATGCAGAGCAGCCGCTGGCTTACGAGGAGGCCGGCAAGCAGCCGCTGCATCTATGCATTGTGAACCTGGTCATAGGCACGCTGTACTGCTCAAAGGGCAACTTCGAGTTCGGCATCTCGCGCATCATCAAGTCACTCGATCCGTACGACCGCAAGATTATGACCGACACGTGGTTTTACGCGAAGCGCTGCTTTGTCGCCCTCGCGATGCACCTTGCGAAGCACATGGTGGCACTGAAGGACTCGTCCTTCGAGGAAATCCTGACGTTCTTTGACCAGGCCGATTTGCACGGGGAGAAGATTCCCGCCTTTGTGCACCCGGACCCCTCAAAGCAAGACACCTCCGCCCGCAACACCGTCCGCTGGGAGGCACGCCAGCTGAAGAAGCTGTACCTCACGCTGCGGGAGTAGGGTATAAGGTGCTGTACGGTGTGGTAGTGGAACGGTCACAGATGTCGTCGACTACCGCGCCTGTTGCTTTGGCTGATTGGTCTCTCTGGGTGAAGAGCCCTCGGAGGGTTTTTTTTTCTGGTGTTTTTCTGGGTGCGCTCGCCGTCTTTAAATGGCCGTGGTGGATGTAAATATGTTGGTGTGTGCGTTGTGGGAGAGGCGCGAAAAGGGATGATGGCGGCGGTAGTGGTGGTGAGAGAAGAGAGAGAAGAGCAACCCGTGGTGTGCGCGTGTGCGGCGGTGTTGTTTGTGGAATTCCACTTTGGCTTTGTGTACATGTGTTAGATTTGTAGGGCTTTTTTTTCATCCGCCATGCCGCTGTTCGATGTGTGTGTGCGTGCGTGTGTGCACCAGACGGACTTCACGGTGACTCAGAAGGCTACCTCCCTCGACTTCTCTCGCTTGCGCGCGCACCGGCGCATCCCACTTCCCTTCCTTCTTGGGATCTTCGCTTTTCGCATGTAGGCTAATTTCTTTCTCTCTATATATATGTGATGTTCGGCCCACCACATGCACTGCAGACAAGTGGTATAGAACCCGACCAACCTGAAAGATCAAGGCACTCCTTCATCCCACACGCGAAAAGAAGCAACTCGACACACGATGGAGGACTCCCCCTTCTTCCCTCTACCTAACGCCGAAAGGCTCGCCGTGCACTCCAGTTTGCCCGGGAGGTCCTCGCTGTCGCGGTGGCGTCTGCATCGAGCAATTCTTGAGAGCTATGGGGACACGCAAACACAGACACCCACACAAAGCACGTCCGCACCGCCACCACCAAGAGAAAGTACTGGGAAACACATGGCAGTTTTTTTTTTAAATTAGATTCTCGAACGTGAAGACACGACTCCCAGGGCAAAGGGCGACGGGTGTGCAGTCGGCCATCAGAAAACAGATGGATTCTCGAGATCACGGCGTGCATGAAGCTGGTATCTATCTTTGATGCTGCTGTGCTTTCTTTCTCTCTCTCTCTGTCGTACTGTGTCGTTTTTTTTTAAGTATTTGTAGCCTGTACTGCACAACTCGTTGCTTTGCGATCTCCGCCTTCCTCCCTCTTTCCCTCCTCCCTTGTTATGGAGGACACAACGCACAACATTCGTCGAAGAGGATCGTATTGAAAGAGTACAAACCAGTGAAACCCATCTGCACCCAGAGCGCCGTGTTCGCTACGCGTGGGACGGCCTCTTTTTTTTTTCTGTTTTTTAGTCCTGCCCAGGTTTTCCCGCGGTTAACGCTTTGTCTTTCTCTCTCAACTCCCGACAGGAGTGTTTGGGTAGCATCGAAACGAACGCGTCAGTGCGTTTTTGGTTGCACAGCCGCCGTCAACGGCTACGTGTTATCTTTAATCGCCTTCGATTTGCAAAAAAGGAAAACCCACAGACACAAAACACACTAAAAAGAACGACGGGTGAAGACGATGAAGGTGGAAATCGTTGAGTGTGTGAAAAAGGAGCACGCGGCAGGGGAGACGCTGGTGTTTAAGCTGAACGAGGTCGACAGCTCCTTCGCGAACGCGCTGCGGCGTGTGATGCTGGCGGAGGTCCCTGTCCTCGGCATCGAGTCCGTCACGATACGGCAGAACACCTCCGTCCTGCCGGATGAGATGATTGCCCACCGCATGGGCCTTGTTCCGCTCTTCTCGGAGAAGGCGAAGCGCCTGAACTTTCCACAGGATTGCGGCTGCGGTGGCAGCGGCTGCCCGGATTGTCAAATCACCGGCTTCCTCCGCGCAGAGTGTCCGGCGCACCAGCATAGCATGCAGGTGTTTGTGGGCGACTCGCTGCACATTGACGACGATGAGGTGTACCCTGTCAGTGCGGAGGAGCACGGCATTTGGCTCGTTACGTTAGGCCGTAGTCAGGTGCTGGACTTGCAGGTGGTGATTCGCAAGAACATCGCCAAGACCCACGCGAAGTTCATGCCGGTTGCGACGGTGGCCATGCGGTACGCACCGGACATTCTGCTCAACACGAACGGCTTCCAGGGCTTAGGGAAGGAGCGGGCGAAGGAGTGGGTGGCGCGGTGCCCCTGCAATGTTTTTCGCTTTGTCGAGCGCACCGGGCAGGTGGAGGTGGCCGACGAGGACGCGTGCATCTTCTGCCGTGAGTGCACGTCGCAGGAGCCGCCCTTCGACAAGCTGCCGGAGCCGCTCGTCTTTGTGCGGCAGAAGAAGAATAAGATGGGGTACTTCGATTTCACCTTCACGGTGGAGTCCACCGGTGTGCTGCCGGTGTTGCAGATTGTATACGACGCTGTGGCAGTTCTGCGTAAGAAGCTGCAGCGTGTGAACGAGGGCTTAATGAAGGACCCCAACGCAGACGGCATCAAGACGCGCACGATCGGTCAGGCACCGACAGCGCAGGTAGTGCCTAACGCAGACGCCGTGCGCCGTGGCGCTGAGGAGGACAACCTAGACTTCACCATGCAATAGAGCGGAGGCAAGACGGTTTAACTAAACGTAATCAGCGTGGGGCTCGTGCGTGTGTGTGTGTGTGCGTTGTGGATGGGCTTTGCGAGTAACGGTGCTGCGATATGTGTGCGTGCGTGCCATGCCTTTACACTGAGAGGTCTTGGAGACACCGCTGTGGGAACCAACAACTTGGACTCACCTTTTGCCATCTTCGCTGACGTTGCCGTCTTTGGTGTTGCTCCTTTTGTGGATTCCCTTTTGTTTTGCAGTGGGGGAGAAAGGCGATGTGCCTTCTTGTAGGAACGATGGCGGTGAGCGCGTTGTCTCCCTCTCTCTCTGTGTTGATGCCCCTGTTGCGGGACTCGCTGTCGTGCAGATGGCACGTCACGAATGCTGAACTCTGCAGGCGTTTCGCGGAGACCGCAAGGCACAAAAAAGAAGGGAAACAAATGTGAGCTCCGTCGCTCACAGTGGTGCACTTTTTGGGTTTTCTGTTTATCCGACTTATGTGTCTCCCACATGTAAGGTGCTTCAACTAAAAGAGGTCGTTGTATCACAAGAGAGAAGCGTTCGAGGGCTACAAGTGGGGATGACTGCAGTGTGTGTGTGTGCGTGTGTGCACGTGTATGTCTGCGCGTTGGGTGCTATTTGTATGAGGAGGGTGGTGTGAAGGCAAAAGATGCGATTTGTGCTGCTAGCCTCGATAAATCGTCATGCACTCGAGATGCACGTGCTACCGCTGGTAGCGCTGCAGAAAAAAAAGAGGCTGAAGGTTTTTGCTTGTGCTGCAATAACGACAAGATGGTCAGCAGCCACCACTCCATTGCTCGTCAACTCCTTCTCCTGTTGCCTCAACTTAGCTAGACACAACGGACTTCTTCAGTGGGACCGTCAGTCTTCACCGTCTCCGTTGCACCTCTCCCTGTCGTGTCGACCTCCCGTCATCTTCGTCTTTTCTTTTGTGTTCCCAATTCACCTGACTGAGCTTGCCGTGAAGTTGCTGTTGAAGAAAGCTGGCAGACGCACACCGGCGTAGCCGGCTTGCATTGCATCGTCTCTGCAAGACAATCGTACAAGTGTCAGCCACAACTTGGTAAAGCCACTGGGACATCCTCCTCTACTTCAAAGCAGTAGGTCAGCGAAACGCACTTTTTCTTCCATTGTGTGTATGTCTGCTTATATGTATGTGTTGACCCGCGTTTACTAGGATTCCCCCCCCCAAAAAAAAAAAACGTTTGTCATGAAGCCGCTTAAACTCTCGCAGTCGCAATCGGCGTCTGTGCGGACGCCGACGACGCGGCTGCCGAGGCTATCGAACAAGTCCGCGACGTTCCCTAACGGTACGATACGCAGCGCTGCACGCACCACCACGCCTCCCCACGGCTTGATTAACCTCCTTGAGACCGGCATGATGAAACCCGACACAGACCTCGAGCCGCTGCTGACCACCGACGGCCCTATGCAATCGACGCGTGTTGTGCTGCACAAAGCAAAAGAGCGCAGTCGCCGTCCGCCACTAGTCATGACGGAAAATTCCGGCTTCAGCGGGGTGCGGGACTACAAATACGATATGGCGGCCCTCGCTCAGATCCCAGCCGCACTCAACCTGGAAGAGCTGAAAGGGTGGGAGGCAGCCCAAGCGCAGGAGAAGCGTGCGCAAGAGCAGGCCGCAGCAGCTGCAGCGGCGTCGGAAAAAGGCGTGCGAACCCCTTCACCACCACCGCAGCTGCCCACTGCTTCTTTTTCTGCGGCTGTCGACGGTACGTTGTTGCCGACCGATGCGAAGCGCGATGATACCCGCACGTATACGCAGCTGCTGGACCTCTACTCGATGCACGAGTTTATTATCCGCAAAGGCAAGACGCTGCGCAACACGCCGGAGTTCGCGTCGTTTAAGCGGCACTACAGCGCAAGCTGGGGGGAGGTGGAGGGGCTGATTGAAGCCCTCGAGGAGCTGCTCTCTACCTACGGAGTAGAGCTAGCCTACGTGGATGGCAAGCGGCTGGCTCAGCTAGCGTCCTACCAGGCCCCGGATCTGGTGACGCCAGGCGAGCTTGTGCAGTGCATCGCCAACGCAGAGGAGGTGTGGCCGCTGGTCTCTGATGCATCCAGGCCCTTCCACTACGCACCACGCCGGCACCACGTCGCGGCCACCAAGATCCAAGCAACTTGGCACATGTATCGTCAGCGAATTGCGTATGTCCACCTTCTCATCGGCACCCGTGCCGCTATCGCTATTCAGCGGCAATGGGCCACCTACCGTGCACACTGTATGACACGCCGCACCATCCGCTCGTTGCGTGAAACAAACCTGCTGCGGTGGCGACAGACCATGGAGGAGTTTAAGGCTGCGTGGCCACAAATCGAGGAGGGGCGTCGCACCGTCATCCACATCCCCTCCCTCTCGTATCCCACCTATCAAGCGAAGAACGTGCCCTTTTACGAGGCACAGCAGCTAGGGCAGCTCACCCGCCTCAGTATGCTGGCCGACCCACGGGTGCAGATGGTCTTTGTTGTGCCGGAGAAGCCGGAGGCGGAGGTTCAGCAGTACTACCTACGCCTCTTAACAGAAGGTGGTGTGAGCAACGTAGCGGGACGGCTGACGTACGTGGTGCCGGAGAACGCCGCGCGACTTCCATCGAGGCTGAGTCTCACCCGCATGGTGTTGCTCTCTCCTCGGTTACTGAAGCTGCTCGCCGCGCTGTGTACCGGCAAACCAACCTACATAGTGCCGGCCGTCGTCGGTGCCGAGGAGCTGACGCTGGCCAGCCAGCTGAATGTGCCGCTGCTCTCGGCGGAACCTCGTATTGTGCAGGCCCACGGATCGAAAAGCGGGTGTCGACGTCTCTTCGAGGCCGCGGACGTGCTGACGCCGCCGGGTGCCGCGCAGCTCCGATCACGTGCGGATCTGCTGCACGCCCTCACGTCTCTCATCCTCGGGCACCGCGAGGTCTCCCGCTGGCTGATCAAGCTGGAAAATGAGTTCTCAAGCCACGGTCACGCGTACCTCGACGTGAGCCGACTGCGTGCACTGCAGGAAAGCGACGACCACACCTCTGACGCCGCCTTGGAGGGAGCGGTGACGCGCGAGTTGGAGACGCACGGTGCGAAACGTGTACGTCTTCTGCACCCGCACAGCTACCCTAGCTGGGAGGCCTACCTGGCGATGTTCGACATGGTGGGTGGGACGGTGGAGGCGGTGTTGCCTGGCGCCACCACCCCCGTCACCGCACATCTCTTCATCGCACCTTCCGGCACGGTGCGAGTCGAGTCCGTGGTGGAGCCGCTGCTTGCACCCGCGCTCACCGTGATGGGTAGCCTCTTCCCCTGCCGCTCTCACGTGCCCTACGCTGCGATACGAGGTGCCTCCCTCAGTCTAGGTAAGGCTGCCTATCGAAAACGTGTAATTGGGCACCTCTCTGTCGACTTCATCGTGACCACCGCGTCTGACGCTGCACGGGAGGCGGGAGAGAGCAGCGCGGGGGTGATACCGCCGCCACAGCAGCGGGTCTGGGGCGTCGACGTGGACTTTGGCCTGACGACCTACGCTGCTGCCCACAGTCTTGCTGCTGTCGCCACCGGCAGTACGTGGGATGTGAAGCGTGGCACGTGCGTGAATGCAGCGACGGGTGTGTCGCTGGCATACGCCTACAGCGGCATCCTTTACAGCCCATACATCTCCACCATCCGCCACGCCGACTTCGTTTTGCGCTGTCAAAGCCGGGGGCTGGCGTTTGACTGCAGTCGCCGCTCAGGGGTGGTGTTTCACTTCCTCAACAGCTTTGTGTGCAACTGCGTAGGGGCCATCGCTATCGCGCCTGATGAGGCGCTGGCGGTACGACGGCTCGCTGATTTCCAGCTGCTACTGAACATGAAGCTGCCAAAGCAGGGCGAGCATTTGGCGGAGAGCAACTGCGTCTATTTCTCTTCCCTGGTGCGACAGCTGTCGCAACTTACGCGTCAGGGCACCATCTGACTGTTTTCCTCTGCCTACTGTCTTTTTTCTCTTTGCGCGTGTATGTGTGTGTCCATATTTGTGCTGATGTACAGCTCTACGACTGACGTGCATGAGGTGCGCCACGGACGGCACTGGAGCAGCCGTTGGGGTACCCGTCCAACGCGCGGGGTGATTTTGTTGGAGCTCTTTCTTTTTATTTTCGAAACCCTGCCGTCCTTTGCGCTCTTATTGCTTTTTTTTTTTGATGTATGCTGCAATACAAAGAAGCCCATTACTATTGTAATGCTAGTTCTGTGTGTTGGTGTGTTCACGAACGAGACAAGAAGATCCATACGGAACAAAAGAAGCTGTGTGCTTCAGACCTTTAAGAAAGAGAGAGAGAGGAAGATGGCGTCCCCCCCTTGTGTTGTTGTTGTTTTTCTATTGGGATGACACTGTGCTTTGCTTGAGTTGCACATCATCGTCGTAAATTGTCTCGTGTGCCTGCGTACTCCGTGTCTGCAGACAAAGCAACGTGTCCTTTGCACGAAGTAAAGAAGCAGGAGAAAAGACACGGCAGGTCTTTTCTTTTGTGTGTTTTCACACACAGCCACCTAGCAACGACTTCATGCACCACTGACACTCATCTTTCTCTTGCTCCCTGCATCTATCTTTTTTTTTTTTCCGTCGCTGCTGTGAGTTCCCATGGACTGTTGCGCTGTATGCGTAGTTCGTTCCTACACGCTCTCATTTGGGTAATTCACGCTGAGGCCGTTGCTGTCGAGCTGCTGGAGTGCACCAGAAATTGGAGCATCATACGCTGTTCTTTTCTTGTCCATTTACCAGCGCACTCTGCACAGCGAAGACAAGGTGCTGTCATCTACTCCTTTCTTTTGTGGTGATTCGGCGCGACTAGACGGTGCAGCAGTACGCAAGAGGAGGCGAAGCGGCGCTTCTGCATTTCTTCTCTGTTTATACACTTTACTTTTCTTATTTGTGCTGATTTGTGCCGTAGCTTCTTCCACAGTTATCACCGTCTCTTCCTGGTGGCGTACCGTGGCAAGTCTCGGCTTGCTGTTCCCTTCCTGCCTGTACATCTTCACTCACCCCTCCACACACACACGTATATATATATATATATATATATATATATATA